>JAKOGI010000358.1:570000-664827 GCA_029747015.1 Carnegiea gigantea | reverse complement strand
ATATATATATATATATATATATATATATATATATAGGACCCATCCATTGGGACCTCAATTTCGCTGGAAACAGATGGAGCCTAGAGTCATACAAGAGTGCTTTCATTCCCGGATCAAACGCTTTCCTAAAAATATATCGATCGTGGAACAAATTTTCGATCTCTTTATAAGATCGAACACTCTCATAAGCCTCAACTCTAATCTCATCAAGCTCACTCAGTTACAGTCGTCTCTCCTCACCTGCCTCAGTCAAGTCATAATTGAACTTCTTAATAGCCCACCAAGCTTTATACTCTATCTCCACGGGTGAATGACAAGACTTACCATAAACTACCCTATAAGGTGAGATACCTAAAGGAGTTTTGAAAGCCGTCCTATATGCCCAAAGAGCATCCACCAGGTTATCAGCCTAGTCTTCCCTATTCCTACTCACTGTTTTTTCTAAAATCTGCTTGAGTTATTGATTAGGCACTTTAACTTGGCCATTGGTTTGGGGATAGTAAGGAATAGCAAGCCTATGGAATACCTCTTCAGTAAGGTATCAAAAGATCTATTATTAAAATGGGTGCCCTAATCACTAATGATAGCACGGGGTATACTAAACCCAGTAAAGATGTTCTCCTTAAGAACTTCACAATAACTTTAGCTTCATTGGTCCTAGAAGGGATGGCCTCAACCTATTTAGAAACATAGTCCACAGCTAACAAAATGTACTCATTCCCAAATGAAGATGAAAATGGTCCCATAAAGTCAATACCCCACACATCAAAAACCTCTACAACAATGATGGGGTTTAGTGGCATCATATCTCTCCTGCTTATTCTACCCAACTGCTGGCATCTAGGGCAACTCTTGCAGTATTCAAATGCATCTTTAAACAAAGTAGGCTAGTAAAAACCACATTAAAGAACTTGGCTGCTGTCTTCCTACCACTAAAATGTCCCCCACATGCCTGGTCATAACAAAAAGAAAGGATACTTTTTACCTCATGGTCGGAAATACACCTCCTAAAGTTTTAAGGGCCATTAAGAGGCCAGTTCATGTAAGATTCAGAAAGCTTATAAGCGTCATCAGAGTACCAATATGAAAGAGATTTCTTTTTAAGAATATGAGCCTTAAGAGGCTAAGTAGAGTGTTTTCAAGAAAGCTCCCTTGCATGTTTTATGAATGCGATTCCAAGTAAAGTTTAAATGAAATTTCGAAAGATGTATGGTTATATTCTAGTAATGCATCGAACTTTTCAGCTTTGAAATGTACATATCTTATGGAAGAAAGTTTCTTGTCAAGTCTTTCTTACCAATACAAGTATTTCAGAAACTTTTAGAAAGAATTATGAGTATTGAAGAAACTCACGTGATTCATAAACCATTCTTGGAACGTATCATGAGTCACTTCATTTTCAAAAGTAAGTTTGAAAGTGTTTTACTCAATCCTTGTTGGTTGCTTGATTTCGTGCCTAAATGCTTGTTAGTAAGGAAGCTTAGTTACTAAGGGCCTAGAAATGAGTTGAGTGGCTGGAGTGAAGTTTAAGGGTGGTGATCTTCCCTTGGGGACTATGATTGCCTAATATGACAGTAATGTATAAATGCATGATATGTGACTACTATCAGTTCTATTGCCTGCAACTGTTTTGGTTTTAAGCAGTCGAGGAATTCTCACTGAGCGTGTAGTTTCTCATCCCTTTCCTTATTCCCTTTTCTAGGTCCAGTTTGAACAGGTATAAAGGATACTTTTGGAGTTACTTTGATGCCAACCCATTAGAAGTCTTTTGCTAGTCTTACGAAGTGTTTGATCCTATTCATGTTGTAAATATTAAGCTTATTATTGTATGTGTAAGCATGTAGTCAGCTCTGTACTTGTATATGTATTACTCTAACCCTTCTATTAGTTGGTTGACCGTTATTAATCCCGGGCGGGTGGCCCAAGGCGATGAAATTAGTTAGATTGGTGCATGGCTTACCTCATTACCAGTTTACAGGTGCCCTTAGCTGAGCTAAGACCCTAAAATGTTACTAAAACAGGAGAAACTCTTACAATTTTGATTTAGAATGTCTATCTAAATGCTAATCCAACCTAAGTTTCAAGAGCCTTAAAGATTTCCCTCTAGGAAGTCCTGGCGGTGTGACCCCTGCTTGGATTGGGGTATTACATTAGGTGGCATCAGAGCAATAGGTTTGCATTATGCATTTAGATGCCATAAGAGGCGTGTGTTGTGTGAAATACATGACTTATGTGCCTATGTGATTATGTCTTGCTTGGTATTACGTGTATTAACAAGTGTATGATTTATGATATGTATATATATACGGGTCGTCCCCTTACTTTTACAGTGGTAGTGTAGTATGGTTTTCCACATCGCCGATTACGTTTATCTATTTTTTTGGTGGCTGCATAGAATGCGGTCATATTTTGGCCTGTAATGGAGGTGCACAACCGAAGAGTACGACACGGGATCAACCAAAGTACTTGGGTAGCAAGTTTTATAAGGAAGATGCCTTTGAACGGGAGATGGAGGAAAGTAACCCTCATCTTATAACATTTGACCCTATGCAGGGAGAAATGTGCACCGTTTTCCTATCGGGCTTTAGTAGAATTCCTATTGCGAGCGGAGTGCTACATAGACCACTTGTGATTCACTTCATGCCAAAGAAACACTACTGCTGTCTAGCTTGTCCAAACCAAGCTCATCCAACCTGCGGTGAACCAACACCTCCCTACCACTACGGCTGAGAGAAGTCAACTAGAGTATTGCCAAATGAGATGTCCCTTCGCTAAAAGGCCTCAAGCAGAGCGCTATAAGCGAGTTATCATAGCGTGGGTATGTTGGATGGATGCTTATGGAACGTACTACCCTCGAGGATGGTAAGCTACCATGCTCAGAATGAAAGAGCTAGTAGATGAAACACCCAACATAGAGTATACTCTCGCTCCGGTATTGCAAGAGCTCTTAGCCCCTAACCATGACCAATCTGAGAGTCCAGGTGAATCCATGGCTGATAACTTTTCTAGGAATGACACTTTAGATGAAGAGTCGAGTAGCGTAGCGTGAACCAGGTTCATGAAGGTTATGTTATATGCTAATAAGTTGAATGTAAGCCTTTTAGTTTGTTTCCCCCTAGAATAAAGCACTAGGGTGATGGGAGTGTCAAGTGACTCTTACGTCGCCCTACCAATGTTTGGAATGAAATAAATGAGAGAGGGTACTTTTCAAGTGTTATACGCTCACTAGTTTGTTCAAGCGTATACGTGCAGTTCCTTAAAACAAAGATGTGGTATTCAGGTACAACCTTGCACAGGTTAAGCTGAAACTTAACTTGTAACTATGCATAACACCTTACACCTACTTGCTAGTAATTTCATTAACTAAGGAATCCTACCTTCTTAAGACATAGATTGGTTATGATATTAACACCTAATTGAAGGAAGGACTATGTAAACCTTTGTGTGAATGTGTGACAGATGCCTCCACGACGCGAACAAAATTAAGATCCTACTGCCATGGAAATAATATGTCAGTTTAACAAACTTAAACCCCAAGTTTGGAGGTGGGACTGATCCTATGGTATATGAGGAATGGCTTAGGAGAATGGAGAACCTGTTTGAGATAATGGAATGCCTTGAGAGGTTCAAGGTGCATCTCGCCACCTATCAGTTTGAAAAAGAGGCTAAATTCTGGTGGGGGATAGTGAAACCTAGGGTAGGTGAACTTGCGTTGACCTGGAACCAACTGAAAACTTTAATGGGCGCTCAATATAACCCTCAAGACGTAAGAAGAGCTAAGGAACGGGAGTTCTTACGCCTGAAGCAAGGAGAAATGAGTGTAATAGAATATGTGGCAAAGTTCAATGAGCTAAGCCATTCTGCACCAAGGTAAGTGGCCACCGAAGAAATGAGGATGGACCACTTCGAACAGGGATTAAAAGGGGAAGTGAAGCAAATACTAGTAGGGTATGCTTACACCAATTTTCCAAAAATGTACCAAAAGGCTGTGAAAATAGCCCGTATCATGAATGAAACTAAAATTGAAAATAGAGAAAAGGCCCAAGCAAAGAAAAAGTTCGACCCTGGAGGATCCAATTATCAGAGAGATGGAAACGTCAAGAGGTTTTGAACCTGGGATGAAATAAGACAAAGGAAAGCAAATCACCCAATGGAGACAAAGGAAGACGTGTGACCAGTGTGGGCGTCAACACCTTAGCCCATGCAGGAGCATTATGGGCCCATGTTTTGGATGTGGTGATATGGGTCACAAGGTCGCCAATTGCCCAAAGGTCACACAAAACAACAACGGTAATACTCGGAGATCCAGGATAGGGATTAACCCAGCGGCACAACAGGGTCGCCCTCCAGCTGGTGCTTCCTCAGGAGACAATAGAAGCAGCCAAGAGCCACTAGCTAGAGGTCGGATACTTAGCTAGAAGGGGAAAAAAAGGGACCTGGGAACCCGCTAACACAATGTTAGGTATTCTTCTTGTTAACTAACCTTATGCTCCCGTCCTATTTGATTCTGATGCTACTTGCTATTTTGTGCAGTCTATTTGCAAGGAAACCTATTAGTAAGCCTGATGAGATACATATACAACTTTAAGTGACTTTAGATTGTGAAAAGGAGCTAATCATTTTCTCGGCCCTGAAGGAGAGAGGATGAAACTTAAAGAAAATAGCTTGCCTACTAACTTAGGAGATGGAGAACCTCCCATATGTATAAGGACCTATACGAATACTGGGAAGAGTGGAGGAAAAAAAAAAAGCTCAGAAACGGGAATATTACTTATGTTAAGGTGCCTTGAAAGCATCACAAGATGGCCGAAGAAACCTAGGAGTCGAAAAAAGAAATGCGGGAGAAGTACCCCATGTTATTTCCGCCAAGTAAATAAATTTCAAGGACGAAATTCTTTTAAAGGGGGAGAGTGTAACACTCGCGTACCTTTTCCTGTTATAAAACCATATTTTATTAACGATATGAGTTAAAGTATTATCGATGTGCCTATGTGAGCGATATTTTTATTAAAAAGAATATTATTGTCGTCATTAAAATTATTGTTATTATTAGTTTTGAAAACTTTTCAATGATTTTAAATAAGAGTTAAGAAGGGTTATTATCGGGTACCAATTCGAATAGCAACCCGAATACGATTAAGTTGTCAACCTTAGCAGTAGTTCGATGTTTATTAAATCGAAACTAGATATATTCGGGAACAAGTAAACGATAAAAGCTCATCTTATCGACTTTGGGTTTAGAATTCGGATTACGAATTAGACTAGCAGTACCAAACATGAAACAGCTTGAGACCCCAAAAAAAAAAAAAGAGTAGAGGGGTCGGGGGGCATTTTAGTATAATCACGCGTGACCCCCTTTCCTTCTTCCTCTTCACGCGACCCCCATCGACAACTCCCTCCCTCCTCTTTGCTCTCTGCTGCATCTTCTTGTTCTTCTCCTCCTCTACCATACATGCGGCCTCCAAGCCCCATTTTGCAGTAAATGTTCGCTACACACAGCTGCAAATTCTGCCCATTCGACCTCCCCCACAAACTTGCAACCATTTGGTGTGAAATCTACGCTGAAATCAGAGCAGAACCCAGCACATTTTCGGTGGGTTTGAATGCAAATTCACGGCCCTAACACTTATAAAAGCTCAGCCATGCAACCTAGTTGTTAGATGCTTCAAAACCTCTATAAATTGGGGACAAATTCGTAACCTCAAGCATCCATCTCAAGTTCAAGTCAGTAAGTGAGAGTTTGTGTTGAAATTAGGGCTCGAATTATGCGAATTTGGGTGTGGATTGGGTCTGTCCATGAGCCAGCAAGCAAGGTTGGGAATTTGGAGTTGTTGAAGCACCTAAAGTCGAGCCTAGCAGCCTTCGAAACAAGCATCTAGCTTGGAAGCGAGGTGGGGATTTCTTTGCTCCTAAATTACTACTATTTTAAATGAATTTAACTAAATTTAGTTAGTGCATATCGATTCTGAGTTTAGTAATTAGTTTGGGTGAATTAGAATTGATATTGAGAAATTACAAGCATGGTTCTGATTTTGGGTCAATTACATGTTGATTCGATGCATAGTTGAATGAACTAGTTAGTTGAAGATTTTAGAATAAACAGAATGTTGCCATAGGACTATTGTAGGAGTAGTTTGTCACACCTGAACCTTGTTTTGAAGTTTAAAGATGCTAGCTGAGCAATTGAAGTAATGGTGGAGTAAACCGAATTAGGTCTAAAGGTTATGGCCATATCAGTTTGGGCATGTCAATAGTCTATTCGTAGTAATTACAATGAAATACTATGCCTATGGATATTGGTTTGCAAACCAGAAAGCAAAATATCGCTTTAAAGTTTCTATTGCATCAGTTTAGTACACTTAAATTCTATTCTTGAGGTGGCATATAAGTGTTATACCTTGAGAATGTTAAGCAGGCAATTCAAGGTATTGTAGAGCAAACTGAGCTACACATTCAATATTGTCATGGAAAATAGTTTAGTCGCGTTAAATTCTATTTTGGCTATTTAGCATGAATGTCATACATATATTTGATCGTTTTATGCATTATTGGCTTGTGCATGCCAACATTGAACCGAGCTTGATAGTTGGATGGTTTGAGATGGAGCTACTGAGAGATTTGAGCTTCTTATGGTCGTGTTACATGAGGAGGGAGCCTGGGTTGTGATTTACCACAATCGTGTGAATTGCGAGGCCATGTGTGGCTCATTGGGCAGATTCTGCCAAGTTGTGCTATGAAGTGTATGAATGTGCTATTTGTGAACCCTTCCCCCTCGATGTGCTACATGACGTTATATGGCTAATTCTTGAATTTTTAGACATCTTTAAAAAGGGGGTCGTTAAAAAGCTTGTTTTATACGTTGTCAGTTGTCGACTAATTTGTTAAGCTATTTGCAACCTAAAAGCTCCTAAATCGTCGAACTACGCAGTGAGTGACTCAACTGAATAGTCGATAGGTCTAGGAAATGAAATAGCAAGCTAGTGGTGAGTTCGAAAATATTTTGACGCTGTAATTTGTTTATGTTTCCTTCTTGAGTCTAAAAAGGATTTTCAACGAATTAAAAAAAATGGGCAACTGAAATGGCTGTTATGAAACCTTGTTTGAATTATAAGCGAGCTAAATACTTTAAGTTTTGAATAGTGGTAAGTTTAAGAACGATTTAAGGTTATAGTTTGGTTATGCACCCTTCTTTGAGTTTAAAGAGGGTTTCAAATGAACTAAAATTGGACAATTGAATGAGTTTATTACGAAGCTTAATTTGAGTTATATGCTAGTTTGAATGAGTATATTACTTTAGGCTTCAATGAGCTTCGATTACGAATCTAGTTTGAATTAAATGCTAACTAAGTACTTTAAGCTTTAAATGAGTTTCGATTTATGAGTAGCGAGTTTATTGTGATTTCAAGAGGATTTTCACGTTGAAAACGAAAGAACCATAAACCAGCAGTAGGGTTATGGGCTATTTTACTAGATAAGCATGATTTTAATAAAGTAAGCACCTATTAAAGAGAAATGATTTGTGATTTGCTTGAGGTGAAATTCTTATTATTTGAGTCAGTCAGTGACCTCTTTTATAACTTACGAAGATTTAATATGTTTTCAAAGGCTAAGATAGTGCTAAGCAGTTGGCCAGGCCTAGAGAGTTAGACCCAGAAGTGGGAACTCTAGAAGACCCTGACGAGGGCGAAGTATGATAAAAACCTTGTGAGTGGAAACTGGACGCAGTATGGCTTGAGCTGTTCCCCTTGGGAACTGGACGCAGTAAGGCCTGAGCTGTTTCCCAAAGGTGATAGGAACTGGATGCAGTAAGGCGTGAGCTTTTCCCCTGGAAATTGGACGCAGTAAGGCATGAGTTATTCCCCCAGAACTAAGAAGAGAAGGTACTTTCCTAATAAATAAGAAAAGTAGTTGGCATCTCACCACTTTTAAGTATTTCAGAAAGAAAGGAAGTTTTAAGGGCCATTAAGAGGCCAGTTTGTGTAAGATTCAAAAAGCTTATAAGGGTCATCAGAGGACCAATATGAAAGAGATTTCTTTTTAAGAATATGAGCCTTAAGAGGCTAAGTAAAGTGTTTTCCAGAAAGCATTTTTGTATGTTATGAATGAGATTCCAAGTAAAGTGTAAATGAACTTTCGAAAGAATTATGGTTATAATCTAGTAATGCGTCGAACTTATCAGCTTTCAAATGTACATATCCTGTGGAAGAAAGTTTCTTGCCAAGTCTTTCTTACCAATATAAGTATTTTAGAAACTTTTAGAAAGAATTATGAGTATTAAAGAAACTCACTTGATTGATAAACCATTCTTAGAATGTATCATGAGTCACTTCGTTTTCAAAAGTAAGCTTGAAAGTGTTTTACTCAATCTTTGTTGCTTTCTTGATTTTGTGCCTAAATGCTTGTTAGTAGGGAAGCTTGGTTATTAAGGGGCTAGAAATGAGTTAAGTGGCTAGAGTAAAGTTTAAGGGTGGTGATCTTCCCTTGGGGACTGCGATTGCCTAATATGATAGTAATGTATAAATGCGTGATATGTGACTATTATTGGTATTGTTGTCGGTAACTGTTTTGGTTTTAAGGAATCGAGGAATTCTCACTGCGTGTGGTTGCTCATCCCTTTACTTACTCCCTTTTCAAGGTCTAATTTGAACAGGTATAAAGGATACTTTTGGAGTTACTTTGATGCCAACCCATCAGAAGTCTTTTGCCAGTCTTGCGAAGTGCTCGATGCTTATCATGTTGTAAATATTAAGCGTATTGTTGTATGCGTAAGCATGTAGTCGGCTCTGTACTTGTATATGTATTACTCTAACCCTTGTATTAGTGGGTTGACTGTTATTGATCCCGGGCGGGTGGCCCCAGGTGATGAAATTAGTTAGATTGGTACATGGCTTACCTTATTGCCAGTTTACAAGTGCACTTAGCTGAGCTAAGACCCTACATTGTTGCTAAAACAGGGAAAACTCTTGCGGTTTTTATTTAGAATGTCTATCTAAATGCTAGTCCAACCTAAAGTTTCAAGAGCCTTAAGGATTTCCCTCTAGAAAGTCCTGGCGGTGTGACCCCTCCTTAGGTTGGGGGTGTTACACCTTGGGAGATAGACCCAGAAGTGGGTACTCTAGAAGACTCTGATGAGAGTAATGGTCTAAAATATGTTATACCCTGGGGATAATTTGATGCGTGAGTGATGACCTCACAAAGGACGAGTGATGATCTCCCCTAATTAGCACGTTATGAGATCTTATGAATAAAAAGAGAAGATATTTTCCTGATAAATGAGAAAATGATTTGAATTATTTCCAACGAGGGTATTTCAGGAAATTTTAAAGAGTATATGAGCCTTGAAGAGGCTAATGAGATTTGTAAACTACTCTTTGAACATAACACGAGTCACTGCGTTTTCTAAATGCATATTTGAAAGTATCTTACTCTATCCTTGTTGCTTAATTGCTCATGTGTCTAAATGTGTGTTTATTAAGGAAGTTTGGTCATTAAAGCCCTCGAAACGAGCTTGAGTGGCTAGCACGAAGTTTATAGGTGATGATTCTTCTTTGGGGATAATAATTGCCTAATATGATAGTAATATACACATGCTGTGTTACTGCTACTTATTATTATAATTGCCTGCAAATGGTTTTAGTTTTTAAGGAGTTGAGAAATACTCACTGAGCATGTGGTGGCTTATCCCATTCCTATTCCCCCTTTTCCCAGGTTTGCAATATGACAGGTAGAAGTCAATTTACATATGCCAAGTTGGAATATCCCCTTACTTGAAAAGGTGTCATGCGTGCACATATAAAAGTAGACTTACGAGTTAAACGATGTAATATAATGTATCCCTAGGTTTGTAAATGTACGTAAACAAAGTACTCTAGTTCCTGCAATGTATATTGTTTAGAAGTCGCTCTGTATGGCCATGTGAGCCAACCATCTGATTAGCCAGTTATCTTTTAGCTAAAGTTAGTTATATTTTCATATGTAAACCCCAGTGCTCCGGATGTGTGATCCGTTGAGTTGTACATTTGATTTCTTTCTTTATCATGAACTATATTATTTGGTATACTCTGAGTGAGTGGCTCGTAGAGTTGTAAACTCCAGCGTGTAGCCGTTGGGCTTATTTCGATATCCTTTTATACTTCTATTCACTGCAGGGAGATGATGTAAGGCTTTAAGCCTGGGAAATAGTCAGTTTTTATGCGAAACTCTGTCCGTTTCACCCCAAAAGTTAAGTAAGAATTAAGAAATCGTTAACATCACTAGCCCTAGGGGTTGGGGGTGTTACAGATGGTATCAGAGCAAGGTCCTGCGACCATATGCTACGACCTGAGTCTTATATTGCATAGTGTTATCTAGGAACGTGTTCATAATGATGTGATATATGCCTGCTTTTGTGTGTAAGTGTGGTTTTTGTGTGAACGTTGGTGCATTTAGCTAGTTATGTATGGCTTGAGTGAACTTATTAATTGAATGAATGAATCATTTCCTAGGGTGTAGGCCGAGCAACTCGTATTCTCGTAAGCGAGCTAAGTGTTAGCTCAATCAAAAGTTGTTTTGCATATACACCTTGGTGATTTAAATCAAAAGTTTCAAGTGCATTTGCTTTGAACTCAGACAATTAAGAACGTTTTAACTCCAAGCTCATTCTCGCCCCTTAAGTATGATTTGCTTCTCAGGCCCCATAATGGAGTGAGCAGACGCACTCAATGGTTGGTAGGGAAAGAGCTAGAAGCTGTTAAACTATTCTCCTTTCGAAACTTAGAGACTTTGAAAGTTAAGATCCTCCCTAAATAGTGAGTTAAGATTTTTCTTACGCACTAAAGACCTTTCTAATTATATAGTTAGGCCTTGCTATTACGTTTGAAGACTTACATTTACTTTACAATGATGTTCGAGCCTCATTTTAGAACATAAGATTCTATGTGTAACTGGATGCTTCGAATACCTGCATGCCAAGATGCATTTGTTGCTTGATGTGTTGATGACAAGTTGTTAGTAAGAGACTAAAAGATTGCTTTTCTTAACTAAAAGTTCTTTTAGACGACACCCTATTTCGCTTTAATTCTCAATTGCTAAAGGAACTAAGTGAGAACTTTGTATGCGCGCATCTGAATATGGGTGATTGTTATAGAGTCCAGTTGATTATTGCCTAAGTGTTATTCTGAGCCATCTGTGTACATGCCATTAACACTTAGATGAGGCCTTAATCTAGATTGTTATTCACATAGGGAGTCTTCCTAACTTCCCAACATATAACCATTGTTACTTACGAGTCGGCTAGGTGTTATGCTCATCGGGGCATCGAACGCTATTCTTATCATAGGATTGACAGTGCCCTGGCTATATCAACTTCAACACACCTAGGACGGAGATAAAAGAAAGAACTCGACAGATTTTGGAATTGTTATACTACATGCATCACCCCGTTACCTCTTGGTGAAACGATTTATACCTATTCAACATCTCCTTAAGCATTAACACCAAGTGCAGAAGCCAGAATGTCCCATAGTAGAAGGTAGAACCTTCCCATCCGTACTAGCAGTTCCTCAGACCTCCACAAGTACCTTATGAGGTAAATGTGTTGCACAACCTCAATGTATATCCGTAAGACCATTAACTCCATTGTTAGCTAATTGGTGGCTAGATCCTAACAATTTGGACAAACCTCAAGGCATACCCATGGTTGGACTCCTATTTACTCGTCTAAACATCCTCCCGTGAATCGCTATTGCGAACTTACATGTTTCGAAGCATAAGCATAACATTATGCAAAATGTAAAGGTCATGGAAGTCCATATAGTTACTTGGGTTTGTTATATACAGACATGTAGGTGTGTTGGGAATAAATTGTCTAGTAAATGCACATCTTGGTGTTTGCTTGACTTGAGTTTGGTTTGACGTGTGACCGAATTAGACAAATGGTTTAACTTACATAATTCGTGGCATGCTATGACCTCTGAGTCATTATTTGCATTTTGTGAATTCTTTGATCTCATATCATAGTTGAATAACTGCAAAGGCATGTATTTAAAGCATGATGGGGGGATCATAGGAACTTGCATTCGCATATTCTTACCCTTATATCATATGTTTGATCGGATAGCATACTAGTGTACCCTGCTTATAATTGAAATTCTTAACTCTACCCTTGTCGGGGAAGTTATGTTAGACAATGGCTGACATAGATCGTATAGGTCTAAGGACGTGACGTGATTAGGTTACCTTATACTATACCCTATATGATGAATTTCATGTATTGCATGGTGATTTTCATGGAAAAACCTTAGAATTATACCTACATTGGGTGCCATGTGTGTTAATATTCTTGTCCTATTATATTAAGGGGCCTAAATTTAAGCCTATGATCCTGACATCATGTTGCATATTTCCATGATTCAGAAATAACAAGTTTTGAATGAGACTTGATGGTAGAACATTATGATAGCAAGGGCATAAGTGCAATATTTGATGCATGAACTTGGCATTAAATTTAGCATCACCAAGAAAACACCTCCCCACCTTCCTTAGTTAACTAATGTGCGAAATGTACTGGAGTTTCCTGTGCCTTTACTATCATCGCATACATTTCTACGATACCACAAATCCCCCGAGTGACTTCCTTGCTCATCAATGATAGCTTCACTTTATGACCACTCATAGTTGCTTGCCACATACCTACTAAAATGAGGACTTGTTGCTTGTTCTTAACTTCAGATGCTGAATTTTTACGCCTACGTAATATCATTACAGCGTTGAATGTCGTTTGAGTTTGTTGCTATTGATGCAATGCTATGTGAGACTATGTGATAAGTGTCATGTGCCCTATGGTAGTTTTCATAGGAAATTCTAGAGTTGTACCACCATTATGCTTATTGCTATTGCTATTTTACTATATTGTGATAACTGTACGTGGCCCTGCCTCCATTCTAGATGCCTTATTGTTGAATCATCATGCTACCATTCTGTGTATTATCAATACTATGCTTCAAACCCAATACCAATGCTTACATGTCTTTAAGCATAACCAAGAAACCATGTATCTACCTCCCTTAAATGACTTGTGTTTTAGACCTCTGCTAGACTTTTACCACCCATTAACTTACATTTATGCCATAGCATTTCCCTTTTGATTTGTTCCTATCGATATGGAATGCTGGTTTATATTCTATGTGATTCTTAATCCTTGGTGTGCTCTGTTGCCAACTCTACGCGATGCCAATGTGATTTTGAGTGCTACTTCAAGTTCCGTCATTGTTGATGTGATGTAATATAATGTCTCTGCTACTTCAGTATGCTGTGGTAGCTTTCTAGTTGATTGATTTAACCTTAAAGTGATGTGATATCTTCATACCCTTGAATGAACCTGGCTAAATAAACCACCTTCATACGACCTTGACATGTCCTGTATAAGTTGCCATGAATGAAAGGCCTAAAAGTTAGCTGGGATTGATGTACAAGCATAGAAATGCCGCTTGCATATGTTTTCCCCTTGTAAACTTCTTGCTATATACGTGTTAGACGAATTCATCTTGCTTATAACTCCTAGACTTGAGAATACCGAGATGTTGATCCTATGTGATGTCATTGTACCAAAGTGATGCTACATGATGCTTATATGATGCCCTTACTACTCTAATGTATTATAGAAGCCTCCAGATTAACCATTTTGATCCTAAAAGTGACTTGAATTCATGTTTTGTAATGAAACCACCTGTATACGACCTTGAAATGTCATGGCCTAATTGTCATACCTTTAGGTGCCGATTCATAAGCATGTACATACATAGGGTCGTTGTTTACTGTGTGGATCGAGTCTAGATAATTGAAAGTCTATGTTCGTTTTTAAAATAGGCTTAATATGGTTTTCCACGCCAACTCATTTGCCGCTCTTTTATGCGATTGCCCTCGATGCCTAAATAGAGTGAGTAGCCACTTAAAGAGGATTGATGAGAAGGAGACTAGATACCATAAACCTCTTTGTTCGGTTTCAATTAATTGTAAAACAAGAATCAAGATTTTAGTGCGATTTGTGTAGATTGTGTCAAGTGTGCGCACATCTTAGGTATGATGGAGCTGAGCTGTGGAATTTCGAGGACAAAATTCTTTTAAGGGGCAAGAATGTGATACGACACTACCGCAAGCGCACGGGTGTTCGTAGTATAGATAAAATATATCGTTCCTCAGGGACTAAGGTAATCTATCGAGCCTAGTCTTGACAGAATATGCTAAGCAAAACTCAATTTCAAGTGGATTTGATTAACTACTATAGATAAACTTGTCTAAATCAATAAGAGAAAAAACGTCTAGGAATTTTTACAGTTATGGAAAAGAATTGGATCAAAATGAATAAACATATGCCGTTCTCTAATTGGTTAATTCTGAGTAATTATAATCTTGTCAAGAAACATGATCTATTCTTTCGAAATCAATCAAATTTGCCTAAACTAAGCAAACATCGTTCTTTCAAGCTAATTTGACTTAATCCAAGTTTAATATATTCGATTACTTACTAGCCGTCCTAACATATAAATTTCTCTTTCGAGACGAAGTTATGCCACGTCAATTCAAGCAGTCCAATAACCAAATGTCGTCTTTCGAATGTTCACTCGATTGTTTCAAGTGTGCAAGTAAATTTTGGCCAAAAATCAACTCACAACATATCGAACACTTGATAGAACGGAATCAAACCAATCATGAAAACAAGCACAATTCTATAAATTTAAACATAATCCAATAACAATTCCAAGAACTACTAAAGTCCTAGACTAAGAAAACTACTCAGACATAAAAAAAGATAAACTAACCAAAAAGACTGGCAAAATCTTGAGCGGCAGGGACTCGACTAAGATGGCCTTCACCAAGGGCTTTAGAACTGCCTCAGGATCAAAACTCTCACACTCAAAACTTACTCAAAACTAAACAAAGAAAAAAATTTGAGAGAAAATACACTAAACCAATCTAGGCTAACACTACTTGCTTGCTTGCTTTGGATTGCCTTTGAGGTTCTCTTCCTTCGTTGCAGAACGTTCCTATTTATGGAAAACTTCGATTGGTCTCAGCCACACAGTAGAGGGAAAATGAAGAGGCAATAGTTACTGGCATACGACGTCCATGGGTTCACCATGGTCTGACTGTGATCTGTGCTGGATCTAGATTTTTTGCTATTTCTTTGCTCTACAGTCATGGCATAACGTGGATGACCGTGGGGGAGGTGAAAATATAGCTTGAAGGGCAAATGCTGGATAAAAAGACTAAAAGTCCTGCGAAACACATAAAACAGCTACACCCAAGCATAAATCGAGAATATGAGAGTAAATAACATCATTAAGCACAAAATTCTCCTAAAAACGAGGCAAAATAACCCTCAAAAGATGTACATATTAAGCACTTATCAAACTCCCCTATGCTTAAACAGTTTCTTGTCCTCAAGCAATGCAAGGATTAAAGATATACATAGCCTCCTCAGGATAGACATAGGTAACGTTCAAATGGCAAGGATGATCCAAAGGCAGCCCAAAAAGATGCAAAAATATAGTTAACAAACAGAATAGGGAATGAAATTTCAAAAACTTGTAATAAAGCATGATACAAAACTTGAACCAACCATCCCCCAAATTGTCAAATACAATCATTCCAGCATATAAAACGAGTAAGACTAGTAAGGCCGGTAGAACCTCACTATAGTTATTTAGCACTCAGCACTCATATGTTTGACAATGTATATATAAGAAGGTTCTCTCAGTTCTCTTTCCCTACACACAAATCTACCATAAGCTTACAAGATTCTCAAATTTGCCACCACTAAAATGCAAATACACTAAACAATCATGAGGACTTTCATAGGAATGTAACGGTGCTTAGGGTAAAGGTGGGAGGGGAGCAAATATTTTTGGAAATGAGGAGCTAAAAACCATAGACTAAGAGCTTAAACAATTCCAATGCATCATACAACATGCTTCTCGAACATTTTAAACTCATCAACAAAATAAATCCCAAATGAAAAGAGATAGAGTCGAAAATCACAAATATCTTACATTCCCACCAAGGGTAATCACTTTCTTTAAATTTTTTTCCTTTTTCTTCTTTTGTTCAATTCTTTTTTTAATTGATTTCTTTTTTTTTCATTCTTTTTTTTTTGTTTCTCTTATTTTCAAAGAGGAATAGCCAGGAATTTTATAACGAATTTTAAAATCGAACTCTTCTCTAAACTTTGCACAACAAAATAAGGGACTAATCAAATGTTTGCATCCTTGCATCAAACAACCAAAATTCACTAAAGAGAACAACAATCCACCTTGCTAACGCCCTATCAAACTTGATGCAAAAGAATGTAACGTTCATCTAGCCTTGGCTTAAGGGTAAGACAAGTATTTGGCCATGGGCTAAAAGTATGAGGTTCAGATCAAGAAAAACGGTTATAGGCTCAAAGGGGCTAATAAGGGATACAATACATAGCAAGGGTGGCTATTTGGCCATGGGTTTCAAATAAATCAAAGAAAGAAAAATGCCTCAATCATATTGCCTAAATGCATATGCAAAATGTGGTCTTAAATGAGAATCAAGGCAAGTTCTAGAGAAATGACGTTAAGAAAGAGTCACACATAAAAGAAAATATGAGACTAATAATGATGAACAGTCTCTAAAGGCCCAAAGTCTCACTGGACATATGCTACAGTCAAAACTAGCTCGCTAGCACTCACACGCCAAAATTTCATGTAAAGACTCATGGTGGTCAAAGCATTGAATTCAGTTCGAAAATTCATTCGTAAACTTTTATACATAATTTGGGCAAATCAAAGGATCAAACTAACCAAAGAAAACTTGCAAAATCTATAAAGATCATCATCGGAGGATTTTTTTTTTTTTTGTTTGTTTTGTTTTTTTTGGTTTTTTTGATTTCTACTCCTACAAATAATGCAAACTAAAATGCAAAAGAAACTAATAAAAGAAAGAAAATAAAATGCAACGTATAATTAAACTAAATGCACTACTAAAACAAAAACAAAAACAAAAACTACAAAAACTATCACCAAAAAATATATACAAAGCAAAAAAACAAACACACTAAACAAAAACAGGCATCAGATGCCAAATATAATAACTAACTTCCCCATGCTTGAATCACACATTGCCCTCGATGTGGGCACATCATAATAAAAAGGGGAGGGGAGTAGCAAAAATCAAAATCAGAGAAGAGGAGGTGGAGGAAGATGGGCTCAGAAATTACCCGAAAACTTTACTGCACTGGACCCTTTCTTCTATGGTTGAACTAGATCAGTTAGCATATGATCATTGACATTTTCAATTGGTTGTCCCACTAGATATGGCTCCAATCGCTATCCATTGACTGTGAAAGCTCCGGTAGACTCACTCCATATCTCCACTGCTCCACTGGGTTAAACTTTGGTAATGGTAAATGGTCCCTCTAGCACGCGCATTGGTTGACGTTTTAAAAGTCCTTGAGGTCGGGATGGTGCTTGACTTGATGAACCAACCTCCTTGGTGCTCCTCTGCCTTTTGGTTGGTGCCATGGCTATAAAATCTAACCAAAAACAAAACTAAAACAAAAAAATAAGAACTAAAACCTAGAAAATTAAAGAAAATAAAGAAAAATGTGAAGAATTCGAGAGAGAAAAGAATGGGTATGGTGGATGAATGAGGGTGAGATGAATTTGGAAGAAGAAGAAGAAAAGAGATGAGATTTTGTACATGAAATGGGGAGATCAAGAAAAAGGAAGGCCTTTGGCGTGAAAATGAAGAAAAATGGAGAAGATTTTATGGAGATTGAAGGTTTTGGTTATAGAGGTTTTAGAGAGAAAGAGAAGGGAGGAAGAGAGAGAAAGTGTCAAGTGAAGAAGATGAAGTGAGGGGAAAGGGAAACGGCACCGCAGTTAAAAACCTAACCGCAGCCCGCAGCAGCCAACCACGTATCGTGGGGCTCACCACGTACGGTCCTTGGTGTCTACTGCTACTCGATTTTTTTCTATTTTTTCAGTGTTGGCTCCCCACGATCGTATTGTTGGTTTTCCTGACATGGTGCCAACATTTTTTATTAATTTTAGTTGTTATAAAAAAAGAAAAAAAGAGAAAGAAAGCTTGGGTTGCCTCCCAGGAAGCGCTCTTTTAAGGTCAAGAGCTTGACCCTTGTTCTAGGCTTGGTCTGGATCTTATAGCGCATCACAAAGTCGAACTTCTTTAATTGATGGTACCATCTTAACAATTCTGGCTGCAGATCTTTCGTCTTCATAACCTAGTCCCATAACAAACTGTCTGCGTACAAGACAAATCGCTCTCTTGGCCCATCAAACGGGCTATCATCAACTTGCTCAACCCCTAAATCAAAATCAGCATCGAAAACTTCCAAAGGGGGCATAGAGTGGACAACCTGTGTAAATCTGCAATATACACTTATCAAAGAATCATTAGAAACAGGGGCCTCAACTTCGGACTTGTTAGGTGGCATAGGAGTAGAAAACTCCACCCTAACGTACCCTTGGTCAGGGTCCTCATATGAAATCCATTCAGAATCAGGAAGATCTTCATTATACAAGACATCCTCCATATCATACTCAGGGAAAAGGGTAATGCATCCAATATAGAAGTATGAGGAGAAATCGCATCCTCCTTCCTATGACTAAACACAGCAAACCTCCCCTCTACCTCAAAAGAAATACAACCCCCTCTCACATTAATATGGCAACCAGCTGTTGCCAAAATAGGCCTACCTAAGATAATTTAGGTATCATCAGTTTTAGGCATATCGACTACAATGAAATCTTCTAACACCCAAATGTCTCCTATATTGACTGGTGCATCTTCCAAACTACATATGGGTTGTGTTACAAAACTATAAGCCAACTGCAGTGAAAAGGGGGAGGCTAATAATGGTCCTCAGTGCAACTTATGAAACAAAGAGTAAGGCATTATGTTGACACTTGCACCTAAATCACATAGCCCTATCTCAATTTCTACCTTACGTATAATGAATGGGATAGAAAAACTACCTAGGTCAGGAAGCTTAGGGAAAAAATAGTGGTGATCTGAATAGAGTCATTCTCTACAAATGTGGCCATCTTACCACCATAGTTGCTCTCCTTACTACTAGCCATAGTTATCTCTCAACCTCCTCCTTTGGTACTTCCTCAGAGTCAGTTAAGTCCTTTTCATCATCTTTCATGGTGACACAGTTACAATTCTCACAAGAGTTAGGTTTGGGCATACTGGGAAGTCTATCTGGGGGCACAGATAAAAGAGCAGCTTTCTGGGCAATTTGAGTATCTAATATCCTGTTATGAGTTGTAAGCACATCAGCCTTTGAGGCTAATTACTTAATGTACTCATCTTATTTCTGTTATGCCATAAGCATGTGCTCCATCATTAGCTCTAAATTTGACCTTTGGGGCATCTGAGAAGGGAATGGAGGTCTTTGAAAACTAGGGGGTACTCTAGCATTCATAGGGGGCATATTCACACTGTTTGGATTCGACCTATAAGAGAGATTCAGGTGATCCCTCCAACCTGGATTATAGGTATTAGAGTAAGGATCATTGATCGGTCTCGGGTTAAAATTTTAAACATAATTAACTTCATTAGGGTCTTGGGAAAAAGGACTCCCAACTTGATAGTTCAAAGATATATGCTCAATTGAGCCACAAATCTCACAAGGGGAAGGGGCCACTAGAGTTTACAACATTAACATTCACTTGGTTCAGTCTTTTAGTCATAGCATCTACATTAGCATAAAGTAAAGTAAAAGCATCACTTTCAAGCTTACCTCCAACCCACCTGGGTTGGGCTCGTTCAGTTGACTATTGAAAGTTATTAAGCGCCCTCTCCTCAATAAGGTTATAGGGTTCATCCTTAGTCTTGCTCATTAAAGTTCCTCCTGCTGCCACATCAATAGTGGATCTTACAGCTTAGGTCACACCGTTATAAAAGGCCTGGATAATCATCCAGTGCTGAAGACTATGATAGGGGCATAAACACAATAAATCTTTAAAACGCTCCTAGCCTTCATAGAGCATCTCATCCTCTTTTTGCAGAAAGTTGGTGATTTTATTTCTCATTCGCTGTCTTGCTTGGAGGGAAGAGTTTGGTGAGGAAAGCTCTTATCAACTCATCCCAAATAGTTATGCAACCAGACATCAAAGAGTGCAACCAAGCCCTCGCTTTATCCCTCAATGAGAAAGGGAATAAGCGTAGGTGAATCGCATCATTGGAGACTCCATTTAACTTTAGCGTATCACACACCTCTAAAAAGACTGAGACGTGTAGATTCGGGTCTTCCAAAGGAGTTCCGCCGAACTAAGATTGCTGTACCATGAAAATAAGTACTGGCTTGAGTTCGAAGTTGTTGGCATATATAGCAGGTTGAGCTATGCTTGAGGCAATCTGTTGGCCCCTGGGAGTAACAAAATCACAAAGGGTCCTTCTTTCTTCACTTGCCATATTTGAATTCCTTCTTACCTCGTGCCTTTGTTCTTCGATCCTTTACTTTTTCCTCCTTAAGCGAAAAGTCCTCTCAATCTTTGGATTGGGCTCGTACAAAATCAGACTTCGCATAAACTAGGAAAAATTCCTGCAAGCACACTACTAGCGCAATTAAATAGGAAAAAGAAAAATAATAAGAAAACAAAACAAAACAAAGTAATAAAAATGCTTAGTCACGTTTGTAAGACAATACTCAATAGTTAGCAATTTATCCCCGGTAATGGCGCCAAAAACTTGATTTGTTACTACCGCAAGTGCACGGGTATTCATAGTATCGATACAAGATATCGTTTCTCAGGGACTAAAGTAATCTATCGAGCCTAGTCTTGTCAGAATATGCTAAGCAAAACTCAATTTCAAGTGGATTTGATTAACTACTGTAAATAAAATTGCCTAAATCAATAAGAGAAAAAACGTCTAGGAATTTTTGCAGTTGTGGAAGAGAATCAGATCAAAATGAATAAACATGTGCTATTCTCTAATTGGTTAATTCCAAGGAATTGTAATCTTGTCAAGAAACTTGATCTATTCTTTCGAAATCAACCAAATTTGTCTAACCTAAGCAAACATCTTCTTTTAAACTAATTTGACTTAATCCAAGTTTAATATATTCGATTACTTACTAGCCCTCCTAAATCTCTCTTTCGAGACGAAGTTATGCTATGTCTATTCAAGCAGTCCAACAACTAAATGTCGTCTTTCGAATATTCACTCGATTGTTTCAGGTGTGCAAGTAAATTTTGTCCAAAAATCAACTCACAACATATCAAACACTTGATAGAATGGAATCAAACCAATCATGAAAATAAGCACAATTCCATAAATTAAAACATAATCCAATAACAATTCCAAGAACTACTAAATTCCTAGACCAAGAAAACTACTCGGATAAACTAACTAAGAAGACCGGCAAAATCTTGAGTGGCAGGGACTCGATTGAGATGGCCTTCACCAAGGGCTTCATAACTGCCTCAGGATCAAATCACTCACAGTCAAAACTTACTCAAAACTAAACAAAGAAAAAAATTTAAGAGAAAACAAACTAAGCTAATCTAGGCTAACACTACTTACTTGCTTGCTTTGGATTGCCTTTGAGGTTCTGTTCCTTTACTGCAAAACATCCCTATTTATAGAAAACTTCGATTAATCTCAGCCACACAGCTGAGGGAAAATGAAGAGGCAACAGTTACAGGAATACCACGGTCCGTGGGGTTCACCATGGTCTGATCGTGGTCTGCGCTGGATCTGAATTTTTTCCTCTTTCCTTGCTTTACTGTCGTCGCATAACATGGATGACTATAGGGGAGGTCAAAATATAGCCATTGAAGGCAAATGTTGGGTAAAAAGACTAAAAGTCCTACAAAACCCATAAACAACTGTACCCAAGCATAAGTCGAGAATTGGAGAGTAAATAACATCATTAAGCACAAAATTCTCCAAAAAATGAGGTAAAATCACCCTAACAAGATGTACATATTAAGCACTTATCAGAATGTAATACCCACGTCCTTTATTTTACGTTAAGCTGGCTGTCTTGCCTTTTTGACGTTATAAAATCATATCTTATAAACGATATAAGTTAAATTAGAATGTGCTTAGTAATACTTGAGAAAGATTTGCTTGTTAAGATGAAATTTAGCCATCAAAAATCCATAAGTTAGACTATACAAAGACATTTGAAAGAATGGTAATTTGTTAATTTAGGCAATTCAGTTTATTTCGAAAGAGAAGATTGAATTCTAAATATGATTGCACCTCTTTCAATCTCTGAATATATATCAAGTGTATGTTATATTCCATTGATCCACATCTTTACTTGCCAAAACAAATCCCTAGATGTCCCAAATTGGTTAAAATTTCCGATTAGATTATAGTGTTATTCAAACGCCCAATTGAAATTTGCTTACTTAGCACTTTTGTAGGACAAAACTTAGCAAACTACGTTTGGTCTCTGTGGGAATGACATCTTTTCTAAACTACAACACCCGTGTGCTTATAAGCAAGGTCACTCACAAAAATGAAATATATCTGCCCATATTTTACTCAAACCCGAAATACACCTGACTCAGTATTTTACTCGAACCCAAATACACTTGACCCGTATTTAACCTACCCGCCGAGCTGACAGGTTTAATTCTAGTTAATTAACCCTGTTTAGGTAGAAACGGACTTAGAGAGAGGGAGCCTCGTTAGGTTTCCAGCTAGAGGACCCAGCTCAGTTCTTGGAAGTAGGAACCCGCCTTAGGCTAGGATGTAGAGAACTCAATTTGTTTTGGCCATAACTTTTATGTCCAACCTTCATTTTGAGTAGTTCTTGCTGCCCTTGATATCTTATTGAGTCTAATTTCTATTAATTTTTTGAAAAGCGTGGAATAAGATATAAGTAAAATAGTGAATAGGTGTCATTTTCAGCACAAGAACAAATATTTGACTTATGTCTTTTCTGTTGCTTATCGGACTTTGATTCATAATATGTCATTAGAAAGCTTGACGAATGTTGACATATAGACTTAATAATGTTATACTTGCTAGAGTGGATCTCAACTAGACACCGGACATTGTCACTTTGGGCCTATTCAAGCTTCTTGGGCTTTATAAGCCTTTTGCACTTAAATTCAATGTTTCTTTGTTCGTTTCAGTTTTGTTTTGACCTTTTTTTAGTCTTTAATTTCATTTTAGGCTTAATGAAAAAAAAGACTAAAAAAAAACATAAACTGGAGAGCCTATAAATCCTTCGATGATGAGTCTTTAGACTAAGTGGCTTCCTTTTTCCTATTTTGACCCTTTTCATTAGGCCCATTTGTGAATAAAATGCTTGTTTATGAGTTTCTGAACTATGCTTCTTATTTTGACCATCAAGTTAGATGTGAATTGATTGCTTAATGATTCTTGGCATAAGTATTTGGTATATGAAATTCAATCAACTAGATGAGCTTTGTCCTGTGACATTTGAGTTTGAATGGACTCATTCATCATTTTAGTCTCATATTTCTTTGCATGTGTAACTTTTCCTAGATCTCAAGTCTCTAGAACTTGCTTTGACTCTTGTTCAAGATCACATTTAGCGTGCATATTTAGACAACATGATTGAGGTATTCTTTGACTTTGTTTGCTACATTGACCAAATAGCCACCCCTATATGAATGATTTAGCCCTTGCTACTGTTTTGAGCCTTTACCATTTTATTGATAAGAACCTATATTATCATCATTGGCCACACACATGTTTTGCCCTTTTAGCCAAGGCTATAGAGTTTCATAGTTGATTGACAATTGTTTATGGATAATAACCTTTTATGGATATTGTGGTTTGGTTGGATATGATAAGCGATTCATATTCCATTTTCCCTTTAAGTCAATTGGTTTATGTTTTGTGAGTTGTTAGAAAAGTGTTGAAAATTCCATGGTTTCCTTTTTCGTGCCTCCTGTTTGATGGTTGACAAGGGAACAAAAAATGAAAAAAAAAAAAAACAACAAACCACACCAAAGATTTTTTAAAAAAATGTTTAAAGAAAGAAGGAAAAAAGAGAAAAAAATGAAAGAAGAAGAAAAAAATGAAATAAAAGGATTTAGCATTGGTTTTAAATATTGCAAGCACTTTCTCTTACGATCTCACTGGGGATGTTGTGGATAGTTTGAGATGTATAGGCCTAAGAAATATGTTTTACTTAAGAGATGATGGTTTATGCTCTTTGCCTTTGGCTTTTAGCCCCACAAATCCCAAAATGTTTGTTCCCTACTTACCTTTACCCAATTGCCCCGTTACAACCCTTAAAAAGTCCTCATAATTGCATTGTATGTTTTGCATTGTAACTGTGGCGAATTACAGAGTCTTATCAAGCTTATCGTTGATATAGTAATATAGAATGAGATTTTATAGAACTGCATTTTACTTTAAACACAGAAGTGATAAGTACCTCATCCCTAAAGTGACGTTCTATCAGTTATTCTAGTTCTATTTATTATAATATGCTAATATGATTGTTTAAGTTAATTTAAGTGATTGATTTAATATTTGATGTGATGGTTCTTACTTTTATTTCAAAATTTCCTTCTCCTATCTATTCATAAAAGTTTTTTTAATCATGTATGGGCTAAACATCTTGGTTTGATTTGGCCATTGATGTTGCTACTGATGTATGCCTGAGGAGGTTATTCATTTTAGGGACAAGCAACGGTTTAAGCATGGGGAGTTTGATAAGTTCTTAAAGTGCACTCTATTTTGAGGTCATTTTGTACCATTTTTAGGGAGACTTATGTGTTTTATGCTTTATTAATGCACTCCTTTTGCTGTTTTACAGTCTAGTATGGTTCTTTTCTGTATTTTGCAGGTTCTTGGACCATTTTGCCCTAAATTTGACCCCTAAATGAGTGTAGCTTGACCCCATGGACACCCCAAGTCACTGTGCCTGTGGAAGGAAGAAAGAACAGAAGAATGTCAAGACAGAGCTTGCCACAGACAGTCCATGGTCAATGCCACGGTCTGTGTGAGTCCATAACTATAAGTCTCTTTATTTTCCTTCATCGTGTGGCTAAGGTTGATCAAGTTCTTCTTTAAATAGAAGCATTTCGCAGTAGATTGGGGAGATATACATCAAAAGAGAACTCCTATTCTCTAATCTCTTCCATTCTTTTCCATTTTCGTAGTTTAGTTTTAGATTTCTTAGTTAGTTTTGAGTTTAAGAGTGAAAATTGTGAAGATGTGCTTACTGTTTTAGCGCCCTCGTAAAGTTGGGAAACCCTTGGAGGATCTCTAATTGTGCTAAGTTTTCTCCTCTTAAACTTCGTTTAGTTGTTATTTCAAATATATGTGAGTAGTTTTCTCAATCTAGGGATTGTTGGCTAAGTATTAATGTTGGAGTTTGTAACTTTTATTTAGTTGTGTTGATCTTGATTTGAATTAGGTGAATTCTATCTTGTGTGTGAGATTGTTGTGAGTGAATTTTGGCCAAATTTACTTGCTAATTCTAAATAGTTAAGTGAACGATTAAAAGGTAAAACTTGTTGTTCGATTGACGAGATAGGACTTGACTTAGTAATACTTGAGAAAGATTTGTTTGTTAAGAGGAACTTTTGTCATCAAAACTCCATAACTTAAACTAAACAAGGATATTTGAAAGAATGACAACTGGTTAGTTTCAGCAATTCAGTTTATTTCGAAAGAAAAGATTGAATTCTAAACACAATTGCACCCCTTTCAATCTCCCAATACTGATCAAGTGCATGTTATATTCTATTGATCCACATCTTTACTAGGTAAAACAAATCCCTAGATGTTTTAAATTGGTTGAATTTTCCGATTAGATTATAGCATTATTCAAGCACCTAATTGAAATTTGCTTGCTTAGCACTTCTATAGGATGAAACTCAATAGATTACATTTGGTCTTTATGGGAATGATATCTTTTCTAAACTACAATACCCGTGGGCCTGCGGGCAAGGTCATCCACAAAAATGAAATACTTCTACCCGTATTTTACCCAAACCTAAAATACACCAGACCATATTTTACCCGAATCCAAATAACCAGACCCATATTTAATCTGTCCGCCCAAGCTAACAGGTCTAATTCTAGTTAATTAATCCTATTTAGGCAAAAAAGGACTTAGAGAGAGGGAGACTGGTTGGGTTTCCAGCTGAAAGGCCCGACTCGGTTCTTGGAAGTAGGAAACCGCCCTAGGTTAGGATGCAGATAACCCGATTGTTTTGGCCATAACTTTCACGTCCAACCTTCATTTAGAGTAATTCTTGTTGCCTTTAAAATCTTATTGAGTATAATTTCTATTAAAATTAGTTTCATAATTTTTAGAAAAGTGTGGAATAAGATATATGTAAAATAGTGAATAGGTGTCATTTTTAACACAAGACCAAATATTCGACTTATATCTTTTCTGTTGCTTATCGAACTTTGATGCGTAATACGTCATTAGAAAGCTTGAAGAATGTTGACACGTGGACTTAATAATCATATACTTACTAGAGTGGATCTCAACTGGACAACAAACACTATTAATTTGGGTCTATTTAGGCTTCTTGGGCTTTATAAGCCTTTTGGACATGAATTCAAGGATTACTCTACTAGGCACCCAGGTACACAAGTTGGGATGTAATTTTTGTCACTGAGAAATTAAAAATTATATGCCATTGATAGGCATCCACAGAGGTATATGTTATGTCTAGATTAAGAGGAAGCCGAAGATCCTACTGCTGTGGTAACAGGTGCTATTCTTGTCACCTTACACTCATGTTTTATTTGAGTAAGGTGCTACCTGATGAGATGGATATACAGTTGTGAGTGACAACCCCCTTAGGATATGTTTATCATACAGATGATATATTTAAGAATTGTGCTATTAATGTAGAGGCGGGAATCCTCCCTTCTAAATTGGTGCAACTAGAAATACAGGGTTGTGATATTATTTTGGGGATGGACTAGTTAGCTAAAATATAAAGTAACCTAGATTATGAAAAGAAGTCAATAGCTTTCTTGACTGTTGAACGAGAATTGATGGAATTTAGAGGAAGCAACAGCTAAAAAACCATCTCAACCATATCAGCTATGCGGGCCTTCAGAACGTTGAAGAAAGGGTATCAATGCTATCTTTGTCCAATTGAACAGGCAGAACAAACAGAGCTAAACCTAGATGAGATCCCAATAGTGAGAGAATTTCTAGCTGTGTTCTATGAGGTACCAGGATTGCCACATGATCGAGAGATTGAGTTTATGATAGTCCTAGTGCCAGGTTAAACCTTGGTATCCAAAGCTCCTTATGGCAGCTGCAGAACTGCTTGAACTGAAGATTTAACTACAGGACGTGCTAGATAAAGGTTAATACAATCTACTATTTCACCCTAGAGAGCTCCAATGCTCATTATAAAGAAGAAAGATTGAAGTTTAAGATTGTGCATAGACTATTGGGCGCTAAATAAGGTAACTATTAAGAACAAGTATCCCCTCCATAGAATTGATGACTTATTTGATCAATTAATAGGCTCCGCAGTATTTTCTAAGATTTATTTGAGGTCAATGTACCACCAATTGAAGATCAAAAAGGAGGAGGTACCTAAAACAGCCTTCCGAACTCGTTAGGGCCGGCACTAAGAGTTTGTAGCGTTACCATTTGGGCTAACTAATGCGCTAACCTTCTTTATGAATCTAATGAATAGGATAATCAAGCCCTTCATCGATACGTTTGTGCTGGTATTTATCGATGACATCTTGATATACTCAAAAACTAGCGGAGAGCATGCAGACCGCTTACGAATGGTGTAGAAAATTGTAGAAGAGAACAAGCTATATGCTAAGCTTAGTGTGAGTCTTAGCTGGAGAAGGTTCAATTTCTGGGTCTCGCGGTGTCCCGAGAAGACATATCAGCGGACCTCGTGAAAGTGGAAGCTAACGTAGATTAGCCAAGACCCTCGAATGTGACTGATATTCAATGTTTTCTAGGTATGGCTTGTTACTATAGGAGATTTATGAAAGGATTCTCCAAGTTGCCCTTACCTATTACGAAATTGCTTTAGAAGAGCAACAAATTTTTGGACTGGAGAATGTGAAAACAGCTTCCAAGAGCTAAAGAGACAATTAGTGTTAAGTCCAGTCCTAGCTATATAGAAGGCAATGAGGGGTTTGTTATTTACATCAATGCATCTAAGAAAGGGTTAGGATGTGTCCTGATACAAAAGGGTCGAGTCATTACTTATGCCTTACGTCAGTTAAAGCCGCACGAAGAAAATTTCGTATTTGCTTTAAATATTTAGAGACACTATCTTTATGCGTATGATGTGAGATATACACTATTCACAAGAGCTTGAAATATTTTTCGCTCAGAAAAAGCTGAACATGAGACAGAGGAGACACTACCTTTATGCTTTAAATACGAAATCTACAGGATTAGTATCTTGTTTACTTACTCAAGAAAGGAGGCTTCTAAGAGAACTTGAACCCTCTAGGTCTGGATAATGCTTCTAGGAAATCAAGCTTACCTAGCAACACTTCATATAACATCTCCTCTAGTAGAGCAAATCAAACAGCAGCATTTGAAAGAAGATCTTCAGCTTATGAAAACTAGGAAAGCAGTAAAAGAAGGAAGAAAAAAGGAATTCTTAATTCAAGATGTGCTTTGGTACAAAAATAGGTTATGTGTCCTTAGTATACCTGACTTAAGAAGGGAGTTACTAAAGCAAGCACATAACTCAGTAGTTACCACTCATCTTGGAAGTCCCAAGATGTACCATGATCAAAAGAGTCATTTATGATGGGCAGGGATGAAGAAAAGTGTTGAAAACTACATTCCCTGTTACCTCACCAATCAGAAAGTAAAAACTGAGCATCAGAAACCTACAGGGTTACTTCAGCCTTTACCCATTCTAGTGTAAAAATGAAAACACATCATAATGGATTTCACTACTGGACTGCCAAAAACCATGAAGCAGCATGATAATATCTGAGTGATTGTCGATAGATTAACTAAAGTTGCACACCTTCTGGCCATAAAAGTCACTTTACCCTCTAAGTAGCTGGCCAATTTGTACTTTTAGGAGATAGTTAGGCTCCATGGAATACTACTCAGGATAGTGTTAGACAGTGATACTAATTCACATCTAGGTTATAGTATGGACTTCAAGTAGCAATGGGCACATAATTATGTCTAAGTGCAGCCTTTTAACCTCAATTAGATGGATAATCAAAAAGACCTATTCAAATCTTTGAAGATATGTTAAGAGCTGGAATGTTGGATTACGTAGGGAGCTAGGACCATAATTTTACCTTTGGTTAGGTTATCTTATAACAATAACTACCATACAAGTATCAGCATGGCTCCACTCGAGGCATTATATGGTCAATGTTATAGGACACCGACCTATTGGATGGGGTAGGACAAAGAGGAACCGTTTAAGGTAGAATTGATCAATCAAACAATTGAAGTGGTTAAGACTATTCGCAGAAGACTTCAACTTGCTTAGAAAAGCCAAAAGACTTATGCAGATGTCAGAAGGAGGCCTTTAGAGTTTGAAATTGGTGATCATGTGTTTCTGAACATTTTTCCATGTAGGGGAAGCATAAGATTTGGTCAAAAAGGGAAATTGAGCCTGAGTTTCATCAAACCGTTCGAAATTTTGCAAAAAGTAGACCCACTTGCATATCGATTGGCGTTGCCACACTCACTACAAGGCATGCATGATGTATTTCACATCTTCAATTTTCACAACTATATTCCAGATCCAGATCATGTTATCCATTATGAACCCTTAGAAATTAAAGAAAATCTTATGTATGTGGAACAACCCATACAAACATTGGAAAGAGGAGAGAATAAAGAAGCTATGGAATAAGACTATTCCTTATGTTAAGGTGCTTTGGAAATATCATAAGGCAGCAGAAGCAACCTACTAGCCTAAATGAGAAATATAAAGGAAGTATCTAGCATTTTTTTACATATTTTGAGGATAAAATTCTTTTAAGGGGGAAAGAGTATAACAATCATAGATTTTTGGTTGAAGCTAAGTAATTCAACTAACTATTGTATTAGACATAGTTTTATTAGATTGGCCAAATTAGGCTAATATTTTTGTGTTTATTAAAATGAATAATTTTTAAAAGTTTAGTTTGAAATTTTGTGGCTTGTTATGCAAATGCGTAAAATTTGTAAATAGTTGGGAATTAAGTCGTGTGATATTAGCGGAATGGATTGGCTAGCGGATACTAGATTGTGGGCTTATTTATTTGGGCCAAGGCTATTTCATGTCTTGGAGCATTAGAATGTGCTTGAGATATATATAGTGTTTGGGAACCATCCGCTCATTAGAGTGAGAAGAGTGTTGGTTGCAATTGTCCTAAGTGAAGCTTATGGGACATAGAATAGGGCATCAAACTGACACTTGCACCAAGATCACATAGGGCTCTGTTAATCTTCACTTTTCCTACTACACAGGGGATAAAAAAGCTATCTGGATCAGGAAGCTTAGGGGGGAAGACTTTAGGGATCTTGAAACTGCCTTTTTCTCTAAAAGTTATAGGCTCACCCTTATCCATTTTCTCCTTACTCTCAGCCATGGTCACCTCTCTACCCTCCTCAAGTCTCATATCCTCAAAATCCTCTACCCCTTCTTTCAAGGTAACACAGTTACACTGCTCGCAGGGGTTAGACTTAGGTTTACTGGCAGTCTACCCAGGGGTGTAGATGAAGAGGTAACTTGTTGAGCAATTTGAGCTTCCAACATCTTATTATGAGCAGTAAGCACATCAACATTAGAGGCCAATTGCTTAATATGCTCATCGTACTCTTGTTATGCCAAAAGCATATTCTCCATCATAGTCTCTAAGTTGGATTTTTGAGGTGCTTATTAAGGATAGAATGGTCTTTGAAATCAGGGGGTGGTCTAAAATTTGTTTGAGACACAAGTGGGGCATTAGACCTATAGGAGAAATTAGCGTGATTCCTCCCCCCAAGATTATGTACATTAGAGAAAGTATCATTTATTAGTCTAGGATTGTCGTTGTTCACAAGTTGACCTGGTCACTCACATCTTAGGTAAAAGGACTACCAACTTAACAATGCACAGTGAAATGATCAACTTATCCACATATATCAAATGATGGGAAAAGGGTACTTAAACTGACAGAATTAACTTTTGAGCGCTCTAATTTTTGAGGCATAGCATCAACTTTAGAAGAAAATATAGCAATAGCATTTAATTCCAGCTTACCTCTAACCAAGCATCTTAGGTAAAAGGACTACCCACTTAACAATGCACAGTGAAATGATCAACTTATCCACATATATCAAATGATGGGAAAAGGGTACTTGAACTGACAGAATTAACTTTTGAGCGCTCTAATTTTTGAGGCATAGCATCAACTTTAGAAGAAAATATAGCAATAGCATTTAATTCCAGCTTACCTCTAACCCGCTTGGGTTGGGTTCTGTGAGATGACCATTAGAAATTGTTAAAAGCCATCCCTTCTATGAGATTGTATGCTTCATCTTCAGTTTTGTTCATAAGAGTACTTCCTGAGGCTGCATCAATAGCAGATCTTAATGGCTAAGTGACTCTATTATAAAATGTCTGCATAATCATCCACCTTTGAAGACCATGATGAGGGCATAATCATAAAAGGTCCTTGAATCACTCCCAGGCTTAATAGAGCATCTCTTCTTCCTTTTGAGAGAAGATAGTGATTTGATTCTGCAGGCTTGCCATCTTACTCGAAGGAAAGAACTTAGCAAGAAAACTTTTGTAAGCTCGTCCCATGTCATAATGCATCCTAGACTCAATGAGTGAACCCATACCCTCGCCTTATCCCTAAGTGAAAAGGGAAATAGGCACAAGCGGATGGCATTGGTAGAAACTCCGTTGAGCTTTAATGTATAGCACACCTCTAGGAAGACTTAAAGCTGTAAATTTGGATCTTTTAACAGGGTGCCTCCAAACTGGGATTGCTGCACTATTGATATAAGAGCTGGTTTGAGCTCAAAATTGTTCACTTCTATGGTTGCCCGAGCGATGCTTGAGGAAATGCCTTGAACTCTGGGAGTAACAAAATCCAGAAGTGTCCTTTGGTCACCTCCTATACCTACCATCGACGAAGAAACCGCTTGAGCTTTTAGTCTTTGCCTTCTACCCTTAATATTCTTGTTAGAACAAAAAGTCCTTTTAATTTTTGGATTAAATTCAAATCGAAAGGGACTTCGCATAAAAAAGAGAAATCCTACAAAATTACCAACAAAACTACCAAAGAAAAAAAAATAAAGAAAAAGAAAGAATGATAAAAATGCTTAGTCAATTTCTAAGGGCTAACATAATATCAACAAATTTGTTCCCCAATAACGGTGTCAAAAACTTGGCCTTGCCCATAAGCGCATGGGTGTTGTAGTTCTATTGAGTCTTATCTTATAAAAGTGCTAAGAAAGCAAATTTCAATTGGGTGTTTAAATAATGTTATAATCTAATTGGAAAATTCAATCATTTTAAGACATCTAGGGATTTGTTTTGCCTAGTAAAGATGTGGATCAATGGAATATAACATGAACTTGATCTGTATAGCACTAACTTAATATTACCTAATCAGCTGCACTTTATTAGTGGGTCAATTCTAATATGAACAGAGGTCAACCCATTGTCCAACACTAACATCACAGTTTAAGACAAATTAGAATGAGAACTAAATGAAATGATATTGGAGGAGCACAAAATATTACAATTGTTATTGCAACATCAAAATTTTAGATTTGTACAGAGTAACATCATTCAAAACATGATGAGACATATTCATTTGATTAAAAATACAATGGTACGATATGATATGCCATTTTTAATATTTGTCTTATTCTAAATTGATTTTCTTGATGCTAGATAGTTATTTAATGCCTATTTTTTAAAGTTGCTCCATTTAAAAGTTGTGTATGATTTTATGTTAAGAGAATGAAGTCAAGAAAGGAAGGGCACTATTGTTTAATTTATGAAGGATGTGATAATTATATAATGTCTCTCTAAACAATTCGATACAATAATAACTATTATAGTTAAAAGGGATTAATTAAAGAAAAAGCAAAAAATAAGGATATAATATTCGGGTCAAGGGGGCCGGTTCGGGTTCGGGTTTGGGTTGAGTTTGAGCCGTTAATTTGTGGTTTTTTCAGGTTCGGTTTATTTTGGGCTTGGGTTAAAAAATCATTTTCAAAACCTAAAATTTTCGGGCGGATTCGAATTGGGTTTTCGAGTCGGGTCAGTTTTTGTCAGGCCTAACTAGAATTCTAGGCGGATTAGTTTACTGATATTAATCAGAATCGCAACTAAATTATTGTACCTATTTAGATTAACCTTAATAGGACTAGAATTAGGTCTCCTATCGATTCAGACTATCCCCTTAACCAATACAAATAGGGGCTTACCCGTAGGGGTTAGGGGCTAGTTGGACGCATCAAAAAAAAAAAAATCCATTAAGTCAATTGGCATTAGTCAATTAGCATCAGATGAGATAGGTATCAAAACACATCGAAAAATTAGAGAGAGGAGAGCATAAAAATTAAGGAGAGAAATACTCCACACATTGGATGTAGAAAATTGGGTTAACCATTAAAAAGGCGTCACTATGTTGGGTTCCTAGATAAATCAAGTGGGTTATCCTAAGGGTAAAAACCTGTCTTTCCCTGCTCTTCTACTCTATTTCTCTTTTATGACTTTTTGATTCTAAATTATCAAAGATGTAATCCTTAGGTAGTTCTCCACTGGTTGTAACTGTTATTCTATTTTTTTGGGTTTTTATTGGACTAAAATTTGTACCTTTTGCATGATTTTATATGAATAAGTGATTTTAACCTACTGCATGATTGTGTGTTAGTGTAACTAAGTTCTAACTTTTTAGTTTGATTAGTAGAGGCCGCTAGTGATGGCGAATGGTAATGAGATGCCTCCCACCACATAACCATACCATTGCTCCTGAATCTAAAACCTCGGTTTAAGACCAAGGAGTTAGGATGGTCCCCAGACTAGGGATTGCTCGAGGGAATTTCTAAAACTATTTTTGAAGCAACATCAATTTGTCCCTTCGGTTGTCCCTATTGGTATGATTTGCTTCAAATGGAATATGGTTTGTAAGGTTTTCCTAAAAATCGCCAGTGACTCTATTAGTTAAAGTTTGATCCTTATTTTATTTGCTACTTGCTTCTGCATTGCTAAATTTGGGGGACTGATTCGGACCTTGGTAGTGAAATTTGCCTAAACTAGAATCAGGTTTATTAAACCCATACCCAAAGTTTAAGCCAAGTTAAGGCAGCTAACAGGGCCTGAAACAGGAAGGCTGGACCTAGTTTTGCACAGGGAATCTGATTGGGTTCCTTGGCTAGGTCCAAGTCCCGGTTTCCTGCGATGTTGTAGCCCAATTCTACTTATCAATTTTCTGAAAAAAAGTAAATAAAAAATTAAATAAGTTTCTAGAAAAATATAAAGTATCTAGCATGCAAGCCCGACCATTCATGGGGGATCGCACCTTTTAGGAGGTGGACCCTTACAAACTCCTGCCTGTAGCTTATTATTGTTCCTGCTGCCCTTGTTGGAGTGCCAATTGGAGGGAAACCTTGTTGCGTTGCAAGTTGGCCCCCAAATCGTGACCTTTGAGTGTTACACTGGTTATTCCAGGTCGTCTTTGGGTATCAAGTGATCATATGCCCAAATTCTCCACAACTAAAACACTAGCTTGCGACTCCCTTACATGCGCCATAGCGACAACCACATTTGTCATAGGGTCGTCTTTCTTGCCACTACACAAGTTGCTTTCCTTTATCTTGAGTCCTCTCGGGGCTAAATCTTCTGAAGTTTCTGCCTCCCTGAGAACTGGACCCCCAGGACCAAACTTCCTCTTCGCCCAGCTCATTTCTCTATTTTTAGCCTCCGTCTCATCTATGACTTGGGCTATTTTCACAGCCCTCTAGAACATTTCCTACAAGTTGGCATAGGTGCTACCATCTGGTTTATACTTCCTTTCAGTCCCCGCTCAAAGTGATCTATTCTCATTTCTTCAGTGGCTACTTGTACTGGGGCAAAACGGCTGAGTTCATTAAGCTTTGTTGCATAATACATTGCGCTCATTTTCCTCTATCTAAGGAGAAGGAATTCTTGTTCCTTAACTATATTCACATTTCTGGGATAGTATTGGGTATCTATTAAAGCCTTCAACTGATCCCAGATGAATGGTGTTCACTCACTCGAGGTTCACCATTCCCCACCAGAATTTCGTCTCTCATTCGAATTAGTAGGTGTAAGACGCACATTAATTCTCTCGGGTTATTCCATGATTTTAAATAAGTTTTTCATTTTCCTAAGCCATTCTTCACATTCTAAAGGGCATGACCCACCTCTAAATTTTGGTGGCTTTAGCTTATTAAACTAGCATACTGTATCCATGGCCATACGTTCAATGGTTGCTTGCGACGTAGAGGCATCGGTCGACAGATGTATGTTAAGGTCATGTACTTCTAGTTCAAGTTAGATGTTAATATCACAACTATGCCATTATTCAGAACGAGAATGTAATAGCATCTAAGTAATAAGCTTATTCACAACCAAAGCACAGTACACCTAAATATCACAACAAATCAAACCATAGTATAAGTTACATACAGGTTTACATGCATGCTATGCGTTCACTGACTGGAGCACATATATGTACAGTTTATTTACACTAACACACTAATAAGCAACTCATATACATCTAATTTATTTAAATACAGGCTTTGTGACTTAATAGTCGCTGGAAGAGCCACCTACTATTCGACTTCTTTTACAAAGACAAAATAGATATAACAAACATTATCCTAAGCCATTCTTTAGAGGGTCCTTAATCATTAAGTCACTTAATGATGCTCTGTATGGATCCTCTAAGCCATAGTATTTTGAAGATGCTGGTTCTCCATGAGATTGATGAGTGCATTATGAACAAGCTGGCTAACAGTAAGGTGACGCTCTAGTGGGGTCTCCCCTAGGTGATCTAGCTAATTCTCTACCATCCGTAGAAAATCTACTAGGCTTCGATAGGTAAAAGGGGTAAACGGTCCCACCTGTCTTATCCATTGCCTAAGGGCTTAAACCACCTCCCTCCTCCTAGGCGTCATGGGTATTCTCCAAATAAACCTAATCATGTAGTGATTCTGGATGACTCGATGTGACCCCCACCTATTACTTAACTTCGACGCCCTCTAGAGATGATCACATTCCAGGCAGCCCCAAAAGGCAAGTGAACGAAGTCTGAAATATGGAATACCATCCTACATTACTACTGTAAAAGTGAGTATATAATCCAATATATACAATAAACCATATAATTGTACACATATTTCACCAAATGTAATGCCCCTCTGTCCATAAGAAGAATTTCACATCACCAGGGCTTTCTAAGGAAGGCCCTAAGGATAGAAAAGATTTATCAAATTGGTTTAGTTAGTTACAATGTGCAACTAAGGGTAAGCATAAGTGTTCTAAAATGACATTGCTAGAGTTCAGCCTGAAACTACAGTACATAAAAAGCTCAACTCCAGCTGATTATACCTGGAAGTCTTGATGAATTAATGCTTAGTAGCGACATCAACACCTTCAGTTACACACCCGAGTTACATAAGTTAAATTAACTTATAACTGACACATCATTAAAAGTACGTAAGATATAATTAGAGAAAACATAGCCAGAGCCAATCTCTATATCTTATAATTAAGTATTGAAACATGCTTATCCATTTACAAAAGGCACACGATAACACGCAAAATCCTGCAGTATGCATGGGAGCCGAACTAGAGCTAATTGCAAGCAAGTTACCCAAAACAACTTCATACCTTATCAATCTAAATGTGGAAAAGGTAGATTAAGATGGAAGTGAACTACCACACAGTCAATGAATAATTCTCCACCCAAAAAAACAAAACAATTGCATACTATACTTTTGAGTAACAGACACACTGAAATAATGTACATATAAGATATACAAGATCCTGAAATCATATCATTGTTTAATTTATCCCAATTGTTGAGGTTAGTAGGTTGTGTGACTCCTAGTTACACACTTAGCATCAAAACATTCCACTAAAGCTAACACTTGAGTTTGTTTAGTAAGAAATGGAAAATAGTGCACAAAGAGTATACGAACCTCTATCTAAGTGAAGTTAATTCATTATAAATTGCTTTTTCTCTAAAGAATTTTGTTTATAGATCGATAAGAAGCCTTTTCAAATAGTTCATGCGCTTTTCCAAACCTTTGCATTAGCAAAATTAGAATCAAGAAGTTTTTAACCCACAGCGAGCAATGAAATCACTTTTAGGGCCTTGGATTCACATATTAGTGATGTCGTCAGGTGAGTGACACAACGCACAAGTTTTTGCATCCTCAGGGCGTCCCAAAGTTAACAGACCTCTATCCTTATTCGAATAATAACATCTGAGATTCCTGCTTCATTAAGGGTCCTAAGGTCTACTCCCAAGGCCGAGTCCTTAATATTAGCACTATCCACCTAACCCAATACATCTCGAATACAACTCACTTTCAAACATACTTGGCATTAAAATTCTTGTTATAGCAAAATAATAGAACTTTCATTTTCAAGAAGGCTAATTACACCTTAATAATGGTAAAAGCCGACTTCTAAAAGCATAACAAATGTTAAGCTTAATAAAGAAAATTGGTAAATAAGTTATCGACCAAGTAAACTTCCAGTTTCATATAAAAAGGCTATTAAAACTTGTTTCAAAAGCCATAAGTTTGCAAGTCACTCATGGTTAGTTTTACATAAAAGAACTTAGTCGTTTGGATCTACACGTCAACCACATGCGTCCAAGTTTGCTAAATTAATCCAAAGCTACTAGGGAGGAACCCTAAAATCATGTTCATAACCTAAACATGTAACTTTATTGATGTGAACTAAGTTAAACCGCAAGTGCACAGTGTAGCTATAGTTAGCAACCGGTGAGTACGAGTCGAATCCTCAGTGAAAAAGTTCTTATATTACCTAGTTAATTAAGTAGATCAAATCTTGAAAGACTAAATAGCTAAGATTAAAAGAACAACTCAGAAAAACTATCGATAATTGGTGGATTAAATTTCGATATGAGAAATCTTGAGTCGGGGAATTAGTTACTAGAATGCCAATTTATTCCTGCTAGCTATGAGTTCCCCCTTTAGCTTAACCTAAAATGTGACTTATAGGGGTTTGTCAGCTCGTTTAAAAGCACCCAAGCCACCTTTCAGAGGATATGGGCAACCCCAATTCTATAAGCTCTCCTACTTTCATGGGACCTTAAGAGATCGGGGTTCAGGATACCTAACCATTTATGAAGGAAGACCTTGGGTTATTTTTATACCCAAGGCTTTGCTATCCTTCACTATACCCACACAAGGTAATAACTCACCTCTCAGTGTAGTTATTTTCCCTAAATATTGGGTGAAATGCTCTTTCGGGCATTTCATCGAACATTTGGTGGGCAAAGGGAATGCCCTTAAGAAACAAGAAATCAATCAAGAGAGTAAATCACACCTAGCTTATTTAGGGAATTCTAGCATCTGAATCCCCAACTCAAAGGGGGAAATTACTCACTAATCACCATCCTAATCAAACAATGACAAGCAACAAGCACATAAACCTAGAACAATGATCAAATAAGAGAGGGAGAAAGAGAAGCAAACCTTAGATTAAGGTAGGTAGTGAGATTAGTCTTCAAATCCTTTAACAAATATCAACAAAACCCAAAACCTCCTTTAATAAAAAGGCTAATCCTACAATATTAGAGAGTGTTTTTAATAAGGATTAATGAGAGATTAGGAGATAAGCCTCGAAATTAGGAAAATCTTAATTATATTTGCAAAACCTGACATAGGAGCCATGGGGGGAGGGGAATGGCGACGGGCAGCACATTAGAGGCTGTGGGTAGACGATAGGCCCTCGACATCACGATGGGTGGTCGTCGCGACCTCTTGGAAGATGGCCTTCAGTACAGGGGTCCACGACGGCCATCGCCAGGGCGACAAGCGCTAGTTGTGGGCCTTCTGTCTTAGGTTCTCCACTTCGTTGCACACTTTGTTGCTTGTCCTCGGCCCTAGTGTGGTCGAGCTTCACTTTCACATTGTCTCTTCTCTAGTAGTTTCCATGTCTTTCTGTGATTATCACTAAAAACATCTGAAAAAGACAGAAAAAGTGCTAAAACGAGGCAACAGTTCTTTAGGAGGTCAAAGTTGCTCAAATCCCTACTTGATCGAGGGAAAAAGATGGGAAATGAGCTAAAGGAAGCAGAGAAAACTAGAAAAAATGGGGTTTATCAAAGCTATTAAAACTTCCAGTTTCATATAAAAAGGCTATTAAAAGTTGTTTTAGAAGCTATAAGTTTGCAAGTCAATCATGGTTAGTCTTACTTAAAAGAACTTAGCCATTTGGATCTACACGTCAACCACATGCTTCTAGGTTTACTGAATTCAATCAAAGCTAATAGGGAGGAACCTTAAATCATGTTCGTAACCTCAACAAGTAAGTTTATCAATTAAAAAGTTAACGAATTAACATTTTGGACAATGATTTAATCATCCCTTCATGCCTTTTCCATAACCACCAAGTTCACATCAATGTTCTTTATTCTATATACGGTAACGTCCACTGAAGTACACCCAGCAAAATAGGCTAGATAGGTTCTAGCTAGAAATGGGGCATAACAAAATTCACGAACCCGATTCACTTTTGAACTGATTTGCCAAACCATTTAGTTGACTTCCCTGTTCCCCGCTTAAATCCTAGGCAAAACATACACATGTATGAAATGAGAGTAACAAGAACATCAACATAACTTGGACATTAGTGATATAACTTGAATTTGACATTAACTAATTTAGGAACATCAAAGATGAAATCACAATAGATAACACTTCACAAATCATTCAATTTAAAACTCATACTTGGGCTCCCTCTTCACTGCACCACCTACGTTAACCTAAAAATCAACTTTCAATCATAAATAATCTCAATCAACTGATTTATCCCACTTTTTCTGTTGTTACTTAATTTAACCATAAATGCAACTCAAGACCATACCCAAATTTTCATGGGAAAATTAGAAAAAGTTTCGAAATTTCTAATAAAATTTAGGAGTTAAAAATCATCCACCTTAATCCAAGCTAGAAGACCCAATATCAATGGTCTAAATGGGCATACTAGAGCTGGGTTCGATTCTTTTTTCCTTCCCCCTTGCTTTTGGTCACACACCTTGCTTCCCAGGCCTTCTTATGCTTGATTTCCTTCTTCGTCTTCATTCTGTTGCTACTATTGAACCTGCCCTCTTTCTCCCTCTTTCGTGCTCACTTCCTCTCTCTATGCATCATCCTCTTTCCCTCACTTGAACTGTCAGAATCGGTGGAGATGGAATGGAGAAGGCAGATGGCATTCAGGTGCTCAAGAAATCAACCACCTAATGTTGTGAGTTTGAGCTGGGATTGAGCATCTAATAGCTTGGTTTAATTAACCCCTTTTATTTCCCCTTACTACTAACCCCAACACATAAAATAACCCTAGCCCAAATAAGTAAGCCCATAATTCTAGTATTCGTTAGCCCACTCAGTTCCGCTAATCTTGTACAGCTTAATTCTTGACTATTTACAAATTTTAAGCATTTACCTTACGAATCGTGAAATTTCAAAGCTAAATTTCATAAAATTATTCACTTTAATAAACACACAAATATTAGCCTAATCCAGCTAATATAATAAAACTATGGCTAATAAAATGGTTAATCGAATTAGCCAGCTTCAGCCGAAAATCCACCATTATTACAATTAACCTATGAAACTCAAATTCTGTACAACATGTGCTAGAAGCTCTATTTGATATAATATATCACTAACAAGTCAATTATTAATCGAATTAACTTAGGATGGTGACTTAGGCTCTTGGTCCACATCAAAGTCCTTTTCTTCAATAGGATTTGTCCTCAAATCATTGGTGCCACTTACATCATTCCAAAAGATTATGACCCAACTAAGATTGTTGCACCCTTTGATGTCAATAGTTCCATGGAGCTAAGAACACATCCATTCTTGAACTCACTACTGTTTTGTTAAGAAATTAGGGGTTGTTAAATTTGACATTCTTGCCTAGTACCCAATACTCATACGCATATTAAAATTACAAACGTACTCATCAATATCCAACTCAAAATGGAGTACCTCTTCATGGTCAGGTTTGGATTATTTCCATTCACTTTAAAAAGGCATATATAAGCAGCCAAATGAGCTTTTTGTTTTCATTGGTAGAACCTCCATAGCCTTAACTTTGTGGATGTGAACATGGATCTCCATTACATCATTAACTTGAGCTTGAGTTTGAACCTCCATGGTTTCATTAATGTGAGAATCTAGTGGGGTAGGCTCTAGATTAGGGGATTTACGAGAGCTCTCTTCCATAAGCAATTTTACTTCATCCCTTGTTTCAACAATAGCAAGAACAGGCTCATTCTCCTCTTTGTCCAAAATAGGTTTTTCTTCTTGAATCTTGTTCTTCTCTTAGACAACAATTGATTTTTTTTCTAACAGTTCATTTTCAAAGAGTAAATTACGGTAGAGTCCAACACCATTGAGTTTTTGGGTGGCTATCATAAAAAAATCTCTTCATCCGAACTACCTCTTACCCTAAGTAACCCCTAAGGCCTTGAACCCATTTTAAGAAGTGGTTTGGGTCCCAACCACCTTCAAAACATGATGGTTCTCTTATAACCTCTCTTATAACCTCTTTCATTTTTACTATTTGATTCAAGAATATCCTCACTTGATTCTAAAGATCACATATGGCCATATCTTCAACGTATGGTGAAACAAAATATGGAAAGGGTTTAGGGAAGAAAGGGGGGATGCCATAGACTATTGCTTGACCATGGGCAGACTATGGTCAACTCTGGCTGACTATGTTTCACAGTTTTTATCAGGGCTTTTTCTGAAGCATGACATTGTATTTGGATTAGGGATTGTGTTTGGGCTATTTTTGGGGTTTTGTTTTGCGGAATAAAGAGGATTGATTAAGACAAGAAAGTGGGAAATGAATATATAAAGTTTTGGGTGTAAAAGGGAAGGATTTCCATGGAGAAATCGATCAATAGTAGGACCTTTTGGCTGTGATACTAATTTGGTGGATAAATGAAAACTCTGATACTAATTTGATGCACAATAGGGGACCCTTAATTACAAGTATGATAAACCATAAACAACTATTAAACACCCAAAGAACAAGCCTTTGAGCCAAGCTAATCCTTGAGTAATTAAAGAAAAAAAGAAATAAAATCTTTATAGATTTTTTTATTATGGGTGAAAACCAAATAAAATGGACATGACTAAGACCTTAAGTTACCATTCACCTAACAAACAACCAATTAGTTCTCTAAAGTAAAGCACCAAGAATTAATTTAAAGGATTGATTCAATCACTATCCAAACACTCCTTGTATTTGAAATAAAGAGAGACATTTTGTTTTTGCAAAAGAAAAGCATTCTAGCTTTAATTCAGTAATTCTTAATCCAAATCTATCTACAAGTGAGTATAGCGAGGCTAATTTATAGCCACAAAAGTCAGAGCCCCCTTTTCGAAGCTATGAAAATAAGCTAATAATATATAGCACATATGGGATTAGTGTGAACCAATAAGATTCAAACATCTATTCTAGACAACAATATTCAAATAACAATTTAAGCTCATAAAAACCGAAATTAGAAGCTTCCAGGCTGGTGACGAGTTGTCCAAATACAAGACTGTAATTTAGTTCACTTGTACTTATTTGGTGGCATCCTTCGCCATCCCAAATGGAGAAATTTGGCGCTATATTCAAAGGGAATTTTTGTGGAGGCGTCCACAAACTTGCCCTAAAGCTTTAGCCCTTAATCGCGTATTTGATGGCCTAATTAAGCTCATGATCAAAATCACGTATATCCAAACCTGTAGTGACCTTGATAGGTTGTTTCCTTATGACTAGAGATATGCTTGGTATATGGAGGTATCTCATACTTGTTGGAAAATAGGCGTTCAACGGTATCCAACTAGAGCTAAAACATGAATTTTGGGGGTTATTTGGTCATCTAAGGATCAAGTCAAAGTTAATCTACAGAATTGAAAATTCTGAATAGCTTGTGCTAGAAGCTTTATTTGACTAAATCCAGTAACTACAATTAAAACATTAACCTAATTAACTTAGGATGGTGATTTGGGCACTTGCTCTGCATCAAAGTCTCTTCTTCAATCAGATTTACCATTAAATTCTTGTGGTCACTTGGATCATTCCTGAATATTCTTACCCAAGCAAGATTGACGCACACCTTTGATCTCAACAATGCCATGGTGCTAAGAACAACACCTTTTTTGAAACTCATAAGCGTTTCTAAAGAAATTAGCGGCCATAAAAATTTGGCTTGCCTGTTAACTCCTTACTCATAAGCTGGTTAAAATTACAAATGTACTCATCTTTATCCAACTTACAATGCGGTATCATTTCATGGTCAAGTTTGCATTATTGCCATTCACTTTCAAAAGACATATATAAGTAGCCAAATGAGCTTATATTTTCATTGGTAGAACCTCCATGGCATTCACTTTATGGACTACATCACTAACTTAAGCTTGACTTTGAACCTCTATGGTTTCTTGAATGTCAGTATCTAGTGAGGTAGACTCTAAATTAAGAGCTTTAGGGGGCTCTCTTCCATGACCAAGTTTTTCTCATCCCTTGTTTCACAAAAGCCGAAAATAGGATCACTGTGATCGTAGAGCAAATTAGGTTTTCCTTTTGAGCCTTGATATTCTCATTGACAACAATGAATTTTTCTTCAAAGAGTAAATTTTAGTAGATTCTCACATCCACATATGACTTTAAGCTATCTCCAAATCCTGATTCTAGGCTTGCATTGAAGAGCTTTTTCCCTAGTAAGCTATTTAAACCAATAAAGGGCAACACCTTGGAGTTTTTGGGAGGCTATCACAAAACTCTCTTCATCCAACAATCTTTTCCCTAAGGTGAACCCTAAGAGTTTGAACCCATTTCAGGTAGTGGTTTGGGACCCAACTATCTTCAAAAGATGGTAGTTCTTTAATAACCTCTTTCATTTGTGTTCTTTGACGAGAGCCCCCTTACTTGATCTTGAAGATCAAGTATGGCCATATCTTCTTTGGTATGGTGAAATGAAAGATGGAAAGTGTTTGAGGAAAGAAAGAGAGACTGCCATGGATTGTGGGCTTAAGCACTAGTAGACCGTGATCGACTCTGGCCAACTGTGCTTCGCAATTTGTATAAAGGCTTTTTTTATGGCATTTAGGCTAGGTTAGGGATTGCGTTTGAGTTATTTTTTGGGGGGTTTTTTTGGTGAACCAAGAAGGGTTGATTAAGACAAGAAAGTGTTACGAATTTTTGGTGTAAAAGAAGAAGGTTTTCATTAAGAAATCAACCAAGAGTAGGATTTTTTGGCTCTGATGCCAATTTGATTCATAAAGCTCTTATACCAGTTTCATGTATAACAGGGGCCCTTAATCACGATAGTGATTAATAATCAGCAACTATCAATTAACACCCAAGTAATAAGCCCATAACCAAGCTAATCCTTTAGTAGCAAAAGAAAAATACAATGAAAATTTTGTGGATTTTTGAATATAGGAGAAAAGTAAATAAAATGGATATGACTATGATAAGGGCTCAAGCTACCACTTAATCTAACAAACCACCAATTAATTCGCTAGAGAAAAGCACCAAGAATTAATTTAAGAGATTGACCTAATCACATCCAAATAGTCATTGTATTTGGAATAAAGAGGGAGATTTTGTTTCTAGGAGAGAAAACAATGATCGCTCTAGCTCATTATTTCTCAATATTCAGGTTTGTCCCATAAGTGAGTACAAGATGGCTAATTTATAGTCGAAAAAATTAGTATCCCCTTTCCCAAGCTACAAAAATAAGTCAATAGAAATGTAGTACCTATGCAATTAGTGTGGACAAATAGGACTCAAATATCTACACTACCCTACAATATTCAAACAACAATATAAGGACATGGAAATTGTAATTAGAAGCTTTTAGGCTGGTGATGAATTATACAAATGGAACACTAAAATTCCCTGCACTTGTACTTGTTGTATGGCATCCCTCACCATCCAAAATGGATGAATTTGGGAGAGATATTCAAAGTGGAATCTACCGGAGGTGTCCACCAACTTTTCCTAAAAGCTTAATCACTTAACCACCTATTTGATAGCCCAATTAAGCTAATGATCATAATCATGCATATCCAAATGTGCATTGACCCTTAATCAGTTTTTGCCTCATGGCTAGAGATATATTTGGAATCTGGAGGTATTCCATAGCTTTCTGGGAAAAAATTGAAGGATATCTAACCATAGCAAAAACACAAATTTTAGAGCTTATTTAGTCATCTAAAGATCAACTTAAAGTTAGCCTATGAAACTAAAAATTTTGGACATCTTCTGCTGGAAGTTTTATTTGACATAATCTACTAGTAACAAGTGAATTATGAATCTAATCAACTTAGGAAGGTGATTTGGGTTCTTGCACCCATATCCAACTCCCCTTCTTCAAGAGGATTTGTCCTCAAATCCTTGTGGCCTCTCACATCATTCCCAAAGATCATTATCCAAGGAAGATTAATGCACCCTTGATCTAAACGATACCATGGCACTAAGAATCCCACCTTTTTTGAACTTATCAGTATTTTTTTATGCAAATTAGAGGTTGCAAAATTTTAAAGTTTTTGCCCATTAACCCCAATACTCACAAGCTTGTTAAAATTGCAAATGGACTCATCAATATCCAACTCACAATGGGATACCTCTTCATGGCCAAATACTGATTACTGTTATTCACTTTCAAAAAGCACAAAGAAGGAGCCAAATAAGCCTCTTATTTCCATTGGTAGAACATCCATGGCTTTAACTGTATTGTCATCAACTTGGACCTCCATTACATCATTAACCTAAGCTTGAGTTTGAACCTCCGTGGTTTCTTAAATGTAAGGATCTAGTGAGGTAGACTCCAAATTAGGAGCTGATTGTTACCGCAAGCGCACAGTTACTGTAGTATAGTTTTAATATAGCTCCAATTGAGTCCATGTGTAATCTATCGAGTTTTAACCTATATAAAAGACTAAGCAACCAAATTTTCCATGGGTTGTTTCAACTATCACTATTTAACGATTAGAAATTCAATCGGATTAAAAACATTTTGGGAATTGTTTCACCTAGTAAAGAGTTGGATTGTTGGATTAAATTATACACTTTATGCAGATTGGATGATTTGAAGGAGTGCAATTGAACGAAGAATTCAATCTTTTCTTTCAAAACCAACTAAATTTCGTTAACTAACCTGATTACCATTCTTTCAAATATCCATGGTTTAGTCTTGGTTATGGATTCTTGATTGCAAGAATTTTCCTCTCAGCAAACAACTCTCTTTCCAATAGTCATTAAATTAAGTTCTAACTTGTTGTGCTAATAATGAGTTTCTCCTTTTAGTACTTCACTCAATTATCTAGTGTATGCAAGCAAATCTGGCCAAAATTTTCTCAAAACCATTCATTCACAACATGGAATTCAACGAAACCAATTTTGATAAAGCACAAATATTGAAATCTACAGGTCCAATATCAATATTTTGGCTAACAAGTCCCTAGATTAAGACAAACTACTCACACATAATTGAAATAATCAACATCTAAACAAAAGTTTAAGAAGACATTAGAAGGGGAAGAAAACTTAGCAACTATGGTGATCTTCAATGGCTTCCCAAAAGCCTCTAAGTGCTAATGTTCCACTCCACTTCCCTCTCTTTCTTTAAAGAAAACATGGAAAAAAAAACCCTAAAACTAGTGATAGAAGTGAGTGTTAGATGCCTAAGCTTTCTATGCTCTCCCCTCCTTACAATTGAAAAAACCCTATATAAGCATGAACTCGACTATCTTCAGCCACAAGATGAAGGAAGATGAAGAGACAAGTAGTTTCAAGCTTACCACAGACTATGGCCTTCACCACGAAGGGTCTGTGGTTACCTCTATCTCAGCATTCTCTAGTTGTTCTTTCTTCTCCATGAGCATGGTGACTCAAGGGCATCTCTGGGGAGTTAAAACACACTTAATTTGGGTCAAAGCAAGGGCAAGACGTCCAAAAACCTCCAAAACACAGAAAAGAACAATACCCAAGAGTAAAACGAAAAGCAAAGTATAGATTATAACATGAAGTTCATAATTCTCCCTAAAAATACAGTAAAATGACCCCAAAATGAAGTGCACTCTAAGCATATATCAAACTCACCCATGCTTGAACTATTGGTTGTTCCTAAGCAATTATGAAAACCAAGACTAAAATGAATTGAATAATCTCCTTAGGCAAACATAAATAGCAACATCAATAGCCTACTAACCTAAGAAACTAGCCCAAAAGTGATGAAAAATATTGGAAAATAGATTAGGGAATGACGTTTTCAAAATAGGAATAAATACCATCATATCAAACATTGAATCAATCGCTCAAATCAGCTTAAACGATCATATCAGCACATGCAATAGGGAGAGCTAAGAGAACTAGTAGGCCCTCACTTTAGGGATGAAGCACTCATCACTCATGTATTTAAAAATATAATGCGGTTTACTCAAATCTCGTTCCATGTCTACTATAAGCTTGACAAGACTATTAGATTTGCCACCACTGAAATGCAACACATACTAGACAATTATGAGGACTTTGATAAGGTTACAACGGGGCTATAGGTAAAGGTAAGAGGGGAACAAATATGTTGGGATTTGTAGAGCTGAAACCCAAGGACTATGAGTATGAATCATCTTCACACAACTTTTCACGAAAATAGTCCTCACACCAATACATCTTAGATACACAAAATAAGCCTCAAGTTGTCCGATCATACGAAGAAGTGCTAAAGCATAACACGAAATCTATACCAAATCCTTATATTATTTTGCTTCCCTTTTTGTTTTCTTTCAACATTTTTTTCTTTCTTTGGATTTTCTTTTGATTTTTCTTTTGGTTCTCTTTTTCGATTCATTTTTTTAGAAAAGAGAAGGACTATGGCAAGAGAAATTGTGCACTTTTCAATACCTTTTCTAACAACTAGCGAAATTCAACCCAAATGACACTAAGGGAAATATCGCATAAATCCCTCATTGCATACGAATAAAGCACACCAAACAACAATGTCATTATCCACCAACTGCTCATAATCACTAATGAAACTCTATAGTCAAGGCTAAAAAAGTAGAATATGTATTTGGCCAAGGTTCAATATTATAGGTTTGTAGCAAGAAAAAAGGTCAAGGCTCAATGGGGGTAGCAAGGGATCAATCATAAAGCATGGCTATTTGGTCAATATAGCTCATAAACATAAAGAATGCCTTAATCATATTGACTAAACATATATGCTAAATGTGATCTTAAACAAGAGTTAAAGTAAGTTCTAGAGATTTGAAATCAAGGAAGAGCCACACATAAAAAAGAATATGAGATTAAAATGATGAATTAGTCTAAATAAGGATCAAAGTCTCACAGGACAATCACCAAAGTTCAATTAGCTCATTAGATCACATGTGCCAAATATTTATGCAAAGACTCATTGAGTAATCGAATTGCAAACAACATAACAGACAAAACATGATGCATATTTCGAAAACTTGTAATCAAACATTTATTCACAAATGGGCATAACAAAAAGGGGAAAAATAAGCCAAAGATTAGGACTTATCATCGGAGGATTTTATTGCTTTTTCTTTTTCTCTTTTTTTAAGTTTTTTTATTTTGTTGTTGTTGTTTTAATCACTCTAAAATGCAACTAAAAATTGAAAATACAAGAATAAAACTAAAACTAAGAAAAGAAACCTAAAAATAGAAAGAAAAATGAAATGATCAACTAAAAATGCAAACCACTCCTAAACATGGTGTAGCAAAACACTAAACTGACTTCAAAAGCTAAGAAAAAGTACACCCAATAAGAAGCCCAAATTGCACCACTTCTTAAAGGAAGAAGAGGAATTAAAATGTAGAACAGCGCAACAATAAGAACTAGAATTGATCAGGTGAAGCAAAAGTGAAACAGCGGAAGAGGAAATTAACCCAAATTAAACCAATTATTTCTAATTTCAACGCCAAATTCTTAATCTCTCTTGAATTCAACTAAATCAAAATCAATTACACTAATTTGGGTGATAAACAGAAAAGTTCTGGAAAATAAGAAAAAGTTAAAAATCAAAAATAAAACTTCACCTAATCCATACTTCTACTTCCCTTAGTAGACCTCTATACTCTTCTTACAACCAAACACCGCAGCCCCTTACCCTTGATGCCTCCAATTAATCATGAATTTAATCTTGGCCTTCACTTGTAATTGTCGAAATGATGTGATCATGAGGAAAATGGAGAGTAACGACTCGAAAGATGGAGAAGAAGCAGCACAGCAGGTGGGGGGAGAACTCGGGTTTTTACTGGGGAGAGGAGATAGAAAATTGAAAGGAAGAGGGGAAGCGTGGGGCATGCAATCGCATGTAGGATAAATGAAAAAGGGGGAATGTGGGCTATGGGTAATGGACAAGCCCAAACTGTGAAATGGATCGGTGGAAAGAGCTGAGGATGATTGGGCCAGGCCCGCACATAAGGAGGTTGTAATTTTGGGACTCACTTCTGGGCCTTAGGCCGCGTCTAGCTGAGGAGAACGGCAAGTCTAATCTGCAGGGAAGGAGAGAAGTGCCCGTGTCATGTGAGGCACATGTGAGGAGAGCCTAGCGTTGGACTGGGCCACAGTAAGCATTGGCCGTTTGTGCCTTGTCTGGTGTTTGAGTTTATGTGAGTTGGGACATTTCTTCATTCTTTTTTACTTTCTTCCTTACGATCCAAAATTAATACTCACCATCATTGTTTTGCAAGAAACTTATTTATTTTAATCAAATTTTCGTAATTCCTTCAAAATAAATAAAGGCACATTAAAATTCTAATTTAACCATTTATTTCAAGCAAATGTTAAATAATAAAATGGTATAAAATGACATAATTTCAGGTTGAAAATTATGCACACAAGTTATATAGTTCGATATATACTTCAGGGAATTGGGAAACTTTTGTTCAGAACAAAAGGAAAAGAAACATGACTAGGTGTATTGTGTGTTATTAATAGTAAAATTAATTTGCTTCATTACCATGGAAGAGTATTGTGAAAGGAATTGCTTCCTTGCACCTAATGGGTTTTGATTAATGATAAGTGAGGTGTACGTGTCTCTTACTGTTCAAAAAATTAGTTAAGGTATTATCCTTTCTCTCCCTCAATGGTCTATAAATTCCCCATCTAGCTCGACCTCTTGCACCTCGGCAATAATACCTACACCCTGGCAAGAAACTGGTAGATCTCCACAACCACTTTCTCAAACCTAAAAGCGGATAGTGAACACTAGACTGTCACTATTGTCATCATGCCAACCCCTGTGACGAGAGACCCAGGGCAAGTTGTAATGTCGTCATTGGTTTGCGAACTGTATCTAGTACCACCATTATCTCATATTATACTAGCACTCTCGAAAATTGAAGGTTCAATAATTAGAGTTTTGATTGTCAGGTACATCAAAAGTTAGCTTCTTCTAACCTAACTTATTTATCATAAATTATTGTTTGCCTATTTTTAACTATTTTTGTCTTTTCGATCCCTGTTAGCATTACTATTATTGTTATGGTGATCACCTAGGGGCCTCCTCTATATAGTTCTAGCATACACAAGTGTTAATTTTCATTGTTATCTTGTCATTTAACTTATGGGTGGCAGAGGTGATTAATCAGGATACCTACAAATAGAAAATATTTTACCATTATTTTCCTTTATGAAATTGAAATTTTTTTTAATAACTATTTTAATGTAGTTTGGTCAACTGTGCTGAGATTGCATCCTCACTTTTTAACAATTTTATTTTCTTGGGTGACTACTTAATAGGGACCTTTTGGTCGAACGGGGATTGCTTGCTAGATTGAACAGAGATAGGCGGTTAAGCTAATTTGGTTATGTCAATTTGGTTTATTTGAACTCATTAACGAGGGCTTAGTTTGATAATTAAATAATGTTATTATCTGGAATTGTTGGTAATTAAGTTATCGATTTTATTATTAGTTCTATTAGCCTTGTATATCTTCAATATATGTAGCATGGCATCCTCGAAAATATAATTTTTTGCTACTAATATTAATTTATCCAATACATTATTACTCTAAGTTTTTGAGCCGTAATAGTTGGCAACATTTGGGTTTTAAATTAAAGATGAATGAAAAAGGAGGAAGAAAATATAAATAGGACTATCTCTCGACTAAAATTATTTGAGGTTAAAACTCGATCAACTGGAGATAGATTACGAGAGTTCTATCATTTTATGTAGTTACGGTCTGTTGTTTTAATATATGTATAACCATTTTATGTTGTTTACACTTTTAGGTTAGAGTTGAACTTAAAATTGTTATTAATAGAGTATCAAGATTCCCCTTGAATTGGGCATCATGGGAGAAAGATTTATTGGAAACAAGACCATTAGCCCAGACTTTAAAATGATAGGTGGTTCAATGAAACAAGTTATAGCCTAAGACACAGTTGGGGTTAAGGAAGAAGATCCATAGTTTAAGGTGCTTCAGTGAATCGCCTCGTACGACCCTCCTAAATACGATAAAGCAGTTAACCTAGTTATGTTTGGAAGATTAGACTAAATCTATATACAAGATCTTCACAGTAACCAAGTGTCCAAAGGATCAACAGATCAGAATAGCAAGTCGCTACTTATCAAGACAAGCACATTTATGGTAGAAAACTGAAAAACATCAACTAAAGGACATTGACGATTATTAGGACAAGATCAAGTAGCAAATAGGGCCAAATTCTATCTTGAATTTCTAAGGAAACAAAAAGAAGCATGAGTTTATGGATTTAAGAAAAGGCAACGTGAACATAGTTAAATATGTGGCAAAATTTATGGAGTTCGCTAGGTTTTCCCCTGACTTAATCACTAATGACAACACGTGCAAGGAATGGTTTGAAAACAAGCCTAAACCTAACCTCCATAAGCAATTAGTGGCTTTTACTGCTTACTCCTATCGTTCCCTACATGATCAAGCTACCCATATCGAAGGAATTAATCATGGTAGATGGATTACTAAATTACAACATAGAAAGTGGATTATAATAGTGACACAAATCAATTGAAGAGATCTTGCCAGGAAGGAGACTTGATGCCCATAGCTAAGAAGGTAAAAATCATAACTAAGCCTGCTTATTTCCTCCTGTAACTATTGTGGATACAAGAACTACCCAACTAAGAAGTGTTGTAAGAAGTTAGGCTTATGCATTTGGCATGCATTGGATGTTTAAGGACGTACCTTAGTAATGCGTATGCAAAGGATCTTGTTGCTCGGGAGTCGCCCACGAATTATTGAATCAGAGTTGAATGTGAGTACTAGAATCACCATAATTATCACACCCCAAATGCGAACCCGAATGATGACGAGGTTAGTGTGAGAGGAGGGAAGAGAGAATCAAGGATGCTGTTTATTTTTGATTTCTATCACCACACCAAATTAGCCACTAAACTCTCACTTTTTGTAACACTTAACTGAAACTACAAATAAGGGTTTAATGTGCATGACTAATATGCAATTAACCCTTTTGTAACTACCCAATCAATAGGACAATTAATGTGATCGTTACATCGGTCAACAGCCCCCTCGATCACATAAACCATAAGTTACACTTTTCTCTCTCAACTAATCCCTTCATGCCTCATACGAAGAATAGGGCATGCCATTAGAAAGTAACCAATAGTGTTATATTAAGTCACCAACTAACTAATATAACATTTTAATGATATACGACACCCCAAATCATCCTAAATATCACAAGTGGCATCCATAGTCCCTTTATGTCATATGATATATCATATGATTATATACTCAATATAATGGCCCCAGATGATACTGTGATGGTGGATAGAGTTTTCCTTAAATGCTCATGAAATTTTATCTTAGCTTAACTGCTTTCCTAACGTGTTCTCGCTGAACCATATATATCATAGCCCTTAAGAAACACATTAAGGTAGCATCATTAAGCTTCGACTTTATATCATAGCTTTAAGTTGAAGGGTCATCGTCAATAGGGTTACACAGTGACAAGAAATGGGGAAGGCAGTTGCCACTCCATGCATGGATTGTCTTACAAGCACACATAGTATGAAATGTGTATCATGGCATAGCTCCTCCTAAGCTAGGCACGTCAATTTATGTGACATATGAATCGCTAGTATGAACCACTAGATCAACATACTGAATGTTAATCTTGACACTCAAGATTCGGCTTTTAAGGCTTCAATGTGAAATCCTATTTCATATTCGACTTTGTCGGTCTCATCATTGACTCACTAAGGTGACCATGTTCATTTTACTCATACACTTTCAGTATGAGTGATCAATATTGCACACCTAGTGCCAATATAATCGGTCTTATCCTGCCCCCACTCATGCGTTAGGGCATTTGCTTGTGTGACTAGGCCAATCTAACGTTTGGTGACATTTCAATATGCTTAACATGCTACAATAAATCATGAACATTTTGCTCATTTACAAAAGAAACATGGCCATCACATAACAAGATATATCCAAGTACTAAATCTTATGAATTCCTAGACTCAACAAATGAGTTTTAAATGCATCACTAGGAATAGGTTTAGTCAAGGGAACATAATCACCTTGTTAGTGCATATATACCTACTGGCAATATGGCAACAAGATGCACAATCTGCCTCCATAACTGACCTTGTTATGCACTTTTGCTTCTTACTGCTCCATGACATGGTGCTCTAACACCAGGTGAAGCTATGTCCTAAGGTTGACCTCGACTTGTCCAGGTCACCACCTGATTTGACATTTGAGTATCCTTGACTTAAGGTCTCCACCTTGATAGAAAAAGACTAAGCCAGTAGTACCACGAAGGTAGTGCTTGACTCTCTTGATGGCTTGCCAATCAACATGTCCGTAAAGTAAATGTCAGTTGTGTATAGAACATGGCTTATATTAAGCTTCCTACGACACTAGCGTAAGGGATATTGCTTATTATCTCCATTTCATCATCTATTTTAGGGCATTGATCAAAACTCAAGGTTAGACCCTTCTCTACTGGAGTATCTACGGGTTTAGAATTATGCATCCAAAATTGTTCTAAGACCTTTTTAATGTATGCTTCTTGGGACAGTTTCGGATTATTTCCACTCCTAGGACATACCTAGCTTCACATATGTCCTGCATCTCAAAGGCATAGAACTACCACTTTTAGTAGCTTTGATCATCTCCAAGCTGTTCCCAGCTGGCAGTATGTCATCAACGTACAAGGTAAGAAACATAATCCCTCATGTTGATCATTTGTCATGCACATGATGGTCTTTTGAAACCATAGATAAGCAAAACTAAGTTATGGCTTCATGGAATCTAAGGTACCTAGATCTGGGGGATTGCTTAAGATCATAGATGGACCTTTCAAGACGACACAGCTTGTCCTCTTATCTATTTGATACAAAATCAATGGGTTAGTCCATATGAATGTGTTCCTTAAGGTTACCCTTGAGGAAAGCAATCTTTACATCCGTTTGAAACAAGTCTAGGTTGAAATGGGCTATCAGGGTTAGGAGTAGGCAAATAAAGGCAAAACTCACCACATGAGAAAAAATCTCTTTGTAGTCTATACCCTCAATTTGGGTAAAGCCTTTTGCCACTAAATGGACCTTAAACTTTATCGATCAAACTATCTCCCAATGTTTTACATTGAAAACTCACTCGTTTCCAATATACCTATGTCAGTGCGGAAGAAAGTCCCAAACCATGTTTCTTACCATTAAATCCATCTCATCCCTCATGGCATCTATCCACTCTTTGTGATTTGGTGAATCAATCATCTCTTAACAAGAGGTAGGTTCCTCAACTTTCAAGGGAATGCATATGAATATTTCCTCTTTGATTTAGAATATCGTTAAGGAATTTTCCACGCTTACTCCTTTGGATCTTGGGACCTTTATTACTTGTCTATCTAAGTGAGGAATCCTTCTCCCTTTCTTTATGAGGTATGAGACCTTGGCATGTGGAGAATCAATCCTACCATCCATTGGAAGTATGGGATCCTAAACGTGGAGACTAATTGTATCTTCAAGAACAAGAGATTATGGATAAACCTCATTCTTAGGTTCACTTTCCTCAACATTTGGAGATTGAGGGTGAATCTCATTCCCCACAATAGACAAACCTTCACCATTCTTATCAAATAAGGGATGTGTACCATCCTCGGTGACTTAGTGAGAATTCAAGTCTGTCCTCCTCCCCGAGGGATGGTTGAGTGTCATGTTATCATACAATTTGAGGTCCTTTTTAAATTTAACCAAAAGCTTAGGAACTCACCCCTAAGAAAATTAACAAGGTGGGAATTTATTTCATCAAAGAGATATTCACAATCTCAATTGGTTCGAAGAGTTCTAACATTTCATTCCAATTGAGCCTTTATTACTGTTATAAAGTGTGTGAACACTTCAAGTACTTATAGCGATTAGATAATCGGTACATGCACCTATATGTATATATATATAGATCCATTATGTTCTGTCACATTCATGGGCTCGTATATGTCAGGAATGAATGGACTCTAAGGGACTCGATGCCCTCAAAGCCTTACCAAAAGACTTCATAGTTGTTTTACTAGCTAGACACAACTTACATATGGCAATTTAACCCCAGTGACCTAGTCTTAAAAGACCATCTTTAGCTAGTTTGTTAACTCTATCTTGGCCCTTATGGTCAAGTCGAGCATGGCTAAAAACAAAGTCAAAAATGGGGTAGATATTTTATTTCATCCAAATCATCAAAAACACCTTTCAATATTGCATGGCCAAACAAATTGCCATTGTATATGATATCCAAGACATCTAGGCAAAATCAAAGAGAAAATGAATCTTGGAAATAGAAGAGACAAGGGAACATCGCATCCGAGGTAGACAGAGAGCATCGTAAAGAAGTGATATAGTTCTTTCACGGAGTTTCAGATGATATATCCGTATTCTAAGGACATGTTTTTCACTATCATTACCTTAACCAGTAGTTTGTGCCAGGTAGCGATGAAAGTTCACAAAATTAGCTTAGCCCTAAACTATGTGCTTGGTTGCTCCTGTGCCTACAATCCATAAGGGATCATAGTTGGCAATTGATGCTTGGGATCACACATATATTTAGAAGCAACTGCTCACTTAGCAGTATCATCTTCGCCACTCTAGGAGACTTAGAAGTTGTCAAGTGTTCTAACCCTTCACACTCGTTCTGAAGAAACTAACTCTTCTAACACTATGCATCCTAGTTAGTGCTATTTGTCTCTTCATCCGTAAACAAATCACCATTCACATTTTAATTGCCATATCTAGAAGTATACATTTTAAAAATGAACATTAGGCATACTTTTAAATAATTAAATTATCAAAAACTCCATCATTCATGTCGTATGATTGAAAATTTCACCAAACTCATAATCATCACATACAGACACGTATTAGAAGTTTCCATAATTTAATCATCGCATTTTTTTTTCATAAAATAAAATTTATGGAGAGCAATATTGTAAAGTAATTAACACTTTAGAAATATCACAAAGATATTACACGTAATCATGTAAACTACATTTACATGAAGTTATATGAGTACATGAAACAAATTTATATAACTACAAATATGTTATTTAAAACTCTATCAATGACATATGAAACATAAAATTTAGATTATTGTATAAAACGTATTTATATAATAAAATGGATTGATATTGCGAAACATATTCTAATAATAACATGTTACAAAAGAAGTTCATAAAAGCCCAAAAAGCAAAACACATTTATATAATTATAGTTAATATGAAACATATTCAAATGTTACCCGTAAATTATAAAACACAGTCATATTTTTTTTGAATTTAGATTTTATGAAAAGAATTCATAAAATATAGCTAATTACATAATTAGTAAGAAACATGAAACAAATCCATATTCATTAATTTGGGCAATGGATCTAAAACAATTAGCAAATTTACTACAACTCATGTAGTTCGTACATATATAAGACACATTTATATAACACCACTAATTATTGCTTACCATGAAACATATTCACGTAATCGAGTGCATCATAATTTGTGACATGAAACATATCCAAATATTAATCACAAGAAATTTTATAGAACACATCTATATAATATAAAAATTTAAATAAAATGAAATGAAGTTAAGTATTGCTCGCAACTAATATAAAAAAATTCATATAATATTTTGAACTTAAATTCCATGAAAGGGATTCATCACATACCATATGTATCCAACTTTCAAATAACATTTTACATTTTAAATTACATGAAACGAATTCATATAATATCAATATAAAAGACAGTATTATATATAGTATAACATAATATAAATCTTATTCATCTAACAACATGAAATAAATAAAACTTTCAAAAATAATATTATATAAAATTTATTTATATAATATCACTTGTAATATGAACAAATTCATATAACTTCAATCCAAATGATTATTTATAAATCACTTAACTTGCTATTTTGTAATTTTGAGTTATTTCATATAAAATGAATTTATATAAAAAATTAGCAAGCAATATTCAACAGTAAACGTATTAATGCTATTATAACAAGTACATATATTCAAGATTAATTTGAAATTTTAATTCAACTCTAGAACTAATTATATGCTCATATCATATGAACTTGTAGATATAATCAAAATAATAATTCAACAATAATATTCTTAACATATCACAAATTACAACCTTGGTGATTCTTTGGTGGTTTCAAGCAGATCAATATATGGAGGAGGCGGTGGAGAAAGAAGGCAACCAAAAGAGATCTTTGTTGGCAGCGCGTGACTTACACGCACCAACCCTCCAAGGCGGTTCTGATGGGATCGTCACGGTAGTTCTTTGCTGCCAACCTTTCTTTTAATTTTTTTTAAAATTTCATAAATATCTGGGCGTTAGGGAGGTTTTTCGACTTAGCGGGCCACTGAGGCTCGCTGCTGTCCCGATAATGGCGCTTTTGTGGGTGAACACAAGGTCTGCCACCAAGGCAGAGAGTCATATTAGGATTAGGATTTGTGGCAGGGCATGGGGTTTCGTGTCTTCAGGGTTTTGGGGTCACTGTTTTGGTTCACAACAATTGTGTTTATGTAAAAATTCAACTACTATGAAATCATTCTTAGCATCAGTCAAATCGCATGATAATAGAATTGAACGAACTAATCATCAAATTTGGGTGGAGTCCATTGGTAAATAGACACATATCTAGCCATATAACCCAAAAAAAGCATGCTTTCAATGATTCAATAAGCATAGTTGACAATATAGAATGAACTAATCATACACATAATTATAACCTATTCATTCGGGGATAAAATCGAGCAACAATGGCTCTGATACAATTGTTGGATGTTTGAGGACGTACCTTAGTAATGCGGTAGCGAAGAATCTTGTTGCTCAGGAATCGCCCATGAATTATTGAATCAGAATTGGCGGTGGCTACTAGAGTCACCGTTGTTATTACGCCCAAACTTGAACCCGAATGATGATGAGGATAGCGTGAGAGGAGGGAAGAGAGAATTAGGGATGCTATTTATGTTTGGTTTCTGTCGCCACACCAAATTAGCCACTGAATCTCTTATTTTGGTAGCGCTTAGCTGAAACTATAAATAAGGGTTTAATGGGCATGATTAATACGCAATTAATTATTTTGTAAATGCCCAATTAACACGACAATTAATGTCACCGTTATTTTGATCAATAGTATGCTCGCCCATATCACACACTATTCAAGTGTCCTAAAGTTAGAAAAAGAAGTTATTCTAATGATTAACCAACGCAAGGACCTAACGGCTTGATTGTTAAAGCAAATATTATTGCAAATGCATATGCCCTAGCTGGGGCAGACACTGATGAGCGTCACTATGCCTACTAAGCTTTATTAAATTTTATTCATCTCTCATGAGATTTTCTCATATGATCTATAGAATCGATAACATATGATTAAAGTCCTGAATACCTCCTAGATTGATATATGAAAATATTAAATAATCATCTCTTAGTAGTTTAGTTAAATTTTTGGGACAAAATGCTTTTTAAGTGGGGTAGGCTACAGCACACTTAATTTTTCTTTGGTAATGCTGGGGTGGTGGGGGTGATGGTTGTAGTAATTATAATAAGATACGTAAATCATTATAATATTTCGTAGACACACGTTACATAGTTAAATATACACATTATACATAACATTGAAATAAAGCAAAGGTGATACAGAAGAATAATTTGAGAAAATATGTGAAGGCAATTCTATTACTTCTCTGCTCCTAGAACCGTGCTATCACAAACATACACACACGCACACACACAGAGACACACACACAAATTTGTATGTATACATACATATATATATATATATATATATTATAATATATATATATATATCTATATATATATATAATATATATATATATATATATATATATATATATATATATATATATATATATGTATATATATATATGTTATATGTATATACATATATGTGTTATTATATATATCTATATATGTATATCATATATGTGTGTATATATATATATATATATATATATATATATATATATATATATATATATATATTATATATATTATATATATATATATATATATATATATATATATATATATATATATATATACAACAGATATATATACATATATATATATATATATATATATATATATATGTTTATATATATGTGTGCATATATAATATATATATATATGTGTGTGTGTGTGTGTGTGTGTGTGTGTGTGTGTGTGTGTGTGTGTACATATATATATAAATATATATATATGTGTGTGTGTGTGTGTGCGTGTGTGTATATATAGATATATATATCTGTGTGTGTGTGTGTGTGTGTAGACACACACACACACACCCCCCATTAATTCAACCTACCTTAGGCCCTAAGACTCCTAAACATACCAGAGTTTGGAAACTTGACAATTCTAGTTATACAAGAAATAAGAAACAAAACACAGTATACATATTTTATTTCCAATCGAACTTGGACGTTAAGAATTGAAATTGTTACTTGGCTAAAGGTTTAGTGAAAATATCAGTGGCATGATTCTTCAAAGAGACATATCCTGTCTCAAGATCCTTCGAAAGAAGATGTTCTCAGACAAAGTAACAATTAACTTCTATATGCTTCGTACACTCATGAAAAACAGGATTTTTAGTTATATGTAATGTCGCCTGATTGTCGCAATACAATTTTATCGGCTTCTCCAGAAAGACACCTAAAGAGGCTAGGAAAGATTTGATCCATATCAATTCACCAGTTACAGTTTTTTTGGTTCTCAATCGGATAAATTTTCGGCACTCATTATTAGACTTTTGCTCCTAAATAACCTTTAAAATTAGTTAATAAATCAAATTTTATGTTTTGTAGGGTAAAATGAGAGAAAGACCCCAACGGAGGCCAAGCCCAACCCAAAAAGAGGAAAAAGTCCAGGGGCATGCCAAGTCCAGAAGGGTGTCCTACAAGTTCAACAGGGGCATGCCAGTAGCAAAATAGAAAAAACTAGAGGCAGAGATTTGGCATGGGTGCCCCGTGCCAGGGGCATGACCGTGCTAAACTCTGTCTTTTTGTTTGCGTTTAATTAAGATAATGATGTCAGAGTTAGAGGGGACTTTGGAATTTTTTTAGGCCATTCTTCATTTTTTCAGCAGTTTTCTTCGTGGCTAGCTTGGTGAACTCTCTCTCTCTCTCTCCTCCATTAATGCAAAACAAAAGTTTAAGCTTTAGCGGGAATTAATGGTAGATTTCTTATTTTCTCTCTCCATGAATGCTTAATCCAACTCTCTCTATCTCTTAAATTTTGGCAAAGACTTAATTTTTGAGCATCACCAATTCCCCCCCAAACATAGGTTTGATGCTTGACAGTTATGGGAGGATGGGGCCTGGTTTTTAATGGGTTGAAAGCCTAATCCGTCCCTCAAAACTCAACATCTCTCTAGTAATTTTCCCCTTTTCTTCTTTCTCCCATTCCAACTATTAGTTTAGTTGAGTTAAAGCAACTTGAGATACCATGGATATTGAGGTCAATTAAGGCATCGAAGAAGATGATATCCCTTACTCTTAATCGAGAACGCTTGATAACATTTTGGTAACCTCACTCTCACCTTTTCATTGCCTTTGCTATGATTAGTATAGTTTAGCTTTGAAGTGGAATTTTCTTAGGGTGACCTTTGAGGTGAAATTTGGATGTGTTGATGGGTCATGTCGAGCTCTGTCCCCCATTTCTTACGTGCTATGTGTTTTCTAGGTGTTAGGGATCATTAGTTAGATTAGGATTAGTGTTAAATTGCTTTAGGAATTTTTTTTTTTTTAAAGACTCGTTAGATTCGCATGCTAAGTTCATTTAATTGGATTAAAAATTGAGAACACGCATATAGCTAAATCGACGGCAAATCGCCCTTTATCTCGGTCAACGAAAAAGCCTCGTACTCATCACCAAAAATTTCTATCAACAAAATGGCGTCGTTGCCGGGGATGATGGCGTTTGATTTGCTTCTGATTAAGACTTAGTCGTTGCGCATGGTTTTTGGTTGTGATCATTTTCAAAAAAATAAAAAACCAAAAAAAAATTGAAAAAAGAAAAACAATAAAAAATGAGAACGCATGAGTTCTTAGACTAGATCGCCTAGGTGTGGGAAACCTATTCGTATTGAACGACCTCCCCACACTTGAGCAATCTCGATCGTGGCACTAAATCTCGAGGAGATGACGGAGGAACAAGCCCAAGGGCCTCCCCAATCTCGTCCCCGACTCCAAGGAGTCTTAATCAAATCTTCTACCCACCGAGATTGAGTAATCCCTCCTACTTTCAAATTCCACAACTCGGTGGGGATGTTCAATTCTCCTTCAGTCCTCAATATACGACCATGCTTCCCAAATTTAGCGAGGGTGATGCTTACCTATTCCTAAGCGACTTTAAGTATGTTCGATGATGCAATTCCCTAACGTGCCACAGGACATTGTTGTGTTACGCTTCATTCCTTTTGCCTTAAAGGATTCAGCAAAGAAATGGATGCATAGTGTCCCAGCAAACTCAATCTCCTCATGGGATGGGTTCGTGAGGGTGTTCTTGAGAAAATATTTCCCAAATGGTAAATCGTCAAACTACGGAATGAGATTAACCATTTGTCCAACTTGAGAAGGAGTCCTTTTAGAAGTGTTTTGAACGGTTTAAGCACTTGCTTGCTCAATGCCCGCACCATGGTTTAGAAAGGTGGCATTTATGCCAAATTATTTATGATGGTCTTGACCAAGCCACTAGAACCATGGTGGAGTCTATGTGTGAAGGAGGGTTTTTGAACAAAAGCAAGACCGAAGCTTGGGATTTCTTAGAGGAGTTGGCTGAAAAGACCTTACAATGGAAAACTACTAGGGATGAGAGTCTAGGGGCTAGGATTAATAGCAAAAGGAGAGGACGCCGTGCAGTGGGGGATACTACATACATTGATACTAGATTTATCGCCTTGGAAAACATGTTAAAGGGTCTTGTGTTGTCGAAACACCAAGTAACTATTCCCCTTCCAAATGGTCTCATGCTCTTAATGTCAAGCCACTGATCATTCCCTAAGTGTGTGTCCCTTGTCTGCTTAACAGTTGGCTACTAGCCAAGAGCAAAGTCATGTGAATGGGGCCTTCTAAAGGCCGAAATTTGAAATCTGGGGTGGGCTAAGCACCCCAATTTTTCATGGATTAGATCTAATGCTTTGATGCCCACCAATCAAGGTGGGAGTCCTCAAGAAAACTTAAGGAGTCAATCACATAAAGAGGATGATGAGAGAACTTAAGGAGTCAAATGAGAGAATGATCAAGACAATGAGTGAACAACAATAACAACAACAACTCTCAGTGTGGGTCCCGCTTTCACGAGATCTGGAGAGATCCAGATGCAGGCAAGCTTACCTCTACCAGCAATTCTACCTATAAAGAGGCTGATTCTAAGAGACCCACAAAAATAAGATTTTGTGAAACCATTTTATAGAAGAAAGGTTTTGAGAAAACATTTTGGAGAAAACTAAAGATAAGTAACAGGGAATTAATTAAGAAATACGAAAAAATACAAAAAAAAAATCAGGCGGCAGTAACTACGTAACAATAAGTGCAATAAGGCAGAGGAGATATTGTACCTCAACAACTAGAAGTAGGCAAACAATTTCTCTTCCTAGATGCATGAACTACCTGCATGCAAACATTATATATGAAGAAACTGCAATCAAACTCATTCTACTGTAATCGAGTGACCAACTACGAGGCTGACTCTCTGCGATCTAAGATCTTAATCCTATCCCGCCATAATCTCCTATCCTGAGCCATGTCCTTCATTAAACCTACAGCTTTCAAGTCCTCTCTAATCACCTCGTCCAAACTCTTCTTTGGTCGTCCCCTCCCTCTTTTACCTCTTGGGATGTTAATCCTCTCACATCTCCTCACTGGAGCGTCTGCACTCCTTCTTTTCACATGGCCAAATCATCTGAGTCTTATTTCTCTCCGCTTATCTTCGATGGGGGCCACTTTAACTAAGTCTTTGATCACTCTATTACTAATTCTATTCATTCTCGTGTAACCACACATCCATCTAATCATCCTCATCTCTGTTACCATTAGCCTTTGAACCTGAGTCTTCTTTAGAGGCCAACACTCCGATCCATATGACATAGCGGGTCTAACTTCCATACGATAAACTATGCCTTTTAGTCCTACAGGCATTCTTTTATCGTGCAACACACCTGAAGCATACTTCCATTTTTGCCAGCCCACTTTTATGTGATGGCTAATATCTTCGTCAATGTCCCCTTTATGATGAATGATCGAGCTTAGATATTTAAACTTGTTGACCTTTGGTATCTGCATCCCCTCAATGGTGACTTCTCCCCTCGCATCTTCCCTTCCATTAAAACCAAGACAGTGAGTGAACAATTTGCTCAATTAGCTATGTCTAATAGGGAGAAAAGGGTTTTTCCTAGTCAACTTGAGGTAAACCCAAGATGAAGCTCTTCCTCTTCCTTTGACCCCTTCCTCATAGTCTTCTCTCCCTTCCTATCACAGTGATGATATGTGTGCCTCTCCAATGATCCCAATCCCATCTAAGGATATGGATGAACCTAAGGAGAGCGAGCCAATTAATGATTCTATACCTCCTAAGGATTCTCCTACTCATTCTTTTGGTGTTGCTAGATCTCAACCTCCTTTCCCTAGCCGGTTGAAAGGGAAGAAGGTGTAATCCCATGTTGACAAGATTAGGGACACTTTCTCCCAAGTTAAGAACAACATTCGTTGCTTGATGTGATACAACAAATGCTCCCTATGCTCGTTTTCTTAAAGACTTATGCATCCCTAGGAGAGCCACTAATGTTCCCAAGTGAGCATTTTTGGCCTCTAATATGAGTTCCATCATTTCAAATCAAGTGCCTATCAAATGTAAGGACCCGGGATGCCCCACAATCTCAATTATGATTGGTCATCACAACATTCACCAAGCTCTGCTGGACTAAGGATCTCATGTTAACCTCTTAACCTTCACGGTGTATGAGAGGTTGGATTTAGGAGAGCTTGAGCCTACAAAAATGGTTGTTCAGTTGGCCAATTATTCCACTAGGCTTCCTAGAGGGATAGTTGAGAATGTATTAATTAAAGTAAGGGAATTCATATTTCCAGTGGACTTTGTAATTCTAGAGACCGAGGGTGTGTTATGTACTGAAAATGAAATACCGATCATCCTTGGTCGACCATTCCTAGTTATGTCAAATGCTCTTATAAATTGTAAGGATAGGAAATTAAAATTGACATTTAGAAATATGGCCATGGAATTGAATGTGTTCAATCTTCAAAAGCAACCAATGGGTTTTGCTGATGTTGATCACTAACCCTTTAATTGGGTGAGTGACCTTATATTTAGGGAAGTTGGGTTTGATTATGAAGAAGAGTTAGTTTTGTGTGTGTATAAGTTATTTTGCATAGAGTATGAACCCGAATATGATGCATTTGTATTGGACGATCAATGTGACGACTCATTACATGCATCCATTCTAGCATCCCTCTCTTCCATTCCCCCCTCATCTCATGAGACACCTCCTAGTGTGCCGTCATCTTCCTCTCTTGATTTGAAATCCCTTCCCAAAATGCTTTAGTATGCATTCTTAGGTCCGAATTAAACTTTTCCTGTGATACTTGCTAATGATTTGAATTCAGACCAAGAGAGTCAAGTCCTGGACTTGTTAAGGGAAAACAAAGAAGCATTAGGGTAGACCGTAGGAGACATTGATGGCATTAGTCCCACTATAGTACAACACCACATTCACCTTGAGGACAATGCCAAACCTTGCTGAGACTGACAAAGAAGATTGAATCCCACCGTTCAAGAAATGATAAAAAATGAAATCCTTAAGTAGTTGGATCATGACATTATTTACCCCATCTCGTATAGTGACGGGATCTGTCCCATCCAAGTCGATCCTAAAAAGACCAGAATAACTATGGTCAAGAACAATAAAGGTCAGCTCATTCCTATAAGAATCCACTCCAGGTGGAGGGTATGCATTGATTGTCGAAAGTTGAACTCCGCTAATAGGAAGGATCATTTCTCTTTGTCCTTTTTAGACCAAATGTTAGAAAGGTTAGCGGGACAGGCCTTCTATTGTTTCCTTGACAGATATTCTGGCTATACCCAAATCCCTATTGTCCCCGAAGACTAGAAAAGACCACATTTACTTGCCCTTTTGGCACTTACAACTTTAGGAAGACGCCTTTTGGTCTTTGCAATGCCCCGGCCTCGTTCCAAAGATGGATTATCTCAATCTTTTCTAACTTAGTTGAGCAATACCTTGAGATTTTTATGGATGAATTCTCCGTGTATGGAGACACTTTTGAGGATTGCTTAACTAATTTGGGAAAAGTGTTGAGAAGGTGTCGGGACAAAAGGTTGACCCTTAATTAGAAAAAATGTCATTTCATGGTCAAGAAGGGGATTGTCTTGGGTCATATTATCTCTAGCAAGGGCATAGAGGTAGACAAAGCAAAGATGGATTTGATTGCAAACCTCCACCTCCTTACTTGTGTGAAAGATGTGCGACACTTTCTTAGGCATGCCAATTTTTACTAGAGATTCATTAATGACTTTAGCAAGATTGCTAAGCCCTTATCTTTCCATCGAGCTAAGGAGACACCCTTCACTTTTCTTAAAGAGGGTGAAGGGGCTTTACAAAGCTTAAGGAGGTACTCACTACTGCACCCATCCTACATCCTCCCATGGGGACAATCTTTTGAGCTCATTGTGACACATCAAATTATGTATTCGGGGTAGTTTTAGACAAAGAATCATAATAAGCCCCATGTAATTTACTATGTGAGTCATACTTTGAATGAGGCGTAAGTAATTGAAACACCGTGACTGAAAAGAGTTCTATATGGTGGGTTTTAGGATCTGAAAAGTTTAGAGCTTACTCATAGGGTCTCATGTGATTTTGACTAACCATGCTCCCTTCAAATGTCCCATGGAAAAAGAAGGATGCAAAGCCTAGGCTAATTAGGTGGATTATGGTTTAGGTGAGAGGGAATTTGAAGTGTGAATCAAAGATAGGAAGGGTTTCCAGAACCACCTGGTAGATGATCCCCTATCTAGCTACTGGTACATGACATAGATGAACCTTCCATTTCTGATTGTTCCATGATGAAAAAATTTAGGGTTCAAGAGGAGCCATGTTTTTGCTAACATAGTGAACTATCTAGTGACTAGGAAAGCCTGGGTTGGAACAAGAATGATAGTGATCGTTTTCTATTCATGGTTCGATTTTTCAGATGGAGGATGACCTGTATTTGGTTCAATATTACTGGACCAAATCATTAGAAGATGTGTCCCTAATAAGCACTTTCAGAGTGTCCTCTCCTTTTGTACATGAATCAATCTTATAAAGGACACTTTACTGGGAAAAAACGCGCTGCGAAGGTTCTTCAAAGCATATTTGATTGGCCGACCCCTATTTAGAGATGTCCAAAAGTTGTAAACGATGCTTGCCATTGTCAACAAATGGGCAAGATAGGTAGGAAAGACATGATGTCACTCATCCCTATCATTGTGTGGACATATTTGACTTGTGGGGATCATTTTATGGGTCTATAGTTCCTAAATTAGACATTTGGCGAATGAGTATATTCCTGTGTGTGGGACTATGTGTCAAAATAGGTAGAGGTTCATTCCACAAGGATGAATGAGTCTAAGGGTGGTGGTGAAATTTTTTTGTACGAAAGAACATCTTTGCTAGTATGGGATGCCTAGGGCCATCATTGTGGTCAAGGGGTTATTTGATAATAGGGTCCTTTGTACACTCCTTAGGAGTACTTAGTTCCACCATGGCACGGCAACCCGTACACCCACAAATAATGGTCAAGTGGAGGATTCGAATAGGAAAGTCAAGCAAATTCTCAAAAAGACCATGAATACGAATAGGAAGGGCTGGACAGATAAGTTAAATTGATGCAATTGGGCCTATTAGATAGCTTTGAAAACCCCTTTGTGCATGGTGCCGTGTAGGTGGTATTTAGGCGTCCCTTCACCCGTCACCTGCTTGTTGAGCTCGAAATCGACCTTGGTGAGCCAATTCAGGCCCTAAATTTGACTCACAGCCGACTGTGAGGAGCGAAAGCTTAGCTTAAATGAATTAGAAGAGATTAGGCGGGAAGCATATGATAACACTCGCTTGACAAAGAGTGCACCAAATTCTTTCATGATAAGCTCATTAATAGGAAACAGTTTTCTTCAGGCCAAAAAGGTGCTATTATATGATTCTTCCACCATCACTTGTTTTCTCGAGAAGTTACGATCTAGGTGGGTTGGTCCTTATGTACGGTTAGATATTTTCCCATGCGCGGTCGAGAATTAGGGAAAACCGATACCAAGGACCAAGTTTTTCAAGGTGAACGGGCATAGGTTAAAGCCATGTTGGAGCTACCCGAGTGAAGAGGACGGTGAGTGTATCTCCCTCCACGAGCCTCCTCTCCGAGTAGTCATGTGGGAAATCTTTGTATAAATGTGCATAGTATACATAGGTATGAGAGAAAAAAGAATAAAAGAGTGAAAAATCAGAAAATGTGTGAAAAAAAAGTTGAAAATTTGAAACAAAGATGAAAAAAAAGTAGGAAAGGAATAAAATGAGTGAGAGGAGAAAAAAAGAGAAAGAGAGGTTCAAGGGAAAGAAAGAAAAAAGTGAGAAAAAAATTCAAAAAAAAGTCTTAAAAACAAGAAACAAAAAAAGAATGGGGGAGTAGAGAGTTGCATAGTGCCCCCATGTCATGGGGCACACACTGCCAGATTCAGGGAAAGATGGATTGACCCCCGAGATTTGATACGGGTGCCCCAGGCCAAGGGGCATGACTGTGCCACATTCAGTTAAAACAAACAAGTTCCAAGGATTTGGCATGGGGCAGCAAGGGCACGACCGTGGCCACCCTAAAATGTCATTCAACGTCCGATTTCCCTTCTTCTTCCTTATTTCTCCATTCTCCACCAAGTCTTCTGCAACTTCTCTCTTTACTTCGACACATCTCTCTCTACCCCCTCACTCGCCCTTCACTACTCAATCAAATCTCATCCAAATTTTCTCAAATTGTTCACCAAATTCACACGTCCAACGTTAATTCTCCTCATTTCCACCAAATTCTCTCAAATTTCACCTCCTTTCATCCCCAACCCAAACTTTCTCTCTCTAAAATCCTAATCTCTATTGTTGAGGTTAAGGGTAGAGAAGAGAAATCTTGCATTTTTCCTTCATTTGTGCACTCTAAACGCTTGAAGGATTCACTTTATTAGCAAATGGGCCCAGAAAAGAGTGGGTGAATCAAATCCAAGGGACCGATCCCTACCCGAAGAAGTCATCCAACGCACATCCTCATCTCAAGCTCCATCATGTATGAAAGGTACAAAAAATGAATCACCCATTAATGTTGCCTCATAGTAGTGAAGGATTAACTTTTTAACAAGGATGAACAAACGAACCAAGTATGAATTCTTAGTACTAGAAAGACAAGTGAACAAAAGTTTTGGCACATAGAGTCTTTGAGGTAATTGGAGATGTTGGATGATGTTGTGACTTTTATTGATAAATTTGGGTTAGTTAGAATATGTGGAAATGAAATGTGTGGCCTATGACCGGTAGATTGTTGAGTTTTTTGAGTTTATTGAATGTGGATTGGGCCGGTTCACATAGAGGTTATGAGGTCCTTATTACCTTCCTATGTTTAATTCTGACCATGAGGTTGCTCCGAGAGGAATTTAATCACTTGCTTCACCTACCAGTGCATGGGGCTCTTTTCAGGATTTAGCCGAGCCGGTGCCACCCCGATCCTGTCTGGTTGAGCATCACTTGCTCCAAAGAAAAATGGTATACAAACATGTTTGGGCAGCCACATGTGTACGACTGTAGGCAGGATTACGGCCATGGATATTTATATGGAACATCCTGTTACTTGCAGCGTTTAACGGGCTAACATTATTATTGGGAGAAACAATAGCCAGAATATTTGTAGGAAATGTGCAGTTTATTTTTGATTTGGTGTGGCCTTAACTAGGACCCATGCTGACACTGGAGCGTTCATCATTCGCCACCTAGTAGAGTTTGGCTAAGACTATTATGAAAATGTTATTGGTGTGGTGGGTATGATCACCACGATGGCCCAAGCATTGGGGCATGGGGGGAAGTTTGGTAGCCTCGAGCCTTATTTTTTTGGGTGGGAGTTTGGATAGCTACGCTAGCCCATATGGCTATCATTGATACGAATGGTGACATTAAATAACTATCCCCATCACAAACAAATCCTTTTTTACTTTCCAAAAGTGGCCGGCACCCACCATTTCAAACAAGCAAACTGAAATTGTGATCGAGTGATAGTGGGAGAGGTGATAATTCTACACGAGGGTAATGAAGGTGGGGAGGGAAAGAGGGTAATGAAGGATGATGATGAGGTGGGTGGAGAAGAAGGGAAAGAGCGCAACAACATGGGGGAGCCTCAAAGAGAGCATGACCCCGTAGCACACCCCTAAACACAAACACAACGCCCATATTTTGTGATGGGGGCTCTTCTTCCACACCCCAGATGCCATTTGATATGAGACTTCTTCCAATCTTTTGTTGCCTTAAAGGGACGTGACCGGACTTTGAGAGGGTATATCGAGTGCCGTCACAAATTACATCGAATGTCTGAGGTATGGAGTCCATTGATGAGGAGTGGAGCGATAAGAAATAGGGTGATAAATAGATTCAACATGCGGAGGAATGTGCTATAAGAGAAGCTTGAGAGTACCAGGGAGATGAGGTGATGAACGAGCTTATCTGGTAGCAAATCCGAGGCCATCCGCCAGTTAGAGTGGCACTTCCACCCCTTCCCGGCGATCGGGGGAGTTCATCGCGTTTACAACCGTTTTCCTCCATTTTTTGGCCGCCACCTGGGCCCGGTGGGCCTAGTAATTGTGCGTTGTATCCCCCACCCGTCCCTCACTCTTTATAGTTTCTTGCATTGTGAGGGGGTCATTAGGTAGCACATTTTTATTAGGAGGCATCTCAATTTTTCTAAGTGGTTGCATATTGATTCTTTCACTCTCCCTTGTCCCCATTTATTGTGGTGTCTTGTGGATTTGATGGCTGTTTGAGGTGTACTTTGGTTGTGTAGCCATGTGATTGAATGTATTTGGTGAATGTTGTGATGCATGTCATTCCACATGTGGTGGATTTGATTGCGGCTTAGGAGTTGATGGAAATCCCTCATCCCTTTTTGTTAAAAAGAATCAAATCAAATTAGGTAATCTTATTATGCTGGTTTGAGGATGAATAAATCATCCAAGTTTTGATTTAAACATTGAAACTGCAGGGCAAGGGTTAAATCAGCAGCTAACCCGTTTTGTGTGCTTAATTTCTCAAACATACTAAGGTTACGTCTAATATTTTTGATGGATTTGAAGATCAAAATGTTAGATTTCCAACAAATCAAGTTTCATCAATTTGGACTTCATTTGGTCGTTCAAATCAGCAATTAAACCCAAGGTGTCAAAACTGCCCAGCAGGGCCAGGATGAACCCGGTTTTGTTCTTTTTATTCTTATGATATAGTTTAGTTTAAGTCTTGAATTTTTAATATTTTGGGTCCCCAAGATCTTAGCTTTCATTTCCAATTGGAATTACCAGATTTGGAGTTCAATGGTTAGTGAATTAAGCTAATTAGTAAACCTGTGCTGTTTGGAGTCTAATCTGCACGGTTTGGGGAATCAGGCTCATTCAAGGGGTAAATGACGTCCAATGCTATGATTCAAAAAGGAGGGTAACTAGACATCTTGAGGTTTCCAACCATGTAAGGAAATCCAAGATTAGTCATCATTTGAGTGTCAAACAAAGCACAAGTGGAGGCAGAAACGGGCACCTTGAAATCGGTTGCTTAGCATGTTTTCCTCCTAAGGGGTTTGCTTAAGGTGGAAGGCCGCCAAAGCAGGTCATTTTGAGCTGCTTGATTAAGCACCACTCAGCTACTTGAGAGAGAGACACGTGGGACTAGTGAAACGCCACCATCTTGCAAGCTTTCATTCGACCACTCAAGCATGACATGGCACACATGCAATTTTCAGTCCTTTTGAGGTGGCAGCCATGCTCTCTTCCTTCTGAAGGGAAATGAGTCAAACAAGGTTTCTTAATACTTAGGAAAAGAGTTTAGGAAGGAAATTAAGTGCTTTGTAGCTATAAACTTTCAGCTTATGTGTGTTTTAGCTTAAAACCGTGTATACTAAGATAGGATTAGTTTAATGACTTTCCTTGCCTAGAAGAAAGCCTTTTCATGTAAATCACAAGGCTATATAAGTGCCTTGGCTGCTCTTTTGTAAATCAAAACTTGAGTATTGAAAGTTAAGAAAAGACTTTGTGTCTTGTGTTCCTCTAAACACTTAACTTGCTTATCCTTAATTAGGCCGATTAAGGTGTGGTCCAAGTGAGTCTTAATCATTGGTTAGGTGGTGTATCTGTATCCTAATCAAAGGTTAAGGGCCCTAAGCTAAGTGATTAGTGGTGTATCTTATCTAATCACAAGGATTAGAACTATCCAGATTCATTGAATTCACTTAAAGTTCATGAAGTTAGCTTTGGGTTCCTTAAACCAAAGCTCTCCTTTTTCATGTTCTAATCAGTGAACTTCATTCCTCTCTTCTTTTTTTCTTTTCATATTCATTTCAAGCTTAATCAAGGCCAAGGATTCTTGCTTTGATTCAGTTTTTGAGCCCAAACACAAAAGCCATCTCAAAACCGTGAAAATCACAAACTAGGCGTGCTTAGGCAGCAAGTTAGCACGGGCACCCCATGCCTTGAGCACGACCGTGCCACCCTTGGTCGAGAGTTTTCCACTTGTTTTGGTTGTGTTCTTGTTGTAAGTTAGCTTGGGTTGTTTCCTACCCTTGAGGACTTACATCATTTTTGGTATCAGAGCAAGTTCAGATCCTTGCCTGAACCCCACGCTCCCAAACTCAATCCAAACACAGTCAAGCATAAACCGTTCCTTCCTGCGATCACAATGAGTACTAATGTCTGTGGAAGAAAGCTTGAAGTTTCTTTCCAAGCAAATGCAAGAAAATGAGTGTGAGTAATCAAGAACTCAAGGCTCAAAATGAGTACTTGAGAAAAACAACTTGGAAACTACATGAAGCAAAAGCAAAAGGCGTGTGAAGAACCCATCCAATCCGAACCATGGAGGCAAGAACAAGTGTTTAGCCATACTCTTGATTCATCTAGTGAAGATAAACCATTGAGAATGACTAGACAAGACTCACGGAATCAAGCTAGTGCAAATGATTTCAAGGTTGAAATTCCAGAATTGAAGGCAAGCTTGATCCTGAAGATTTTTTGGATTGGTTACACACAGTTGAAAGAGTTTTTGAGTACAAGGACATCCCAGAAGAAGAGAAGAAGGTGAAGCTGATTGCTTTAAGGCTTCGTAAGTATGCTTCTCTATGGTGGACTAACTTGTGTGCCAAAAGAGTAAGAGAAAGGAGGTCCAAAATCAGAACTTGGGAGAAGATGAAGTCAAAGCTCAAGGCTAGATTTCTTCCTTCTACCTATGTTCAAGATTGCTACTCACAACTCCACCATTTGAACCAGGGAATTTGAGTGTAGAAGAATACACTCGTGAATTTGAAAAGATTGTGATTAAGTGTGATTGCAAGAGCCAGAAGAACAAACAATTGTTAGATACTGGGAGGTCTTGATCCTAGGATGCTAATGTGTTGATTTGCAAGCTTACACTTCTTTTGATGAAGTATGTGTGCTAGCTCACAAGGTTGAGCAGCAAACGAAGAGCAAACTGCCCTCACGGCATGAAAATCCAAATCCCCTCACCATATGAACAAACCTTAAACAAGGGGAGTTCATCTTATGTCCTCAACCCACGGCATCCCTTTCCCCTTCTCCACAAAAAAACCAAACTCCACAAAAGGGCCTACCCCCACACTCACACCAAAAACCCCTTCCTAAAAACATCCCAAGGTGTTTTAAGTGCCAAGGCTTTGGTCACTTAGCATCAGATTGTACAAACCGAAGGTATGTACCTTGGCTGAATGGAAGGCAACTGAGGAGGTCGAAATAGAAGAGGAAAAGAAAGAGGATAAAGAAGATGATCTCGAGGAGATAGTGATTGAGGCGGATGAAGGTGAAATGCTCACCTTAGACACTTACCACCCACCAAAATACAAAGAGAATCGAATATTCTTTTCATGACTTTGGTGAACATCAACCTTTTCCCCCACTCCACCCACACCCAAAAACACTCAAAACCGAACCTTCTGTCAATTCAATTCAGAATCATTCCTTACAGTTCCTAATCCTGAATTAAGAGCATGTGAGAAAGTGGTTCCAATCATGTTCAAGGAGCCCCCTACGTCCACCATTCCAATCAACAAGGGGAAGGTAAAGAAGAAAGTCTCTAAGTTCAAAAAAGAGACTTGTTTTCATGGTTGATTTTATTTCAACCAGAATTGGCAAAAGAGGAGTTCATTACCTACTATGATTTGAGGGCAAATCATTTTTAACAAGGGGAGTATGATGAAAATCCCTCCATCCCTTTTGTTAAAAAAAGAATCAAATCAATTAGGTAATCTTAATTATGCTGGTTTAAGGATGAATAAATCATCCAAGTTTTGATTAAAACATTGAAACTGCAGGGCAAGGGTTAAATCCAGCAGCTAACCCATTTTTGTGTGCTTAATTTCTCAAACATACTAAGGGTTTACATCTAATATTTTTTGATGGATTTGAAGATCAAGATGTTAGCTTTCCAACAAATCAAGTTTTCATCCAATTTGGACTTCATTTGGTCGTTCAAATCAGCAATTAAACCCAAGGTGTCAAAACTGCCCAGCAGGGCCAGGATGAACCCGGTTTTGTTCTTTTTTATTTCTTATGATATAGTTTTAGCTTAAGTCTTGAATTTTTACATATTTTGGGTCCCCAAGATCTTAGCTTTCATTCCAATTGGAATTACCAGATTTGGAGTTCAATTGGTTAGTGAATTAAGCTAATTAGTAAACCTGTGCTGTTTTGGAGTCTAATCTGCACGTTTGGGGAATCAGGCTCATTCAAGGGGTAAATGACGTCCAATTGCTATGATTCAAAAAAAGGGTAAACTAGACATCTTGAGGTTTCCAAACCATGTAAGAAATTAAGATTTCCATTTGAGGTGTCAAACATGCGTTGCAAGTGGAGGCAGAAACGGGCTGCTGACACCCGGTTGCTTAGCCTGGTTTTCCTCCTTCAAGGGGTTTGCTTAAGGTGGAAGGCTGCCAAGCAGGTCATTTTGAGCTGCTTGATTAAACACCACTCAGCTACTTGAGAGAGAGACACGTGGGCTAGTGAAACACCACCTTTTGCAAGCTCTCATTCGACCACTCAAGCATGACATGGCACACATGCAATTTTCAGTCCCTTTTGAGGTGGCAGCCATGCTCTCTTACCTTCCTTGGGAAATTGAGTCAAACAAGGTTCTTAGTACTTAGAAAAGGTTAAAGGAAATTAGTGTTTAAAAAACTTTCAGCTTATGTTGTTTTAGCTTAAACCGTGTATTACTAAGCATAGGATTAGTTTAATGACTTTCCTTGCCTAGAAGGAAAGCTCTTTTCATGTAATCACAAGGCTATATAAGTGCCTTGGCTGCTCTTTGTAAAACAAGAACTTGAGTATTGAAATTAAGAAAGACTTTGTGTCTTGTGTTCCTCTCAAACACTTAACTTGCTTATCCTTAATTAGGCCGATTAAGGTGGTGTCCAAGTGAGTCTTAATCATTGATTAGGTGGTGTATCTGTATCCTAATCAAAGGTTAAGGGCCCTAAGCTAAGTGATTAGTGGTGTATCTTATCTAATCACAAGGCTTAGAACTATCCAGATTCCATTGAATTCACTTAAAGTTCATGAAGTTAGCTTTGGGTTCCTTAAACCAAAGCTCTCCTTTTTCATGTTCTAATCAGTGAACTTCATTCCTCTCTTCTTTTTTTCTTTCATATTCATTTCAAGCTTAATCAAGGCCAAGAATTCTTGCTTTGATTCAGTTTTGAGCCCAAACACAAAAGCCATCTCAAAAACCGTGAAAATCACAAACTAGGCGTGCTTAGGCAGCAAGTTGGCACGGTGCCCCCGTGCCTTGAAGCACGACCGTGCCACCCTGGTTCGTGAGTTTTCCACTTGTTTTGGTTGTGTTCTTGTTGTAAGTTAGCTTGGGTTGTTCCTACCCTTGAGACTTACATTTTTGGTATCAGAGCAAGTTCAGATCCTTGCCTGAACCCCACGCTCCCAAACTCAATCCAAACACAGTCAAGCATAACCGTTCCTTCCTGCGATCACAATGAGTACTAGCATGTCTGTGGAGAGAAGCTTGAAGTTCTTTCCAAGCAAATGCAAGAAATGAGTGTGAGTAATCAAGAACTCAAGGCTCGAAATGAGTACTTGAAAAACACTTGGAAAACTACATGAAGCAAAGCAAAAGGCGTGTGAAGAACCCATCCAATCCGAACCATGGAGGCAAGAACAAGTGTTTAGCCATACTCTTGATTCATCTAGTGAAGATAAACCATTGAGAATGACTAGACAAGACTCACGGAATCAAGCTAGTCAAATGATTTCAAGGTTGAAATTCCAGAATTTGAAGGCAAGCTGATCCTGAAGATTTTTTGGATTGGTTACACACAGTTGAAAGAGTTTTTGAGTACAAGGACATCCCAGAAGAGAAGAAGGTGAAGCTGATTGCTTTAGGCTTCGTAAGTATGCTTCTCTATGGTGGACTAACTTGTGTGCCAAAAGAGTAAGAGAAAGGAGGTCCAAAATCAGAACTTGGGAGAAGATGAAGTCAAAGCTCAAGGCTAGATTTCTTCCTTCTACCTATGTTCAAGATTGCTACTCACAACTCCACCATTTGAACCAAGGTAATTTGAGTGTAGAAGAATACACTCGTGAATTTGAAAAGCTTGTGATTAAGTGTGATTTGCAAGAGCCAGAAGAACAAACAATTGTTAGATACTTGGGAGGTCTTGATCCTAGGAATGCTAATGTTGTTGATTTGCAAGCTTACACTTCTTTTGATGAAGATGTGTGCTAGCTCACAAGGTTGAGCAGCAAAGAAGAGCAAACCGCCCTCACGGCATGAAAATCCAAATCCCTCACATATGAACAAACCTTAACAAGGGGAGTTCATTTTATGTCCCTCAACCCACGGCATCCCTTTCCCCTTCTCCACAAAAAAAACCAAACTCCCACAAAGGGCCTACCCCCACAACTCACACCAAAACCCCTTCCTAAAAACATCCCAAGGTGTTTTAAGTGCCAAGGCTTTGGTCACTTAGCATCAGATTGTACAAACCGAAGGTATGTTGCCTTGGCTGAATGGAAGGCAACTGAGGAGGTCGAAATAGAAGAGGAAAAGAAAGAGATAAAGAAGATGATCTCGAGGAGATAGTGATTGAGGCGGATGAAGGTGAAATGCTCACCTTAGACACTTACCACCCACCAAAATACAAGAGAATCGAAATATTCTTTTCATGACTTTTGGTGAACCATCAACCTTTTCCCCCACTCCACCCACACCCAAAACACTCAAACGAAACCTTCTGTCAATTCAATTCGAATCATTCCTTACAGTTCCTAATCCTGAATTAAGAGCATGTGAGAAAGTGGTTCCAATCATGTTCAAGGAGCCCCCTACGTCCACCATTCCAATCAACAAGGGAAGGTAAAGAAGAAAGTCTCTAAGTTTAAAAGAGACTGTTTTCATGGTTGATTTTATTTCAACCAGAATTGAAGCAAAAAGAGGAGTTCATTACCTACTATGATTTGAGGGCAAATCATTTTTAACAAGGGGAGTATGATGAAAATCCCTCCATCCCTTTGTTAAAAAAGAATCAAATCAATTAGGTAATCTTATTATGCTGGTTTAAGGATGAATAAATCATCCAAGTTTTGATTTAAACATTGAAACTGCAGGGCAAGGGTTAATTCCAGCAGCTAACCCGTTTTTGTGTGCTTAATTTCTCAAACATACTAAGGGTTTACATCTAATATTTTTTGATGGATTTGAAGATCAAGATGTTAGCTTTCCAACAAATCAGTTTCATCCAATTTGGACTTCATTTGGTCGTTCAAATCAGCAATTAAACCCAAGGTGTCAAAACTGCCCAGCAGGGCCAGGATGAACCCGGTTTTGTTCTTTTTATTTCTTATGATATAGTTTAGTTTAAGTCTTGAATTTTTACATATTTTGGGTCCCCAGATCTTAGCTTTCATATCCAATTGGAATTACCAGATTTGGAGTTCAATTGGTTAGTGAATTAAGCTAATTAGTAAACCTGTGCTGTTTTGGAGTCTAATCTGCACGGTTTGGGGAATCAGGCTCATTCAAGGGGTAAATGACGTCCAATTGCTATATTCAAAAAAGGGTAAACTAGACATCTTGAGGTTTCCAACCATGTAAGAAACGAAGATTAGTCATCATTTGAGGTGTCAACATGCGTTGCACAAGTGGAGGCAGAAACGGGCTGCTTTACCCGGTTGCTTAGCCTAGTGGTTTTCCTCCTTCAAGGTTTGCTTAAGGTGGAAGACTGCCAACAGGTCATTTTGAGCTGCTTGATTAAGCACCACTCAGCTACTTGTGAGAGAGACACGTGGGACAAGTGAAACCACCATTTTGCAAGCTCTCATTCGACCACTCAAGCATGACATGGCACACATGCATTTTTCAGTCCTTTTGAGGTGGCTAGCCGTGCACTCTTACCTTCCTTGGGAAATTGAGTCAACATTTTAGTACAAAGGAAAAAGTTAGGAAGATAATTTGTGCTTTGTAATAAACTTTCAGCTTATGTGTTTTAGCTTAAACCGTGTATTACTAAGCATAGGATTAGTTTAATGACTTTCCTTGCCTAGAAGGAAAGCCTTTTTCATGTAATCACAAGGCTATATAAGTGCCTTGGCTGCTCTTTTGTAAAACAAGAACTTGAGTATTGAAATTAAGAAAAGACTTTGTGTCTTGTGTTCCTCTCAAACACTTAACTTGCTTATCCTTAATTAGGCCGATTAAGGTGGTGTCCAAGTGAGTCTAATCATTGATTAGGTGGTGTATCTTATCCTAATCAAAGGTTAAGGGCCCTAAGCTAAGTGATTAGTGGTGTATCTTATCTAATCACAGGCTTAGAACTATCCAGATTCCATTGAATTCACTTAAAGTTCATGAAGTTAGCTTTGGGTTCCTTAACCAAAGCTCTCCTTTTTTCATGTTCTAATCAGTGAACTTCATTCCTCTCTTCTTTTTTTCTTTTCATATTCATTTCAAGCTTAATCAAGGCCAGATTCTGCTTTGATTCAGGTTTTGAGCCCAAACACAAAGCCATCTCAAAAACCGTGAAAATCACAAACTAGGCGTGCTTAGGCAGCAAGTTGCACGGTCACCCCATGCCCTTGAAGCACGACCGTGCCCTTGGTTCGTGAGTTTTCCCTTGTTTTGGTTGTGTTCTTGTTGTAAGTTGCTTGGGTTGTTCCTACCCTTGAGACTTACACCCATTTTTGGTATCAGAGCAAGTCAATCCTTGCCTGAAACCCACGCTCCCAAACTCAATCCAACCACAGTCAAGCATAAACCGTTCCTTCCGTGCGATCACAATGAGTACTAGCATGTCTGTGGAAGAGAAGCTTGAAGTTCTTTCCAAAGCAAATGCAAGAAATGAGTTGTGATTAATCAAGAACTCAAAGCTCGAATGATCCTTGAGAAACAACTTGAAAACTACATGAAGCAAAAGCAAAAGGCGTGTGAAGAACCCATCCATCGAAACATGGAGGCAAGAACAAGAGTGCACGGCTAGCCACCTCAAAGGGACTGAAAAAAATGCATGTGTGCCATGTCATGCTTGAGTGGTTGAATGAAGCTTGCAAATGGTGGTGTTTCACTTGTCCACGTGTCTCTCTCACAAGTAGCTAAGTGGTGTTTAATCAAGCAGCTCAAAATGACCTAGTTGGCAGCTTCCACCTTAAGCAAACCCCTTGAAGGAGGAAAACCACCTTGCTAAGCAACCGGGTATCTAGGTACCGTTTCTACCTCCACTTTGCTTCATGTTGACACCTCAATGCTGACTAATCTTGGATTTCCTTACATGGAGGAAACCTCAAGATGTCTAGTTTACCCTCGTTTTTGAATCATAGCATTTGGACGTCGTTTACCCCTTGAATGAGCCTGATTCCCCAAACCGTGCAGATTAGACTCCAAAACAGCACAGGTTTACTAATTAGCTTAATTCACTAACCAATTGAACTCCAAATCTGGTAATTCCAATTGGACATGAAAGCTAAGATCTTGGAGGACCCAAAATATTTAAAATACAAGATTTAAGCTAACTTATATTATAAGAAATAAAAATGAACAAAACCAGGTTCATCCTGGCCCTGCTGGGCAGTTTTGACACCTTGGGTTTTAATTGCTGATTTGAACGACCAATGAAGTCCAAATTGGATGAAACTTGATTTGTTGGAAAATCTAACATCTTGATCTTCAAATCCATCAAAAAATATTAGACGTAAACCCTTAGTATGTTTTTGAGAAATTAAGCACACAAAAACGGTTAGCTGCTGGATTTAACCCTTGCCCTGCAGTTTCAATGTTTAAATCAAAACTTGGATGATTTATTCATCTTAAACCAGCATAATAAGATTACCTAATTGATTTGATTCTTTTTTTAACAAAAGGGATGGAGGGGATTTCCCATCAGGAGCATAGGCACTGTATATAGTCATATTTAGTATAACTATGTATTGCATTATGTATATATCATTTAATGTTTACATTGTCAATACTTTCTTCTTTCTTCTCTATTTCTCCATGTTTCAAGCCATCTCAAGGTAGTCTTTTTCCTCTTCTTATAGATATTCTAATTTTTCTTCTCTTTTTCATTTCTTTCCTTATTAGAGCGCCTTATTCCCATAATAAGGACATTGTGGAGTTTTAAGTGTGGGGCGTGAGGTGCCCATGTGTACATATTTTTTGAAATTTTTTTGAAAAAATTCAAAAAAATTCTTTTTCTTTGGGGTCTTGTTGCTTTCCCAGGTGATAATGATTCCATGTGTAAAGTAATTAGGCTATATGTAAATAAGGTTTTCATGATGAGATATCTAGTTGAGGATGTAGATCTAATTTTTTATAATAACCTTATCTCGTATGTTTGGTGTGCCTACCTTGCTTGCGCTATCGTCAATTCTTAGGGTCTTGTTGTGAAGTAGCATGTGAACCATTTGTTTGTCGAATTGTCTTTACGCTCTGAAAAAATGAAAAAATAGAACAAAAAAGAAAAAAGGTAAAGGAAAAAGTGAAAAAAACAAAGTGAATAATAAAAACTCGGGCACCAATGTTCATAGCCACTATCTTTATTTCATATCTTTAATGGTCTTGAATATGTTACTATTTTACTTGTATTATGCATCTGTTTAGGCAATGAAATAAAGTGCTTTGCACAACAATAAAACCCCTTTTTAGGGAAGGCCCGAAATAGTTGTGAGTCAAAGATGGGTTTAGGGTGATTATGTTGTCATTGTGAGAAAAGGGGGAAAAAAGAAGGAAAGAATGGAGCAAATAAGGTAATTTAGGTAAGGGAAATCGGGTCACGTCAATGTTAATAACGTGATTCATAAGAATTGATACACATTAGCAGATGCACCAAAGTGTACATATCATTGCATATTGAATGTGGGGTGAAAATAAGAGTTGAGATGCTTCTTTTGACTTGGATGTTTTCTTATTGTACAATTCTATTCATAAAGCTTGGTCATTGGTTGCTAGGGTGTCACAATTGTCTAAGTCCATGCCATTATTTCCCAATTATCTGTGCGTATGTTCATGTTTTAAAAAACAAAAACATTTTCTTTGGTTTTGAATCTGATTTTTGTGGGTATTTCACTTGAAAAAAACCCTCACAAGACCTGACTCGTCCACTTGGGGAACCGAGGGGTTTAAAGGCTTGTTGCATACACTAAGTGCAACTGTACCACCTCTAAAAAGGTTAAGTCCCTCATGTTTTACTTTGAGGATGAGCAAAATCTAATGTGGGGTATTTGTTAGGTTCTTAACCGGATAAATTTTTTCGGCCCTCATTATTAGATTTTTGCTCCTAAACTACCTTTCAAATTAGTGAATTAATCAATTTTGTGTTTTGTAGGGTAAAAACATGAGAGAAAGACCCAAATAGAGGCCAGCCCAACCTAAAAGAGAAAAAGAAGTCTAGGGGGTGCTAAATCTAGAAGGGCGTGCTCATAGGCCTCAGAAGGGGGCATGCCAGTAGAAAGACTGAGACAAAGATTGGATGGAGTGCCTCGTGCCTAGGGGCACAACCGTGCTAAACTCTATCTCTTTGTTTTCATTTAATTAAGATACGATATAAGAGTAAGGGGGACTGGAATTTTTTTAGGTCATTCTTCATTTTTTGTAGCTTTCTCTGTAGCTAGCTTAGGTTGAACTCTCTCTTTCTCTATCTCTCCTCTATTAATACAAAATAAAGTTTAAAGCCTTAGTGGGATTTAAATGGTAGATTTCTTATTTTCTCTTTTTATGAATGCTTAATCAAACTCTCTCTATCTCTTAATTTTTGCAAAGACTTAATTTTTGAGCATCATAATTCTCTCCCAAACATGGGTTTGATGCTTGATGGTTGTGAGAAGATGGGGCTTGGTTCTTAATGGGTTGAAAGCCTAATCCATCCCTCAAAACTCAACATCTTTTCTAGTAATTTTCTTCTTTTCCTTGTTTCTCCCATTCCAACTATTAGCTTAGTTGAGTTAGAGCTACTTGAGATCCCATAGGTATTAAGCTCAATCCCGGCATCGAAGAGATGATATCTCTTATTCTCAATCAAGAGCACTTGAAACATTTGGTAACTTCGCTCTCACCATTTCATTGGCATTTGCTATTATTAGTATAGTTTAGCTTTTAAGTCGAATTTTCTTGGGGGTGACCTTTTAGGTGAAATTTTGGATGTGTTGATGGGGCACGTTGAGTTCGGTCCCCATTTCTTACGTGCTACGTGTTTTCCTAGTTTTTAGGGATCATTAGTTAACTTCGATTAGTGTTAAATTACTTGCGAAAATGGTTTTTTTTAGAGTCCCTTAGATTTGCCTACTAAGTTCATTTAATTGAATTAAAAATTGAGAAACACTCATATAGCTAAATCGATGGTAGTTGGTCTTCATCCCAGTGAAGATAAAGCCCTGTACTCTTTACGGAAAAGTTCTAGAAACAACAATTTCCGTAGCATGGTATTCAGCTTCTGTTGAGGATGTAAGCACTACATTTGGTTCTTTGTCTTCCATATGACACAGGGATCCACCAGTAGTAACAAAATATCTAGTTAGGGGATCTTCCAGTGAGAGGACATGGTCCCCAATCTAAATCACAAAAGGTCGTACACCTGTAAATTGAATTAGTTTTTTAATAATAAACTTGACCTTGGGGTTACTTTTAGATAGCACAAAGCATGTCTTATGGCTTCCATATGAGCTTCTTTAGGTGCTTGCATAAATCGGGATAATATAAATATTGCAAACATAGCTCAAGTCACGTGATGGTAAGGTATATGAGGCCTTTCAACAAATGTTTTATATCTAGTCGGATTTACAAGGACTTGCTTTTAGCAGTGCTAATTTATGGTTAGCTTCCATTGGAAAAAATCCATAGGTTTCAATCTAAATATATTGTACCCTCAATAATCTCCAAAGTGTATTTCCTTTGACACAGGAATAAACCTTGTGGGCCTCTTGCTACTTCAATACCCTAGAAATACTTTAGCGGACCCAAATCTTTGATATGAAAACAAATGTTCAAATATTGTCTTAAAACTCAGCATAAGCAACTATTTATCCATATAACATCGTCTTTCCTATAAGTAAAATAAGGAATAATCTACATCAATTTGATAAAGCACATATTTAGTAATTTCGAGGAAAGTTTAGCTAACTATTAATGCAGTTCCCTATTAACTCCATAAAGTGACTTTCTGAGTTTTCAAACCTCACTGGAACCTGATCCTGAGACTAGTAGAAGTGTAAAAATGTAGACCTTCTTCATCCAAATCTCCACGTAGAAAGCATTATTCATGTCCATTTGAAAAGCTCCCATCCTTTTGCAATGACTACTGATAGAAAACAACGAACATTCACCATTGTTTCTATTAGTGCAAAAGTCTCTTGGCAGTCAAAACCTTCAACCTTTCATCTCCTCGACTAACAAGACGTTGCCTTATAGCGCTTAAATTATCCCATTGGAATTGTATTTGACTTTGTATACCCACATTTATGTTTATGGGTTTTCTTGTTAGGGGGTAAGTCATCTATTGCTCTAGAGCGTCAATCTCTTTGGCTATAGCTTCTCTCCATTGACAGCATTCACAGCTTCATGAAAAGGCCTAGGTTCGATAATTTTTATAATAGCAGTATGATAATTTCTATGCGCATTAGAAAATTTTGCATAGATAACAAATTGCTATAGGATACGGTTTGACCTGAAGAGACCTTTTGCAAATGGGGCTTCAAGAGTGGGGGTCTTTGAATGCACACCCATAACATAAATAGTCTCCTAAATGCCTTGGAGCCTTCCGTCGCGTTACCTTGGGCCTAGATTACCTTGTGGCTATCCCAAATCACTCCCTGTTGTGCTAACATATTGGCCCTACAGGATTTACTTCAACATGAGGCCTAGCTAGTTCGTTTGCTCTCAGGAGGCTAAACTTCACAACATCTACACGCTTGCCCCTGACTCGCTCTCGATCTTAGTAGCTGAATCTACTGGTTCTCCTTGGTACTAGACTGTGAGGGCCCAGAGTCAAGAGCCTTATCAGTTTGGTCTGTAGGTTCCTCCTCATTGCTAGACTGTGGTTTCCCAAAATGCGATCCTCTATTTTCTGTAACAACTCACTACTTGCTTCAAATTTTAGGTGGAGCATCCAAAATTCTGCCAACCCAGCCTTCCTTTCTCTTGAGCCTAATACAGAAACAATTCTTCATGTAAGATAACATTCGACTTATAATAAATCATTGGTTTTCGAGCTCATAACCTTCCATCCTTTTGCTCCATCGCTTTTTTAGCAAAGGGATATCCTATAAAGATACATCTTCCACTACGCTCAGCAAATTTATCCTTCTTTCATTGATATCAGTGAGCAGAGCATAAAGGAACAAAACACATAGTATGGTCATATGTAGGCTTAGATTTAAAAAGTATCTCATGGGGACTATTTCCCCTGAAAGCTGATGCAGGGAGTTCTATTGATTAAATATTCTGCTATTAGAACACATTCCCCAAAAATTCCAATGGAAGGTGTGCCCAAAATCGAAGGGCTCCGCCAATGTTTAGGACATTGCATGCCAGTTCTTTCTTTCAACCCTATCCATTTTGTTAAGGTGTATTGGTACATGTTGGTTAGAGATTATAAACATGATCCTCGTGATTTATTTTAGGATCAGAAACTTCATATGATTATTTTTAGCTCGTTCCATAAATTTGTCACTTTGAGTAAAACACTCCAACCTCAGGACTACCTTTGCTTACAATCCGCTACAGTAGCCTTTAGTTGATGTATCTTCGGGGCATTGGCCACGAGTACCTTTTTTTTTTCAAGTCATTCCACACAGATATGCCGTTTCGAATATGCTACATTCATTCATAGATTCGGGTCGATAATATTGAGAAGCCACAGAGCATATACAGGAATTTGTTATTCATACGCATTGGCCCCGGAGAAATCGACATGGTTTGTTTTTATGGGGCATATCAGGGTTCCTTCAATGAACCCTAACTTGTTCTTCGCACGTCAGAGCTGTTCTGCAATTCTTTCGTGCAAATCAAAATTCTTTCTCTAAAAACATCACGACTGTAATCAATACCAGGTCCTTCAAAAGGATGCAGATAATATGGGGAATGGGGGGTCAATTACAAACCTCGTGTTCCCTCCTGTGACTCCACTCATGTTTCAAAAAAAAAAAATTTATCGGTTTGATATTTGAGTCAAGGCTCTGATACATGAAATAAACTAAGGGTGATAAGAAAACATACATACACACACACACACACACACACACACACACACACACACACATATATATATATATATACATATATATATATACACACACACACATACATACATATACATATACATATATATATACATATATATATATATATATGATATTCATATGTATGTATACATTATATACATATATATATATAATATATATATAGATGCATATAAACATAATATATACGACCTATATAGTATATAATATATGATGTATATATATATATATATAATATATATATATATTATAGTATATATATATAGAATCTATAATATAGTATGTTATCTATATATACCACTACACACATATATATATTATAAATATATATTATATAAGAAATTACACATATATATATACGTGTGTGCGTGTGTGTGTGTATATATATATATATATATATATATATATATATATATATATATATATACACACACATACAATATATATATATATACACCACACCACACATATAATATATCATATATATACACACACAGATATATCTATATATATATATATATATATATATATATATATATTATATATATAATGTTATAATGTATAAAGTTTTTGATGATAACAAATCCAAGTGTTGTTGTTGTTGCTCCAAACAGGCTTTCCAAACAGGACCTTACTGCTGTTCTCAATGTATTAAAACTGCTTGACTAATGGTTTATCAAGAACAGGTACTCAAGTCAGCAATGTAAGAACACCTGTGAGGAACAGGTTCTGTGAGGTGTTTTGAAGCATATCCTGAGAAGTGTTTGAAACATAAGATATGTGCAGCTGTGACAAACAGGTTCCGTGCGGTGTTTGAAGCATATTCTGTGAAGTGTTTGCAGCAAAGTCGTTCTACAAGATGACTAGTGGTTACAACAAGATGTCTTGATTTGATTTGGTTTTTATATTTTTAGACTCTTGTTAATATGCCAATTAGAAAGTTTTAATTTACCACTCACTGGAAACGGTTTTGCTTTTCGGAAAATATTTCGGATCACCTTCAGAACAACCCTGGAAACAGGCGATCAGGGTGTTTCCAGAATAAGCTGCGAAAAACTGCTTTGCACGATTTTTATCTTTTGGATTTTGAGCAGCTTCTTCAAAGATTTGCAAGAAAGATTTTTCTATGGAGTATCTTATTCTTTACCCTAAAAAACGGTTATCAAAAATCTTAAGGGATTTGCAAAATCTTTTTGAATAAAAAGAATATCCAATTTTTGGCAAGTGGATAAGGTAGTTGAGAAAAACATGGGCTAGCTGCTGAAGAACACCGCCTTATGCACGCGGTTCAGGAAGTGTTTTCAGCTCATGTCACCTTACCCCTTGTAGCTAAAGGATTCTATTTTCTCTAGGATTTTAGTTTCCAAAAATTTCAGAAATAGTTTTTCCATCCCTTGTGGGTAAAGGATTCTATATTCTTCAGATTTTTTAGTTTCCAAAAAATTTTGATGAATTGTGTTCCAAGCACTATAAAAGGCGGCTTCTTACAATCTTGGAGACATCGGTTTTCAAAGAGAAAAAAATTGAGTTCATGAGCTAAAACGTTTGAAAAGAAAACCGAGCCTTGTGAGTGAATTAATTGAGCTTTCAAAGTTGGCATACTAGGACTTCATTGTACCCTATATTAGCTTAGTTAGAAGCATTGTAATAGGGTGTTTTTTCCTTTATACTTTCACCGTAGTAACACATTTGTTACATTGTAACGTGTTTTAGCCCGTTTAGTGAAGTGTGCAAATCCTACAGGAGGTAGGTCGTGGTTTTTAACCTCAGTTGGGCTAGAGGTGTTTTCCACGTAAAATCCTGTGTCCATTATTTCCGCATTCAATTTTGTTGGATTTTCGCTTCTGTTATCTCAGAAACAACCTGTGCGAACAGGGCTAAGACTGTTTGCCAGCATATTGCGAAAATCGGACACCACAATTCACCCCCCTCTTGTGGTTGTGTACTCTCTAATTCAACAAGTGGTATCAGAGCAGGTTCTCCTTTGAAAAGCTAACACCTTTGAGAGATCCTTGAAGATGAGTACTCCACAAGGCATGCTTGAAGGTCAATCCATAACTCGTCCACCATACTTTAATGGCCAACACTATAGTTGGTGGAATAGGATGGAAAACTACATCCAAGCCGAGGACTATGAGTTGTGGATGCTCATCAAGCATGGACCACTCATCCCTAAGAAAACAACTGAAGATGGAAAGTCAATCCCCAAGGAGCCTAAGGAGTTCAATGCTGAAGATTACAAGATGATGGAGAAGAATGCCAAGGCCAAGAAACTCCTATATTTTGGCCTAGGTCCTGATGAATATACTCGCATATCTGAATGTGAGTCGGCCAAAGAAATCTGGGATGCTTTGCAAGTAGCTCACGAAGGGACCAATCAAGTAAAGCAATCCCGGATTGAATTGCTTATGAGAAAGTATGAGCTGTTCGAGATGGGTGATCGGGAAAGTGTGATGGACATGTACACTCGCTTCACTCACATAACGAATGAGTTGAAATCCTTGGGAAATCCTTCACCACCGAAGAATTGGTAAGGAAGATCCTAAGAATTTTACCTCATTCTTGGGAAGCGAAAGTAACGGCCATCCAAGAAGCTAAGGACATGAACAAGATCACCCTAGATGAGCTGATTGGAAACCTCCAAACATATGAACTTAGGAAATATTCTCAACAGAAAGATGAGACAAAGAGAGAACGAGGTCTTGCACTAAAGGCCTTAGAAGATGATTCTGATTCTGAGGAGGAGGAGATTGCCATGATGACTCAAAAATTTAAGAAGTTCTTCAAGAAAGTCAAAGAAAACATCAAAAGGAAGGACTTCGGCAAAGCCAGGAACACCCCTCGGGAACAGTTCACTGGGTGTTTTCAAGTGTGGTAAGCTGGACCACATTGTGAGAAACTGCCCACTGCACAAGGAAGAACAAGAACCCGAACACCCCAGAAAACAGGGGAGAAACAGGGTGTAAGCAGCTCAGCGAAAAGGTTCTCAAAAGCTATGCTCGCGGCCTGGGGAGATTCAAGTGAGGATGAGGAAGGGTCTGAAGCTGGGGAAGCTGATGTAGCACTCATGGCAAGGAGTGACACTGATTCAGATGATGGGTCAACGGATAGTCTGACTCAACTCAAGAACAAGGTACGTGGTCTAAATAAATCAACTCTTGAGAAATTAGTGTACAATATAATGGATATATGTGCTGAATTAAAAGGGGATGTTCGAGATTTAGAACTTGAAAATGAAACCCTTAAATTAGAAAGCTTGAAGTTGACAAAGAGACTCTTGCCTTGCATGAAAACATCAATGTGCTTAAAGAAACTCTACTCATGAAAGAAAGACTTGTTCCACTAAACTGACTGAGCTAGAAAAGAATCTCTTGACTTAAAAGGTAAGGTCGAGTCTTTGCTGGAAGAAAACAGAAACTTGCTTGAAAAATAAAACACTTAGAATCGGACCTTGCCACAAACAAGCTCTGGAACAGGTCCTCAAGGGCGTTGGAATGGTTAAACACTCATCATAGTCAAAATAGAAGAGGACTAGGTTTTGTGCCTAAGATGACCTACCCAGTGAATAACAAATATGTGGGATTACCTGAAAATATTGTTTGTTTTCATTGTGGTAAAACGGGGCATTATCGATATGCTTGTCCTATAAGAAAGTATGCCATTAAAAAGAACTCAGTGCATGTAAACAAATGTGGGTTAGGAAAGATGAGATTTACACGTCTAAAGGAATGGGACCCAAGTGGATCTGGGTTCCCAAAACTAACCCTTGATTTGTTTTGCAGGCTGAAGTGAGAGAGAACAACCCAGCAACAACCCAGCAACAGTGCAGGAAACAGTCTAGGGAACAGGCAGCTGTGGTATGTTGACAGTGGGTGTTCGAGGCATATGACTGGTGAAAAATCCAATTTTCTCTCACTTACAGCATCAGAAGGAGGGAGTGTGCATTTGAAAACGGCAAAATCTGGGACAATTGTCGGTATAGGTAAGATAGGTGAGTCACTCTCCCATTCAATTGACAATGTTTATTTTGTGGATGGTTTAAAACACAACTTGCTAAGTGTGTCCCAACTGTGTGACAAAGACAACCTAGTAGTGTTCTCTCCAACACGTTGCTTGGTTGTAAACATGAACACAGGAGATGTTGTGTTGAGGGGGAAGCGACACAAAAATGTTTATAAAGTGTGTATTTCTACTCTTCCCCAAAATAATTTGACTTGTTTGAGTGCCTTAAAAGATGATGTTATGCTTTGGCACAAAAGACTAGGTCATGCAAGCCACTCTCTTTTGAAAACTTGTAACCAAAGATTTAGTAGTTGGCTTACCTTCCATCAAATTCAATGATGACAAGGTATGTGATGCATGTGCCAAAGGCAAACAAGTCAAAAATTCATTTAAGTCTAAAAAGTGTATAAGCACTACTCGACCCCTTGAATTAATACATATGGATCTATGTGGTCCAATGAGGATCATGAGCCGAGGTGGCAAGAGGTATGTGCTTGTGATAGTGGATGACTACTCTCGTTTCACTTGGACTTTGTTTTTGGCTTCTAAAGATGAAACTTTTGAAAAATTTCTTGCTTTCATTAAAAAGACTGAAAAGAGGGTAGGACACTCTTTGGTATGCATAAGGTCTGACCATGGTACAGAATTTGAAAATTCAAGCTTTATTGACTATTGTAATGAGCATGGTGTTGATCACAATTTTTCAGCTCCAAGAACACCCCAACAGAACGGGGTGGTAGAGCGCAAAAATCGTACTCTAGAGGACATGACTAGAACAATGCTTGTTGCTAGTGGTCTTCCTAGAAATTTTTGGGCTGAAGCTTTAAACACATCATGTTACATTATAAATAGATGCATGATTAGACCTGTTCTTAACAAAACTCCTTATGAGATCCTCAAAGGAAGAAAACCAAATATTTTGCATTTGAGAGTTTTTGGGTGTAAATGTTTTGTGCATAATAATGGAAAGGATGCCTTAGGGAAATTTGATCCAAGGAGTGACGAGGCAATATTCCTCGGTTACTCCTCACATAGTAAGGCATACAAAGTGTTTAATAAGAGAACCTTGTGTGTTGAAGAAAGTGTGCATGTGCTTTTTGATGAAACTAACTCTCTAAGTGAGAATGATGCACAGGAGGAAGACCTCGAACTAGGTCTTGTTAGAAAAGACATGCTGCTTCAAGATGAACAGGTAAGGATCAACCTGAGGAATCAAGGCCTGAAGCTGTTCTTCAGGAAGGTAGGCAGGGTGTGAACCAAACAGGGGGAAACAGGGTGGAACCCTGTTCGGGACAACATCAGCCGAACCCTTCTGAGATAATTTCAGGAATAGCTCCCAAACAGGCTTGGGAACAGGTGCTGAACTTGTTTCGCCAAGTATTCCAGCTAGGATGGAGAGCATATCTGTAAACCCACTTTCACCACGATCATGGAAATACCAAAGTTCACATCCTCTTGATCAAATTTTGTCTGATATTAATGCAGGAGTTCAAACTAGATCTAGGCTTAAAAATTTCTGTGCTTTCTATGCTTTTCTCTCAAAAATTGAGCCTAAGAATATTAATGAAGCTCTTGCAGATTCAGATTGGGTCACAGCCATGCAAGAAGAACTCCATCAGTTCGAAAGAAACAAGGTATGGCACTTTGTGCCACGGCCAGAGGATAGAACAATCATTGGAACCAAGTGGGTGTTCCGTAACAAGCTAGATGAGTGCGGAACAGTCACTAGGAACAAGGCCCGGCTGGTGGTTCAAGGCTACAACCAAGAAGAGGGAATTGATTATGAAGAGACTTTTGCACCTGTTGCAAGGATGGAAGCCATTCGAATCTTGATAGCTTTTGCAGCCCACATGGAGATCAAGTTATATCAAATGGATGTTAAAAGTGCGTTTCTAAATGGGTACCTTAAAGAGGAAGTGTATGTCAAACAACCCCCTGGTTTTGAAAGTGATGAATTTCCTAACTATGTTTTCAAACTTGACAAGGCACTTTATGGTTTAAAACAAGCCCTAGAGCTTGGTATGAGCGGTTGTCAAGCTTTTTATTGGAAAAATTTTACAAGAGGCAAGGTAGACAATACCTTGTTTCTAAAATCTAAGGGGGAACATTTGTTGATTGTCCAAGTATATGTCGATGACATCATATTTGGTGCAACTCATCATGAATTGTGCAATGAATTTTCAAAAATGATGAGGAGTGAGTTTGAAATGAGCATGATGGGTGAGCTTAATTTCTTTTTAGGCTTGCAAATCAAGCAAACTTCAAACGGCACCATGATCCATCAACAAAAGTATATTAAGGAATTACTTAAGCGTTTTAGGATGGAGTCAGCCAAGCCCATTGATACTCCCATCTCTCCTTCAACTAGGTTGTAATGGATGATGGTAGTCCCTCAGTTGAGGAGAAATCCTATAGGGGCATGATAGGGTCACTCTTATATCTAACTGCTAGTAGACCTGACATTGTTTTTAGTGTTGGTCTATGTGCACGTTTTCAGTCAAACCCTAAGAAACTCATCTAAAGGCTGTTAAAAGATTTTTAGGTACTTAAGACATACACCTGATCTAGCCTTATGGTATCCTAAAGGTTGCAACTTTGATCTTGTTGGTATGCTGATGCTGATTACGCAGGTTTCTTGGTTGATAGGAAAAGCACCTCAGGTATGGCTCACTTTCTTGGACCTTGTTTGGTATCTTGGGCAACCAAGAAACAACTCTCTGTTGCCTTGTCCACAGCAGAAAGCTGAGTATGTGGCAGCTGCATCTTGTTGTGCTCAGTTATTATGGATAAGACAACAACTCAAGGACTTTTGTGTTGACATAGGATGCATTCCTATTTATTGTGACAATACAAGTGCAATTAACATTGCCAAAAATCCATGTCAACACAAAGAACAAAACATATTGACATTCGTCATCATTTTCTAAGAGACAATGTTGAAAAAGGAGTGATCTCAATGAATTTTTGTGCCACTGAAAATCAAATTGCTGATATATTCACAAAGGCATTGAGTAGAGAAATTTGAAAGGAATAGACTCGAACTAGGCTTAATTAGAACAACCTGACCAACCTGTTCTCTCTCCCTGTTTGCAAAATTTAAAAGTGACGGGTACAACATGTTAAATTTTTGTTTGCAATCACTTGTGTGCTATGTTTAGCATATGTGAGGTTTGCAACTTGCTGACACTCGTTGAGGTCTAATGAGATTGCCCTTATTGTCCAATGTTACCGAGCAAGTAACCTCAAGAACAAGCATCAGGAACAGGTACGCCTCTTGTTTGTCAAATGTGTGCAACAAATTGAAAACTCTAATCTCTTCCCGAGGCGTGCGCAATAAATGCTAAAGTCCGTTGCAAAAACGGGCAAAATCTTTTAAAGATTTCGCACGTCTCTCTCTCCCTTTAAAGCTCTTGCTCAATCTCTCACCTCCACCGAAACTCTCTTGCTTTGAAACTCTGTTCAAGAAACCCTAATCTCTCTCCTTCCTCTGAAAAATGGCATTCCCCATTAGCTTCGAGAGCTCCTCGACCTTGACCCAGGGCAACCAGACACAGGGCACAGCCTTGCAAACAGCCACAGCCCTGTTTGCCTACACAATTTCTGACCCTCATGGAAGGAAACAGGGGGCCTGAAGTTTTTAAGAGAACCTAGGGGGATTTGTCAGAGAAGAAGGGGGAAGTAGTGGTCACTGGAGGAGGCCCCTGCCAAAACTGAACAAGCCACACCGTACCACCAACCGGTGAGAAACGCAAACGGTACAAAATTGTGGCTAGGCGTACTAGAATGCCAAGAACACGACCACCATCAAGGCCTAAAAGCGGCCAGACTGAAGAGCCCTCAAAAAGTGAACCCCCTGTCAAACCAAAACCACAAATCCCTCTTCGTCCAAACCCACAAACAGGCCCACGAAAATCAGCCCGAATAGCTTTCCAATCCACTCCTCGTCCTGCCAAACAGTCACCCCCTGTTGTTGAGGAGATTGATTCCTCCTCTGAGCCTTCATCAGATAGCGACACTGAGAACACTGCCTTCAAACAGGGCACGCCCGTGTTCTCAGAGTCCTCAGAGGATAAGCCTCTTCCTATACCAAAACCATCACCCCTCAAAACTCCCAAGAGAAAAGCCTCCCTCAAACATGCCTCCACCCAAGACCCTCCTACTAAGCCCCAACCTAAACGAGCCAAGAAATCTACCCCGTCTGCAATCTCAGCCAAACTGACCCAATTGATTCAGAGACGGGTTGTCAGGGGCAAAATTATAAAGGTCAAATATTTTGAGAAACAGGGTCTGGGGGTGTTTCTGCACAAGCGCGTGCACAGGGTGGTATGAGTTGTTTACAAACACCCAGCTGGGGTGTTCTGTACATGAGTTGGCAGAGTTCTATGCCAACTGCACTGTCACCGAAGGAGTGGTGACAAGTATTGTTAATGGGAAGCAGCTTCGCTTTGATGCGAAGATATTAGGGGACATTCTGGGGATTCCCTCCACAGGCTTTGATATATATGTGAGGAACAAGACTATTCTAGGGACAGCCAGGCTGCTGGAACTCGCCCAGAAATTTAGCCAGCAACCAAGCCTGCAAACACCCAAGTCTGTGAAGAAAGGGGACATGACATCGCTCCATCAATTGCTATTTTGGTTTATCATCAAGAATGTCATCCCCAGAGGCCAGGGTCGCAATCTTGCTGATGCCATGGATCAGTGTTTGATGGATCTGATGGACACGGAAGTGCAAATTAACCTTCCTGCCATCATGATTCGACATATTGCAAGAATTGCAAACACCTCTAGGGAACATGATCTGGGATACGGCTTCTTTCTGACTAGTGTGTTTGAGCACTTTGGGGTGACACTGCAGAAGAAGGTGGGCGCTCAGTTCATTGATGAGATCGGGAGTAACACCCTTATGGGTGTGGGTATGCTTTGATTGAAGGGTCTGCCTCAGAACAGGGGACCAGAACACCCCGTCCTCCTGTTCCTGGCAGTTCCTTAACCAAGCTTGAGGCTGCTTTGGAAGAAAACTCTCGCCTCAGTACTGAG
>JAKOGI010000358.1:472500-562500 GCA_029747015.1 Carnegiea gigantea | reverse complement strand
AATCCATGATAGATATCTCCTAGGGCAAGATCTTGATTCTCAGCCATTTTCTGAATGCTGTGATAAATGGCACTTTATGGAGTTTTACTTAAACTTTAACAGGGCTACAAATTGAAAATGGCTCAATTCAAAACCTATGATTGGATATGAAGGGCGTAGATCGCTGCCCTACACAGTTTTGTTCCAAGCGCAAAACACGGCTTTTGTGCTTTTGTTTTCCTAAACCTCCACGAGGTTTAGAGCCATTGTTTTGGGTTAGCATGTTAACCAACATCCTTAAATACCAAGCCATGAAAAGAGATTTGAGTTAAACCATGTTTAGCATGGAGATTACAAGGCCTAAACTAAACCATTTTAGTTTAGGTCATTTTTGACCCAGCTGTAAGTTTTAAATTGATTCTTTAACTTAAACCTAACATAAAGTTGATTTTATTGCTAAGAGGGTTTATTAGCATCCAAATAAACTCACTTAAGTAATTAAATCAGTTTTAAGTTAAAGTTTTTTCTAAGTTTTCAAAGCTACAAAAACACAGAAGGTCACGGGTTTGCATCTAACATGTACTTAGTTTTGCACCTTTGATTTCTTATGTCTTTGAACGCTTTAAGTCCATAATTTTTGCATCTATTGGTTCCCCAAGATGTTAGATATCTGTTCCAATTGACAAATTCAAGTTAAGTCAAGTGGAAGTTGAAGCACCAGATCATTTTTTGCAAACAATGCAGACTAGGACCCGGTTCTGACCGGTCTGAGTATTCTGAGGTTTTGGACCATCACATGAAGTCATAAACGTGTGATTCCACTTGGACGAGTTAGGAGATATCCATTGTCTTTCCAACCATATGTGGTAACCTAAATCATGCCCATGTTTTGTATGGGATATGTGGCATCCAAACACAGCTTGCAAACTGCAGTATTCTGCCCGGTTGCACCTAATTGGTGCATTTGGTGGTTGATGTCATTCTAGGCATCCAATCCTTCCCTAATAGTATGATTTGGTAATTAAAGGAGCCTTGGGCATAATCATGGGACAGCCAACTAAAGAACTAATAAGGAAGAAGTGAAGAAAGGTGGAATTGATCTCATTAGCCAGCCGTAAAGTAAAAGGGACCAGCAACCTTTTTCTCTTTCCTACATATGCATCCAGCTCTCTCCTTACTTAATTACTTGCTTAAGGACAAGTTTAGTTTTTAAACTTTTGCTTAGCTAGATGCATTACTTGTAATTACTTTAGTTAAGCTTGCTTTGTACTTCAACAGATTATAAGCTAGTTTTATGGTTAGAGGTTTCCTAAGCATGAAGAAACCTCTAATCTTTCCCCTGGGCAGTTTAGGATGTGTATAAGTAAGCTAGGAACTCTCTTTGCAAAATCAAATTTGCTTAACTTTGAATGAGAGAAAAGAGAGCATTGCTCCTTTGAAAATTGAAAACACTTAGCTTGCTTATCTCCAATTAGGCCGATTAGAGTGGTGATCAAGTCGCATCTTAAATTTGATTAAGAGGTGTTTCTATATCTTAATCATAGTTTAAGGCCCTAAGCTTAAGCTTAATGGTGTTTCTGTATCCAAGTTTTAGGTTTAGTTTCTATCTTTTCTTTACATTGCTTTCAGGTTTTATTGAACTCAAGCCTAGAATACCATTTGTTCTAGCTTAGCTTGCATTCCTCCTTGAGTGTGAGTTTAGATCAGTGAGCTTTCCATCAATCCATCAACTGCATCTCGATAGCTCCACCCCAATGGGCTATGGATTCATTAAGAGCATAAAAGCTTAACATCTCATAAGCACTACTGCACGTCATAGGGGTGACAATAAATTGTGTTGAGGATAATATGGCTTCGTTTAACCACAAGAGGGTATCCACTATACTCCCTCAATCTATAAGCGTAAGACCTATCCCCCTTGACGTATCCAGAAAGACTCGCCTTGTCAATCCCTTGGTCAAAGGATCCACTAGGTTTTTCTCGGATCTGACGTATTTTGAGGAAATGACACCATGTTTTAGCAACTGTTTTACTGCACTATGTCTGATATGGATATGTCTCTTCTTTCTGTTATACACTCTATTGTCTGCAACTCCAATTACTGCCTGCGAGTCACAGTGAAAGGAAATAGTCGTAAGCTGCCTCTCCCACAATGGCATATCTGTTAGTAGACCTTTCAGCCATTCTGCTTCTTGACCTACTAACTCAAGAGCAATGAATTCAGCTTCTATAGTGGAGCGAGCTATACAGGTATGCTTTGCAGGCTTCCATGAGATAGCTCCTCCACCTAAAGTAAAAGCATAACCACTAGTAGAACTGACCTCCTCATTATACCTAGTTTACATCATAGAATCTTTCTAACACAGTAGGAAATTTATTAAAATGCAAACACGAGTCCATAGTACCTCTTAAGTATTTAAGCAATGGAAATAATGTATCCTAATGTTCTTTACTAAGGTTATGAGTATAACAACTCAATCGACTAACAGCATAAGCAATGTTAGGTTGAGTATAGTTCATAGGGAATATCACACTTCCTATGATTTTAGCATACTCAGTTTGTAAGACACTAGGCCCTTTGTTCTTTTTAAGATGTATCCTAGGGTCATAAGGAGTTCTTATAGGAAGCACATCAAAACAACTAAGTTTCTTGCATACTTTCTCAATGTAATGAGACCGACACAAAGAAAAACCATCATCAGTCTTTCTAATCTTAATCCCTAGGATTACATCAAATTTACCCATGTCCTTCACTTCAAAATGAGAGGACAATAGCTTCTTAGTCTCATTGACAATATGCACACTAGTACCAAAAATAAACATGTCATCCACATAAAGACATATTATTACACAATCTAAACCAATTACCTTTGAACACACACAAGAGTCAGAGGTGTTCACAACAAATCCATTTTGTACTACTATACTATCAAACTTTTCATACCAATGTTTAGGGGCTTATTTAAGACTGTAAAGGGATTTCCTAAGCTTACATACTTTACTCTCTTGCCCATGAACTACACATCCCTTAGGTTAAGACATGTAAATCTTTTCCTCTAGATCACCATTAAGAAATGTTGTTTTCACATCCATTTGATGCACAACAAGACCATGGATAGTAGCTAGGGTAATTACAGTTCTGATCGTACCTATTTTGGTCATAGGAGAATAAGTGTTAAAGTAGTCAACCCCTTTTTCTGGTCAAACTCCCTTATCACCAATCTGGCTCTACATTTATCAATAAAACCATCAAGTCTTAGCTTCTTTTTGAAGATCCATTTACTACTAATAGGTTTACAACCTCTAGGAGGTTCAACTAACTCCCAAGTTTGATTAGATACTATGGAGTCTAATTCACTGTTAATGACTTCTTTCCAAAAACTAACATCTATAGATCTCATAACCTCTTCATAGGTTTTGGATCTTCTTCGATAAAGAAGGCAGATACTAGTTCAGCGGACAAGAGGTTAACATCAAAGTCTTCAATTAGAAAACTAGTGAGGAAGTCAGGACCAAAACTAGTCTCAACTCTAGGTCTCTTACTCCTCCTAGGTTCATCAACTATGTTTCTAACCCCAAAACTAGAAGCAGACAAAGGCACAATTTCAAACATATGTATGTTTTCATGCACAGCAGCAGGAATATTCTTTTCCAAAGGAAATACACGCTTAAAAAATTATGCATCCCTAGACTCACTAATAGAGAAGTCATTCAATGACATGAATCTATATGCAGCACTATTTTGGGCATAACCAATAAACACAGAACTAAAGGTTTTAGGTCCTATGTTTTTCCATTTGAAATCAGGCGGGGGAACTTTAGCCAAACACCCCCACACCCTTAAGAAACTCAAGCTTGGAGCATAGCCTTTCCATAGCTCATGAGGGGTTTGGTCTAACTTCTTATGGGGCACTCTATTAAGAATATAGCAAGCAGATAAAACAGCTTCCCCCCACATGTTGTCAGGAAGTTCCGAACTCAAAAGCATGGCATTCATCATTTCTTTAAGATTTCTGTTTTTGCATTTGGCTATCCCATTTTGTTGGGGAGTACGAGGTGCACTAACCTCATGTATTATGCCATTTTTCTCACAGAAGATTGCAGAGACTTAGTTCTCATATTCATTATCCCTATCAGTTCTAAGCCTTTTAATCTTTCGGTCCAATTGATTTTCTACTCCTGCTTTGTATTTCAAAAACATTTCCTTAGCCTCATTTTTGGACTGAAGGAGGTAAACTTTGGTATAACTGAAGTAGTCATCTACAAAGGTGACGTAATACATTTTCCCTCCTTTGCTGGCTGTGTTTTTGAAGTTAGCTAAGTCTAAATGTACTAGTTCTAAGAGTGTTGTTTGTCTACTATTAACCGATGTAAAGGGCCTTTTGGCATATTTTGCTTCTACACACACAAAACATTTAGAAACGTTATCAACATTCACAGCAAATATTAGTTTTAAATTTTTCAGTCGTTTTATGGAAGCATAATTAACATGGCCTAGCCTACCATGCCACAAATCTATGGACTCAGCAATATAAGCAAAAGTAGAAGCATTTTCATTCAAAGTTTTAGAAGCAAGATTTAGTATAAACAGACTCCCATTTAGGTATCCCTTCCTAACAAAGTCCCTGTTACGAGAGACAACAACCTTGTCATCTTCTATAATAGTTTTCAGTCCAGCTTTGTTGACAAGTATACCAGAAACTAAGTTTCAATGAAGGGAGGCACATACAACACACTACTTAAAGACAATAATTTTACAGAAGTAAATTTAAGAAGAATCTTCCCTTTACTAATAACTTTAGTAGTCCTAGAGTTTCCCATGTAGACACATTCACCATCTGCAACATCTTCAAAGTCTTGCATGAGTTCTTTGTTGGCGCAGAAGTACCTTGAAGCTCCAATATTGTAGATCCATTCAGCGCTGTTTGCCACCAGATTTGCCTCTTAGACTACTGTACAGAAGACTTCTGTATCCTCGGCAAGGTTAGCCTGGGCTACAGGCTTCCAGTTTGGCTGTGACTGCCCTTTGCAAAGTGAATACTAGTATGCCTTGTGCTTCCGGCTTGCCGCAGATATAGCATAGCCCCTTTGGTTTTTGGATCTTGTTACTGAGCTTGTTCTGCCGCTTAGGATAGCTTGGCTTCTGGTTCTTCTTATCCTTTCCTTTAAACCTGTCTGTAGTTGTAGGCACAGCAGATTCAACTAGGTTAGCTTCAGAAGAATATAAAGAAAGAGAATCCATGTTATCTTTTAACTAGGTTAGCTTGGCTTCTGGTATACCACTACCTTAAAAGCAATTTCGGCTCGACTGCGATGCAAATCAAATCAGCCGATTGTTCCGTAAGGTTAACACAGTAAGCCTCTGAACTCGTGCACTCAAGGCCAGAGACTTGGAACACGCAGTATAGAAATTTCCCATAAAAGAGAGATAACAGAACAGTAGAAGAAAAGAAGAGAAGAGAGAACTTGCTGTGTATTTTTTGCAGCTGAAGAGTGCTGTATTTATAGGGGAAAGCAGACTAAGGTAGTGGAGAGACACCAGCTAAAAACTAGGAGAGCTTGTGGATAGAATTAATTAGCCCTTGTGGACTGCTAACTTTAGTAAACTGGTTGCCAAAAATAGTTGTGGCTTGGAATAAACTACGGAGAAATATTAGTGCAGAATTGTTGACCGGGAACGCCAACAGACAAAAATTAAACAAAATTTCTCCAAAAAAATTAGTAGGTCTGGCCCAAGCCCAACCCCACGCCACGTCGCACCTGCACCTGACCCAACGGGCTATGCGCGCGCGTGTGTGGTGGTCACCCTTCCCTACTCCACTAGGAAAATTAAACCCAAATTATTCAGCAAGGCCAAGTATTGTGAGGAAATATAGACCCCACACCAAGTGCCAAAACTTCTATGTGGGACAATTATAGTGAGGGATAAGGAGCTATCTTAATGCCATTACTACCAACATGTAGTACCACCATTTTCTCATATGATACTAGGACTCTAAAAAATTCAAGGTTCAGCAACTAGACTGTTAACTATTAGGTAATTAAATGTCAGCTCCTTTGCATCCAACTTATTTATCTTAAATTACTAGTTTATAATTTTTAACTATTTTTTCCTTATAAATCCTTATTAGCGTTATCATTACCGTTTTGGTGATCACCTAGGGGCTTCCACTTCTTAGTCCCAGAATGTGCGTGTGATATCATTTATCGTTATCTTATCATTTAACTTATACCAGAGCTTATTAATTAAGACACCTAGAGACACAAAACACTTTATTGTTTTATAAAATTAAAATATTTTTTCATAACTGTTTTAACATAGTTCGGTCTAGTTAAGCCAAAAATCATGCATTATTTTAATAATTATTTCGATTATATTATATATTTTATTTCGTCTAATTTACTTTAATTTATATATGTTTCAGGTTAGGCATTGTTTTAATAAAGAGGAGAAGACAAGTCGTTGAGGCTCGAGTTTTACATACTTGGGCAGAAGACGGTCCAAGTAAGGATAATTATGAAGATATTGTCTGGGCTAGGATTTCAAGAGTTGGAGAAGAGCTAAAAGTCTTGAGGGAGAAGAAGTTTAAGGAAGAAAGGAAGAAGGAAACCCTAGTTACTAACCCTAATCACACCTCTCCTTTTCTCCCTATATATATCATCACCATCATCACAAGGACCATCACCGAGCTTCCACCTTGAACACGCCAAACACTCATCTCCTTTCCTCTTCATTCACAGCCACCATATGCAAGTCATCATCATCCTTCATCATCCTCCTCTTCTTTGTCCTCTTCTAGGCTCCTCGTCATCTACCACCATGCAACCAGCCATACACGCCAGCCTTACCACCCACGCGCCCATCCTCCTCTCAAAAGTATATCTTTTATCATTATTTCATGTATTGTTATTAGGATTGTTATTTTATCTTGATAGTTGATCATTGAACATGATTATTATTTATAGATATTGTGATTTTATTCTCAATATGAGTGAGTAATTTTCATGTGCTTAGTATAATCTTCTTGAAGCCATGCTAAATTAATTATTTTGAAACAAGTTTTATACTTTAATGCCTAGTTGATTTATATTCATGATTCTTTAGCGATTAGCATTTATCGTTTATGAAATTTGTGTTAAATCGATTAGAATACATACTAGTTGATTAAATACAATTTCGATTGATAGTTTAGAAGATTATAATACGTAAAAGTTATAATATTTTAGGCTTAGGTATCACCCGAATTAATCATGGATGACTCAAACCTGTCTCTTTTAATTAGGTAATCGCTTTAGATCTTTGTTAAATCGATTTACTGGTAAATTGATTACAAAGTTTTAAATGATGTTTTTCTAATTCTTAATACTCTAGTTTGGTTAAATTTTTGCGCTGGTGTAAAGATTATCAAATTAGTAGGATTTATATTAGGGCTGGACTTAAGTAAATTAGAACCTAAGGAAAAACGGGGAAGAACCGCTGGTGGATGTCTTCTACAGTTTAACTCATGAATGAAATTAACTTGTGTGTTGATGAAAAATATTAATTTGCATGGTGGATTGAGATTATAATAAGTATCCGTTATAAATTTGACAACTTTGATAATTATTTGTTGCTTATAGTTAATTTGGTTTGTTTGTTAATTTTTGTTTCATTTTTATTGGTTACCATATAATTTCAATCGACCCCCCCAAGTATAGTCTTTTAGGAGTGTCTAGGTAATTTTAGATAGTTTAGATTTTGATTTTTGGAGTAGTTATAATTTTAGATTGATTTATATTCAGTTTTAGTATTTAATCATCAGTTTGCCAGAAATTAGAATAAAAATAGTTATTTTTGTATTTTTTTGAGTTTTATTAATTCCTAAGGTTTATATAGTGTCCTAGTCTGCTCATATTCAATTTCGTAATTTTTAGAAATTATTTGATAATTTTTAAGAATTATTTTGTGAAATTAACAAGTGCAAGTTTTTAGGTTATTAATTCTGAAAATTTTGATTTTTAATTTTAATTTACGATTATTAGGTGTTGTTAAATCCAGAAAATTGCGTCCTAAAATTAGGGTAATTTTTGTGATTAATTTCATATTTATATTAATGCAGATTATTTTATATCTAATTTCAGATTTATTATTCTGCTTGATATTCTGTGCTAATTTTCTAATCTGATTTTTCTGAAATTAATTAGATACAATTTAGAATTTATAAGCTTATAGACCTGAAGAATAATTTTTTAGGTTACTGTTTGATATTTTTAATATTTATTTTCTGACTATTATTTGCTGTTATTGATTTTTAATTAGAATTTCAGTTACTATTCTGTTTTTATTTTTCTAAATTATTTAGGGAATCTTTTTACTGTTTATTTCCAGAATATGATCTAGAATATTTAGGAGCATCATTGGGCAGTTTTCTAGATTTTTATTCATTAGATTTTAATTATTTCCAAATTATTAAGATTAGACTTAATAAATTGGCTTAGTAAAATCATTTAGGATTAAGCTAGTCTTTTACAACAATCTTTTCTTGTGGATCGATCCCTACTTTCCTATGCTATAAAAAGTGTTTAACAATCGAAGTAGTGGTTAAATTTGTAACTCTCGACAAGCTTTACAAATTTTAGCGTCGTTGCCGGGGAAAGAAAATTAAATTGCTAGTTTACTTCTATTTAATTTTACGACTTTTATTGTTTTGTTTTTATTTTAATTTTTGTAGATTGCCAGTAAGTCTTAAGGTTAAAGAGGTAAGAATATCTACTCTTTGAGAACTTGCTGCCCCTAACCTCGAAACCCAACCAACGTCCATTACCTATGCTGTATTAGATAAACCTCTAAAACAGAACTCTGGATTCATCAATCTATTACCTAAGTTTCATGGATTAGCTGAAGAGAACCCATACCGTCATATTAGTGAATTCCTTATTACATGCTCTGCTATGGTACCTGAGGGGATTCTTGGAGACCAAATTAGATTGAGAGCTTTTCCTTTTTCTTTGCTTGGTAATGCTAAAGATTGGTTGTATTACATGCCTGCTAGATCTTTCTCTACATGGACTGCATTGCATAAATCATTTTTAGAGAAATTTTTTCCAGCATCCCGAATTGGATCTATTAGGAAGGATATATGTGGAATCAAACAAATGAATGGGGAAACTTTTTGTGAGTATTGGGAAAGATTTAATAAATTGTGTGCTAGTTGTCTCCAACATCAAATAACTGAACAGTTGTTGATTCAATATTTTTATGAAGGGTTGCTTCCTATGGATCGTAATATAGTAGATGCTACTAGTGGGGGGGCTCTAGTTAATAAAACCCCAGCAGAGGCTGGAAATTTATTCAAACTGATGGCCCAAAATACTCAGCAGTTTGGTGCTAGGGAGTCACAAATTAAAAGGGTTAATGAGATTGAATCTAGTTCATCTGTAGAGAGCCAATTATCTTATATTACTGCTATGTTGAATAAGATTGTTACTGGGGGAATACAAAAGGCAGTCATATGTGGCATTTGTTGTCTAGAGGGGCATCCTACTAATGCATGTCCTACACTTCAAGAGGGTAATGTTAATGCTATCTATTCTAACCAAGGTCAAAGGAGGTATGATCCCTATTCTAATACTTATAATGAATGATTGAGGGACCACCCTAACCTTAGGTATGGCCCTCAAACCAATCTACCTGAATTTGACCAAACATCTCATCAACATTCTAATCAAGACAGGACCAACTTCCTACTTGAACAAGTCCTTAAGAAGATAGATGATATGTTCCAAATTTTGGAGACAGCTCTTAAGCAGGTTCAAGAGAGGCAGACGGCAACTGATATCATAGTTAGCAACTTGCAGGCTCAAATGCAAAATAGGTTACCATCTCAGCCTTACCCTAACCCTAAAGAGAATGTTAATACCATAACAATTAGGAGTGGGAAAGAGTTACAAGAGCCTAGGAAGAGTAGAGAGGTTGAGCTTGCGTTAGAGGTCCGAGCTGAACTAGAGTTAAATATAGATTCTAATCAAACTACTAAGGAAATAGGATAGAAGAAAAGAGAACCTTATAAACCAATTCCACCCTTTCCTAGTAGATTTTAAAACCCTAATTCTAAGGTGAATGAGGCTAATCAAGAAATCTTAGAGACATTAAAGAAGGTAGAGATCAACATACCTCTCCTTGATGCCATTAAACAGGTGCCTCATTATGCAAAGTTCTTGAAAGAATTATGTACTACTAAAAGAAAATTAGTAGGGAATCAAAAGGTGAGTGTAGGAGAAAATATATCTGCAGTTTTTCAAAGGAAACTTCTCCCTAAGTGCAAAGACCTAGATGTGTTCTCTGTTCCTTATAAAATAGGACATCTTTACTTTGATAAGGCTATGCTTAATTTGGGTGCTTCCATTAATGTCATGCCTAGGTCTGTTTATGACAAACTGAACTTAGGAGAGTTTAAAAAAACTGGTGTAGTGCTTCAGTTAGCTGATAGGAGTAGTATTTACCCAAATGGAGTGTTAGAGGATATCTTAGTCCAAGTGAATGAACTTGTGTTTTCTGCTGATTTCTATGTGATGAACATGAGTAATGCATGTCATGATATTCCCATCTTGCTAGGCAGACCATTTTTGAAAACAATTAGGACTAAAATTGATGTGCATGAAGGAACATTAACCATGGAATTTGATGGTGAAGTGATTAAATTTAATATTTTTGATGCCATGAGATTCCTGCTGATGTGAGTTACGTGTATACACTTGATATTATTGTTGAATTGCCCTAAGATATTTATGACTTATCCAATGAAGATGAATTTTTGACTATGCTTACTAAGATACTTGATCAGGCTAAGTTTCAAAAAATACCACATCAGATTAATAATGATTTATTAGAAGAGATCCAACTAGATGATCCAGGAGCTTCATGAAATCGAGCCAACGACTATAAACAAAGACACTGGTTGGGAGGTAGCCCAACATTTTTAGATAAGTACCTATTTAATTTTGTTTTTATTTTCATTATTTCTATCTTTTTGCATGTATTAGGGACAATGCATGAATTAAGTGTGGGGGGGATGCATCCTGTATTTAATTCCTGTAGTATTTATTCTGAAAAAATTTTCTTCTTATAAATAATGCATGATATGAGTTTATGCTAGGCTCGCTTGTTTAAAATTTTTTTTTAATTTTCTGAGCTATTTTATAGTTTATTCTTTTATGAGTGAAGACTTCTAAGCATGCTAGCTGTCTTTCAGAGAAGATTGAGTTGATTCTCATATATGTCTTTAATGAGTAACTGTCATAATTATTTATCTTATTTTATTATGTTATAGCCGTACAGAGGTAATAAAATGACCTACCCATTTCCTAGACTATTGAATTAGTAGAATAACTTCCAAAAAAAAAAAGAAAAAAAAGAGTCAAAGTCGGGAATGACAAGTATCCCTTTGAGGCATGCGCTACTGGGTGCCACCCTTTGAGACAATATTGCCACTGGAAAGCTTACTTCCCATACTAGTGAGTTAATTAAATAAATAAAAGTAATGATGAAAATAAAATGTTTGCTCTAGCACCTCTATTTGGGTGAGTGTGAGACAGGGAGTGTTTAATTTCTAAAACCCTATATGGGCCTCGAATATGTGCGCAAGTGGAGTTTGAAAAAAAAAAAGAAAGAGAAATAAGTACAAGGCAAGTTTAGAATCAATTCAATGAGTTATTCTATCTAATTCAATAGTCTCTATAGCCATACCATGCCTAAATTATTCTATCTTAATTTTTTTTAGACCTCTTGATTGGTGTATGCATAATCAGAAGAGATGGGTAACTATTGATCTTGTTACTTCATTATGGAAATATTGTGAAGTTGATGAATAAACTCTCTGATGGTAGTTAGATGTCTAGTAGTTATTCACTTATAGGAGGAAAAACTAATTAATTTTCTATAAAACTGTTTTTAAAGCAAGTCAAGGCCTATTATGAGCATCATAGTTATGCATGACTTCATAAGGAAGAAAGAGGGTAGGGTTTAGGTCGAGTCTAAGATTTCTTTGCACGAGAACGTCCAAAGTCTAACTGTGGGGGAATTTGTTAAGCCAAAAATGATGCATTATTTTAATAATTATTTCGATTATATTATATATTTTATTTCGTCTAATTTACTTTAATTTATATATGTTTCAGGTTAGGCATTGTTTTAATAAAGATAAGAAGACGAGTCGTTAAGGCTCGGGTTTTACATACTTGGGCAGAAGACGGTCCAAATAAGGATAATTATGAAGATATTTTCTGGGCTAGGATTTCAAGAGTTAGAGAAGAGCAAGAAGTCTTGAAGGAGAAGAAGTTTAAGGAAGAAAGGAGGAAAGAAACCCTAATTACTAACCCTAATCACACCCCTCCTTTTCTCCCTATACATATCATCATCACCATCACCATATGGACCATCACCGAGCTTCCACCTTGAAGAATCATCCATCCATCTCCACGCCAAACACTCATCTCCTTTCCTCTTCATTCACGGCCACCATATGCAAGTCATCATCATCCTTCATCATCCTCCCCTTCTTCGTCCTCTTCTAAGCTCCTCGCTATCTACCACCACGCAACCAGCCATACACGCCAGCCTCACCACCCATGCACCCATCCTCCTCTCAAAAGTATATCTTTTATCATTATTTCATGTGTTGTTATTAGGGTTGTTATTTTATCTGAGTGGTTGATCACTGAACATGATTATTATTGATAAATATTGTGATTTTATTCTCAATACGAGTGAGTAATTTTCATGTGCTTAGTATAATCTTCTTGAAGCCAAGCTAAATTAATTATTTTGAAACAAGTTTTATGCTTTAATGCCTAGTTGATTTATATTCATGATTCTTTAGCGATTAGCGTTTATCGTTTATGAAATTTGTATTAAATCGATTAGAATACATGCTAGTTGATTAAATACAATTTTGATTGATAGTTTAGAAGATTATAATACGTAAAAGTTATAGTCTTTTAGGCTTAGGTATCACCCTAGTTAATCATGGGTGGCTCAAACCCATCTCTTTTAATTAGGTAATCCCTTTAGATCTTTGTTAAATCGATTTGCTGGTAAATTAGTTACAAAGTGTTAAATGATATTTTTCTAATTCTTAATGCTCTAGTTTGGTTAAATTTTTGCGCTAGTGTAAAAATTATCAAATTAGTAGGGTTTATATTAGGATTGGACCTAAGTAAACTAGAGCCTAAGGAAAAACGGGGAAGAACCGCTGGTGGACGTCTTCAACAGTTTAACTCATGGATGAAATTAACTTGTGTGTTGATGATAAATATTAATTTGCATGGTGGATTGAGATTATACTAAGTATCCTTGATAAATTTGACAACTTTGATAATTATTTGTTGCTTATAGTTAATTTAGCTTGTTTGTTAATTTTTGTTTCATTTTTATTGCTTACCATATAATTTCAATCGCCCCCCCCCAAAAGTATAGTCTTTTAGGACTGTCTAGGTAATTTTAGATAGTTTAGATTTTGATTTTTGGAGTAATTATAATTTTAGATTGATTTATATTCAGTTTTAGTATTTAATTACCGGTTTGCTAGAAATTAGAATAAAAATAGTTATTTCCATATTTCTTCAAGTTTTATTAATTCCTAGCGTTTATATAGTGTCCTAGTCTGCTCATATTCAATTTCGTAATTTTTGGAAATTATTTGATAATTTTTCAGAATTATTTTGTTAAATTGAGAAGCACAGGTTTTTAGGTTATTAATGCTAAAAATTTCGATTTTTAATTTTAATTTACGATTATTAGGTGTTGTTAAATCCAGAAAATTGTGTCCTAAAATTAGGGTAATTTTTGTGATTAATTTCATATTTATATTAATGCAGATTATTTTATATCTAATTTCAAATTTATTATTCAGCTTGATATTTTGTGCTAATTTTCTGATCTGATTTTTCTAAAATTGATTAGATACAATTTAGAATTTAGAAGCTTATAGACCTGAAGAATAATGTTTTAGGTTGCTGTGTGATATTTTTAATATTTATTTTCTGACTATTATTTGCTGTTATTGATTTTTAATTAGAATTTTAGTTACTATTCTATTTTTTTATTTTTCTAAATTATTTAGGGAATCTTTTTACTGTTTATTTCCAAAATATGATCTAGAATATTTAGGAGCATCATTGGGCAGTTTTCTAGATTTTTATTCATTAGATTTTAATTATTTCCAAATTATTAAGATTAGACTTAATAAATTGAATTAGTAAAATCATTTAGGATTACGCTAGCCTTTTACAACAATCTTTCCTCGTGGATCGATCCCTACTTTCCTACGTTATAAAAAATGTGTAATAACTAAAGTAATGGTTAAATTTATAGCTCTCGACAAACTTTACAGGTCTACTATGATAAGATTATATTCTTACATTTTAACTATTTTCTATTTTTAGGCTGATTATTTGGTGGGAACCTTTCGGCTAAACTGGGGTCACTTGCTTAGGTTTACCAAAGATAAATGGTTATGTTAATTTGGTCTATTTTAACTCATCAACTAGGGGATAACCAAACAAAATTATCATCTTGAATTGTTAGTAATTAAGTTATTAATTTTATTAGTGGTTCTTTTGCGAGTGCATATGTCCAAGAAATGTGTTATGACATCTTAGAAAATAAAATTTCTCATTGCTAATATATTAGTTTTGCCAATATATAATTACTCCAAATTTTTGGGGTGTTATATTTCTTCTTTTTAACTTTCTTTTTCAAGGATGAATAATCCTTCATCATATTCCCCTGGTTGACACAACCAAAGCAAACAGGAGAGTTAGCATGAAGGCTTTGAGAGGAAGATTTGTCACTTTTGGTGCCCTTTGAGGTTGACCCTTTACGAAGCTTCTTGAAGTCAAAGTTCTTCTTTTCGATCATTTTATGGAGGCTTCTGGTCGACAATGCAATTTTCTCCTCATAATCCTTGTTGCTGGAGTCATCTCAATCTTCAGGGCCTTTGATTGCAACTTTTAAGGATGTAACTTTGTATGAGGATCTTTCTTTCTCTCCCTTGAGATGGATTTTGTAGGTTAAAATGTTTTCCTACTATATCCTCTAACTTTGAGCTTTTCAAATTTTGTGCTTCTTAAATTGTTGTGACCTTAGCTCCGTATTGATTCCTTGGAAGACTTCTTAGCAACTTGGTCACCATCTCTTTATTTAAGTAAACTTTGCTAAAAGACTTAAGATTCTTGATTATGTTAGTGAACCTTATATACATCTCTTTGACTCCTTCACTCTTCAGCTTTTTCAGTAGTACTTATTGATGCGTATAGGTCCAATTTTGATTCCTTGACTTGACTAGTGCTTTCAAAGGTAGTTACCAAAGTGTTCCAAACTTCTCTAGCTATTTCATAATTAGAAACTATGTTAAACTCAATGACATTTAAAGTACTGTATAAAGCATTCAAGGCCTTATAGTTTTCCTACTCTCATTAATGTTGTTCAAAAACTAGTCAATACTTTCTCTAACATTTAGTACCAAGAATATGCATTATCTTGATTGGAGCCTTTGACACAATTTTCCATTGCTTATAGTCTTCTAATGAAATAAATTTAGATCCACAAAACAAAGTAGGTCAAAACACATATCTAGCTTGATTGGTCTCATCCATTGTAAAGGAAGACATAAATCTTCACTCACATGATGATTAAGTCAATAAAGGTGAGACTAACTCTACTACCAATTGCTCAAAGTAAGTTAGGGGTGAATAGGGTGACACGAAATAATTGTAAACAAAAACTTAAGCACAAAACTGTTTGCGATATAGAATACTCAAAAAAAACTAGAATAACAAATCAAGGACGCTAAGCAGAATATGTAGATAACATAACATAAAGAATACGGTATTTTTTTAATTTGGTTCACCTTTCCCCCTCCCCTCTAACTAAGGGTCCTTCTTAGGATTCAACCAACATTTATTAATATTAAGCAAGATTACACAACCAAGCATCTATCAAGGACCTAATAACATGTCATTCAAGCTCCTTTTGATGTAATAAATCTAAATCCCCACTTAGGTAGGATGACAATCACAATGCCCTTCTTCAATAGTTCTCTAAAACCCTCTTGCCTCATAAGGTTTCTCAAATGTGTGTACAAAAGCTACAAAGAATTTAAATTGATCACTCAAGAGTATAATAAACACTTTGGATATGAGGCAAGCTCTGGTATTATGTGTTGTACTCTTCTTCTACAGCAAAAATTCTATTTGTAGGCTTCATACTTCAACTATATTACTGGCGTAAGTTGAAGAATATAGTCATTGAATATTCTAGAACATTCCGTGGTTATCTCATATCTAATGATTAGCAACCACCTACCTCCGGTCTGAATAGTTATTGAGTCCTTTCTTGGCTTCACCTGGTTTTAAGGGGAAAGCTTTCATCCTTTATTTAATGACCTAGTTGTTACTTTCTTCTTTTGATAAGATAGATAAACTGGTTTCAGTGTTGATGTGGATAGCTTTTAATTTTGGCATAGTTGACCTGCAACCTTCTGCTCTATAAAGCACTTTTGGTCTTTTCTTCATTTAAAATACATCTGAATTGTCTTTCCTTGTATCCAAATTGTTACCAGCTATATTATGGTGTTTAATAAGTAAAAATAACAAACCCATGTCTCCCTTTGAACCCACTTTCAATCTCCCAAGTGATACCCTCACATCTAAAGCTTTGAGTCAAGTCAAGGTAGCAAGTAAGCTCCATTGTCATGTCCTGGAGGAGATTAGAAAGACCCTTGAATCCAACAAGAAGCAAAAACATAAGCATGAAAGGTCCGTTCATCCAAAAGCAGGTGGCTTTGTTTGGGTGCACAAAGAAAATTTTCTCTCCAAAAGAAGGGATAAGTTAAAGGCTATGGCATATGGACCCTATAAAGTAGTTAAGAGGGTCCTTCCTGGCAGTTGCAAGGTCAAGCTCCTAGGAAAGCATGAGATTTAAGCCACTTTTAGTTCTACCCTCATCAGTACGCATGATGATGGTGAGCGGTAGAATTTGAGGGAAAATTCTTCCCAACAAAGGAGGATAGTAGAGATTAGATAGGGGTCTATTACCAAACATCACCCATAGCTCCCTCACATCAAAAATCAAGCCAAACAACCTATCCAAGCCCTTAAAAGTGTAAGTTAATTGCTACCCAAAATCAGCTCAATTAGACAGTAAGGAACTAATAATTTTGATGGTTTGTAGCAAGAGACTGGAAAGGTGTAGGATGCTAAAAATTAATCTAAGATAAATTTCATGATGTCCTATTTTCACATAATCCAGAATCACTTCAATTGGACATCATTTGATCACTCAAATGCAAAGCAAAATTTAGAAGGTCAAAACTGCCAGTTTAACCCTGCACAAGTCCAGTTTTATGCACCATTTCCTTTGCCATGACAAGCATATCAAAATGATATAATCCACCTAGAATTTATTTCAAGAAGTTTTCTATCTAATAAATCAAGTTTCATGCAATTTGTAGGTCATCAGACCCCTCAAATAGTCTAGCAAATTCAAGTGCACAGTTTCTACCCCAATTTACCCGGTTCTGGAAATAGAGTTCATTTTGGCCTCAAACATCCTCTTTTCATGTTACAAGTTTTTATGGCTTGAAATAAGCTAAATATATTATCAAATTTCCATGAAAAATTGGGCTTAAATTGCACACAAGATGGATGTTTATCTAGCCTAATAAGGAGGAAAATCCCTTTTACCCGAGTAATGTTGTTGCACACTACAAATTGCGTTGATGAGATTTGGTCTTCTCAAAAGAGCATCCACTTGATATAAAATTTCCTTTTGTAAAACACAGCTAATTAGGCCTTAGGAGTGTCAATTTGACACCTAAGTCATCTAGACTAGCAAGAGGTGTCATTTGATGCTTTCATCTAACTGATTTTAGGATGGTTTGTTACTTCGATGTCTACCTTGTTTGGGCTTGGCTCAAGTTGAACTATGACTATTGTGAGCAAGTGGAAATAGACTATATACCCCCCTTTAGCTTGTAAGCTCACTTTTGATAAAGTTGAATGAAGTTGAGTCATAACCGCTTTAAACTCTCAAACTCTCTCCTATCTTATCATTGCTTAGGCCAAGTAAGGTAGTGATCTAGCAAGAGTATTAGCTTCTTTTTGGTAGTGTATCTATATCCAAAGTGAGCTAAGAGCCCTAACACTTCTCCTGGTGATGTATTTGTATCCAAGAAAGTATTAGTTTCGGCTCTATCCAAGTCTTGATCATCCAACTGAACAAATCTTATGGATATCAGCCCATGCAATCCTCAATTAGCCCTAATCATTTTTTTGAACCTATGCACAAGCTGATTTTGTGCATTTAATTTCCTAAACCTCCAGGAGGTTTAGAGCCTTTTATTTTTGTTAAGATGTTAACTAACATCCTAAACTTTCAAACCATGCCAAAAGAGTCAAGTCAAGTCAAGTTTAGCATGGAAAATCCAAGACATAAACTAAACCTTTCCAGTTTAGGCCATTTTTGAACCTATTTCAGTTTTAAGTTGATTTATCTACTTAAACTTAATTTAACTTTGATTTCTTTGCTAAGAGAGTTTATTAACATCTTAATAAACTCATCCATGCAATAAAATTGGTTTAAGTTAAGCGTTTTGTCCAAGTTTTCAAGCACTAAAACAGAACCCTACGGATGCTTGTCTACAGTTTTGCCTGTATGCCTTGGATTTTCTAAAATTTTGAAGCCTTTAAGTCCAAAATTTTTACATGGTACAGTACCTTAGGATGTCTACTACAAAAGCATGCCAAGAAAAACAAGTTAATCCAAGTCCAAAAAGCCAAACTAAGCCCAACAACCAAACTGTGCCAAATTGAGCCCAATTCTGCCTGGTTTTGTTTAACTTGCTGTTTAGGCATCTTAAATGTGTTTTAAGCCTGGTTTCTTCATGGGCCGTGCAAAGAAATTCCACATAGCCCGCCACCAAGCAAGGTAAACAAGCTGCCTAAAAACCATGTAAAATGGCTCCCATGTGCTATTTTGCTTCTAGCTTAAGTTTAACTTCCTAGCTAGGTTTTCTTACACCTCCACCTTGCCTACGTGGGTGCTTATTTAGCTGGTGACTTACTTATGCAGCCACATATGTGGTCCATGTGGCAAGACATGGGTCAACACCCTTAAAGGTTAAGCAAGCGACGTGTCACCTTACTTCAAGCAAAGGCAAGGACACCGAGGGCGTTTTGGTTGGCTGGCCGTAAAGTGGAAATGCAAACCACCACTTTTCTCTCTCCCATGTACACACAGATCAGCTTAGCTAATTACTAGACCTTAGACTTTTGTTTAGTTATTAATTTGTTCTAATACTAGGCTTATTATTTGTAATTAGTTCAGTTAAGCATGCTTTATAAGTTTACTTTTCTTAAGCTAGTTTAGGACGTTTCCTATCCATGAAGTAACCTTTTAATGGTTTGCTAGTGTGAAGGGAAGGTTTACGACCGTGTATATAAGTACTAGGCTACCCAATTTATAAGAGAGTGTTGTTAATTTGAAATCAAATTTGAGCTTTGCTCCTTGATTGTGTGTGAAATACTTTAACTTACTTATCTCTATTTAGGCCGAGTAGGGTGGTGATCAAGTGAGTCTTAAATTTTGTTTAGATGGTGTTTTTGTATCCTAAACACAGTTAAGGGCCCTAAACTTGTTTTTAGTGGTGTTTCTGTATCCTTAAACAAGCTTAGTTTTCACTAGATTAGTCTTTGGTGGTGAATCTATATCCAAGAATTAGTTTAGTTTCTATCCTTTTCTTTCCTTGTCCATGTAGAATCCCTTGATTCTAAATCCATTCCCTCCGTACATTTTAGCTAATTCACACCTAGCTTATAACGTGTTTTTTTCTTTGAATTGCCCCTGATTGTAATCTTTATTGGTTTTAGCTTTCACTCTTGAATTGAGTTAAGTTTAAGTCTTAAGAGATACATCAGTTTTGGTATCAGAGCAAAGTATCATCTTGGCCTTGAATCCAACCCCACACGCTTTGTTCCATCCCAAACACAATCCAAACACAAAGAGCCTAGTTGTGAGTTAACTTAAGTCATGAGTTCTAACATGACTTTGGAAGAGAGATTTTAGGCTCTCATGGAGAATTGTGAAGAAATGAAAATCAGCAGTGAAGAAATGAAGATTAGCAATGAAGAATTAAAGAAAGAGCTAATCTTGATTGATATGGAGTTAGCTAGCTGTGAAATCCAAACATTTCGTGGCCAAAAGGATGAGTTTACAACCTGGCTTTCTAAGGTTGGATAAGTCCTTACTTGTTACCTTGACGACCAACAGAAGTTCAAAGTGGTTATTTCAAGATTCAAAGGTTATGCACTTCAATGGTGGCAGAATTACAAGTTCAGAAGGAGAAAGAAAGGAAAAGAGAAGGTGAGAACTTGGGAGATGATGAGAAGTAAGTTGATGGGCGCCTTTTGCCCACCCTTTTACATGCTCAAACATGTTTCTCTACTTCCTAAGAAGCATGGCTCAAAGCCCCCACTTTTGGACCAACCTTTCAATAAGAGGAGTTCAATTTCCTTTCCTAAACCAGCGGTTCCCTCTCCTTCCACACCACAAAGAATCCAACCTCCAAAAAACAGACCCAACCCTAGTCCTTTTGGCAAAAGAAAATGCCTTAAGTGCCAAGAACTTGGGCACACCGCTGCGGACTGCCCAAATAGAAACGTTGTCACCTTAGCTGAATAGGAAGTCATGAAGAACTGTGAGGTTAAGGAAAAGAAAGAAGAAGATGTGGTAGTTAATCAAGAAGAAGAAATTGAAGAAGAGACAGAGAAGGAAGTGGCGGACAATCTAGAAGAAGTTGCTATGAAAATAGATGAAGGTGAAATGCTTACTTTGAGCAGAAACCACCCATAAAAGAGCGATGAGCATTTAAGCATTTTCCTCACTTCTAGTGAACCGCGACCTAAGGTGTCTAATCCTGAAATTAGAGACTTTAAGGAATGGGTTCAAGACAAGCCCAAAGGGTCCCCTCTAACCCATATTTGAATTAGCAAGGGGAATGAATGGAAAAGATTCTCTACGATCAAGAAAGACTTATTTGAATGGATGATCTTATTTTAGCCAGAATTAAGCCAAGTATGGAAGATGATTACCTAATCGATTTGAGGTCACATATTTCTAACAAGGGGACGATGATGGATATCAGACCATGCAATCCTCAATTAGCCCTAATTATTTTTTTGAACCTATGCACAAGTTGACTTTGTATTTAATTTCCTAAACCTCCAGGAGGTTTAGAGCCTTTTCTTTTTGCTAGGATGTTAACTAAAATCCTAAACTTTCAAATGATGCCAATAGAATCAAGTCAAGTCAAGTTTAGAATGGAACATCCAAGCCCTAAACTAAATTGTTCCAGTTTAGGTCATTTTTGAACCTGTTTCAGTTTTAAGTTGATTCGTTAACTTTAACTTAATTTAACTTTGATTTCTTTGCTAAGAGAGTTCATTAACATCTTAATAAACTCATCCATGTGATAGAATCAGTTTTAAGCTAAGAGTTTTGCCCAAGTTTTCTAGTACCAAAGCAGAACCCTACAGATGCTTGTCTACAGTTTTGCCTAGTTTTGTGCCTTGGATTTTCTAAAATTTTGAATGCTTTAAGTCCAAAATTTTTACATGGTACAATATCTTAGGACGTCTACTACAAAATCATGCCAAGAAGAATAGTTAAACCAAGTTTAAAAAGCCAAACCAAGTCGAACAACCAAACTGTGCCAGATTGAGCCAAATTCTGCTTAGTTTTGTTTAACTTGCTGTTTAGGCATCTTAAACATGTTTTAAGCCTGGTTTCCTCGTGGGGAGTTTGTAGAGACCTCGAGGTTACCCCCCAAGCAAAGAAATTCCACATGACCTGCCACTAAGCAAGGTAAACACGCTGCCCAAAAACCATGTAAAATGGCTCCCATGTGCTATTTTGCTTCTAGCTTAAGTTTACCTTCCTAGATGGGTTTTCTTATGCCTCAACCTTGCCTATTGGGGTTCTTACTAAGCTGGTGACTCACCTAAGCATCCACACATGAGTGCCATGTGACAGGACATATGTCAACATCCTTAAAGGCTAAGCAAGTGACGTGTCGCCTTACTTCAAGCAAAGGCAAGGACACCAAGGGCGCCCCAGTTGCCTAGCCGTAAAGTGGACATGAAAGCCATCACTTTTATCTCTCCCATGTGCACACGGATTAGTTTAGCTAATTACAAGAGCTTAGACTTTTGTTTAGTTATTAATTTGTTGTAATACTAGGCTCATTATTTGTAATTAGTGCAATTAAGCATTCTTTGTAAGTTTACTTTGCTTAAGCTAGCTTAGGAGCTTTCCTAAGCATGAAATAACATTTTAATGGTTTCCCCAGTGTCAAGGGAAAGCTTAGGGTCGTGTATATAAGTACTAGGCTGCCAAATTTGTAAGAGAGTGTTGTTGATTTGAAATCAAAGTTGAGCTTTGCTCCTTGAGTGTGTGTGAAATACTTTACTTGCTTATCTCTACTTAGGCCGAGTTGGGTGGTAATCAAGTGAGTCTTAACTTTTGTTTAGGTGGTGTTTCTATATCCTAAATATAGTTAAGGCCCTAAACCTATTTCTGGTGGTATTTCTATATCCTTAAACAAACTTAATTTTCACTAGATTAGTCTTTGATGGTGAATCTGTATCCAAGGATTAGTTTAGTTTCTATCCTTTTCTTTCCTTTTCCATTTAGAATCCCTTGATTCTAAATCCATTCCCTTCACACGTTTTAGCTAATTGTCGCCTAGCTTATAACATGTTTCTTTCTTTAAATTGTCCCTGATTGTAATCTTTCTTAGTTTTAGCTTTCACTCTTGAATTGAGTTAAGCTTAACCCTTGAGAGATACATCAAAATCCTAACTAGGTGGTGTTTCTTATCCTAGTTGGTGTTAGTTCACCCCTAGTTCTCTTATTTCCAAATGTGGATTCATTTCATGACTTGTTTTCATATATTTCTTCTCTCTTTTTGCACACTCTTTCAAGTTACTTTTCCCTATTTTGCTTTAAAAATCAGATTTCCAAGGATCTTGTTTTCTTACTCAAGTGGCTGGTCATTTTTTTTCCTTGATGTTATCTCGTAGGCATGATACTAAGGCCCATGAGAATATACATCCTACTTTTTGCACACACCAGAATCCTTGTGAAGCAACGGAGTTGCGTGAACTAAGCTTTTAGTGAGATGGTCCATCATGAGGATTGCCCTGTCTAAGTGGTGACTTAAACGACATTACTCCAAGTGGTAATTGGAGGGTGTGATGTCAAGTTCCTTGGTTGGATGCTTGTAATTGTAATCCCAGGGGATATGAATGTTACAGGTTGAAATCTTAATGGGGAGCCTTACGCAAATACTAGCCCAATTAGTTACGTGAACTTCATTACCAAACACATGCCATTTATCTTCCACTCATTATACTCTACTCAGCGTCCTTGACTCATTTATTTAAAGAACATTGGACATATAATCTAATATTTGGGGGTATTGGATGGAAATATACTAATCTTTTTTCTTGGACGCTAACAGTATGATCTTTACGGGTAGTAGTTTTTAATAAACCACCATCAAGTTTCAAGTACTTTTGAGTCATCAAAAAGCTTATGTTGTAGGTGGTTTAGATCATTTGTACAGTGATGAAACATTTTAACCGATTCTTTTAATATTTTGGAACAGAAACCAAAAGTTAACAAGTACTATCACAATATGAACTTAAGCTTTACTATAAATTATCACATTCTAAACTTCAAAATTAACTTCACATTAAGTTAATTAAATTAGTCCTACCACCATACACATGTTCAAAATAATCTAACATATTAGCTTTTGGGTGAGTCAAAGTGTTTGAAAATTAATGTACCCCTAAAGCCAGATTGTTGGCATCCCAAAAAAAAAAAAAAGAGAATGGTACATATTTGTCCAATACCCCAAAGGTTTGTATATTTTATGTCATTTTTGTTATCTATTTTGTGTTTTAGTTTTCATTTGTCTTAGAAAAGTTGTCTAGTAATTTAGGAAACATCTATTTCATTATCTAAAACGCCGCCAGGAATAACAAAAGGTGCCAAGTACTCTAGCTTGTTGTCACCATTTGTGGTAACAACAGTTGCGTTATCGATTCAGAGAGAGAGAGAGAGAGAGAGAGAGAGAGAGAGAGCGCGCTTAAATCCGAATCCATTGAGCCGATTTTTCACCGCAAATACTTAGATGTTAGGGTTACTGGGTTAGTGATGGCAAAGGGCAGTGAGCGCTCGGGGCTGAGCAGCCAAGAGTGAGGTGGGCCTGGGGGAGGATGAAATTGAGATGCTCCATTCTTCAGATAATAAAACTGGTTTTTTGTTTTTCAACTAAATGCAATTGACCGAATTTTGGGACCATTTTAGCTGAAATGAAACCATTATATGAATTTTTTTTTTTTTTTTGAGCTGGTCAATTTGATTCAACTTCAGTTAACTGGCTTTTCAAGTTAGTTTTTTGGTTTTGGGTTTTTCTACACACCCATGCCTAGAAGGCTGGAACCACGCTCATATTATCCCGCTCTACAGTCCACAAGACAGACTCACACCCATGCCTAGAAGGCTGGAACCACGCTCATATTATCCCGCTCTACAGTCCACAAGACAGACTGCACCACTTTTGCATTCGACATTTTTAGGTTTTTTTGAGGGGGGGGGGAGGGTTCTTTCGTTTGGATTTGCGCCTACACACAAACACACTAGAGTTCAAGGTGTAGCAATGAGATGTGGGGTGTTCTTTCATCTAAGACATTCCTCCCCTTTCCCCCAACAAAAATTACGCCCAAAATAATTCTCGAAGTAATTTGATCTCTCGACCCGAAAAGTCAAGTATAGCTCTTTCAAAATAGATAGATAAAAAGTTGTTGAATTATCTCCTGGAATCCGTTTATCTCAAAGCAAGATGAGGATACCGTTTGCGAAAAACCAAGCACAATATACATCTCAAAAATCACATCACTCCCAGTCTTCACATATATTAACAAACAAATAGCGGTTTACAACATTGCTTGGGCGCACGTATTTTCAGAGGGGAAAAAATCAAAAAATATCACAGCCATTTTTTATACAATTATCAAACAGCTGCATGTTTTTCTTGACTTTTTCTTTTCCTTTTTCCGTCCTTGAATAAATAAAGATATAGAATAAGGATGCACAAGATGAATGAGGAACTACCAACCAAGAATCACACTAACAGAAACAATTTCAAGCGGCATGTTCATGATGCCTATTATTTTGAAGCCCTAAAAAGCTGGCTTCCGAGGGTCACTATCGGGGTTTCTTCCCCCATACCTGTGGTCAAGCTCATTTCTTTCTCCAATATCCGATCAAGTTCCGAGACGACATAGCTCATTGCTGGTCGAAGCTCACTAGACGTGTCTATACAACGGATGATCAGCAGCACCAACTCTTTCATCCCTTCCATGGTGAACCGATCTCCCAATCGTTGATCAATGATGGTGGAGATAGTGTTGAAGTCATGATAACTTTGCACCTAATGGTTTAAAGCAAACAGCATATGTTATCAGAATCAAAAGAAAAGCTTTAGGCCTATCAGTATGTGGGCATGTAAATTGTCTTTGACATGGTGCATGTTTTTAGTTTAAAATGAAATGTCAGTTATCCATTCCCACATGAACATCTGTCCAGGTGCACAATTCAACCATTTTGAGCGTTGCACATTTGGAGTATAATAGAGTACAAGCTTTATGTTCACGTCAAAGTGTGGAGCATCTAATGTATGACGATTGTTATATGCTCAAATGCACCCATAACCATCTGTCTACCTTCAACAGGGCCCTCTAGTCAGAAGTCAGTACCCTAATGGTCACATTTTCTTTCGTTCACATCTCTTTTGCAAAAAACAGAGACGCTGTTTTCCCATGATGTATGTGCTTTGGCTTAGAGAAATTAACATACATTCAAATTGTCTTATTAGAAAGTGAAATGACAATTGCATGAAACAATGCTGCAGAGAAGGTTCCCAAAGCACCAGTGCATTCCCAGAAGGTAAAATATTCTTACCCATTCAACCAGAGTTTGGTTAGATTCTGGAGATTCCCTTGCTTCCTGTCCGCTGACCAACTCCAGGAGAAAAACCCCAAAACTGTACACATCACTTTTTTCTGAAAACTGCCTGAACTCCTTCACCCTACAACGACAGGGTAATAGAGGCAATAATATTGCTAGCAACAGGTACAGCAGGATGTTAAAGAACTGGAACATAAAGTTAAGAGGATTACTCTGGAGCAAGAAAAATCTCATCTGCTTCAACTTGAGAAGATGGCCCCGCCACATCAACTCTTCCCAGAAAACTCCGGATCCCTGCATCGGCAACCTTTGCAATGAAATTTTCATCAACAAGCACATTGGAGGTTTTGAAGTCCTTGTGTAACAAGCGAGGACTAAGGGAGTGAATATGAGCCAAACCTGCATGTCATGGCAAACAATGACTCTGGATACTGAAAAGAAATTATAGCACGCTTACAGCCCAAACCCTATTCAGTGCACCTGTGCTTTTTAAAAATCCATTGCAGGACAGATGAGCAATATAAAGCTAAGTTAATCAATGTCATTACTAGAAATTATTTTTACTCCCATACTATCCTCCTAATGGATTTTTAAAAAGCATACGACATCCAAAGGACTGTCCCCAGGAAAAGTTAAAAAACAACCTTACAATGGCTTCTAATAGAACTTTTGTATGATTAATTCAGGTACTGGGATTCCTCCGATTGCATGCTCACTTTGTCTCTTTGTTCATTTTTGTTTATTTAGTTGGGGACACAACAAAAAGAAAAACTGATACCACAAAAGCCACAAATGCTCACTGATTTGGCAGAGGATCACCTTTAGCCGCCCCTAAAGCTATTGAAAGGCGGTGCTTGAATTCCAGCTTCTCCCGTGATCCATGACCAGCTCCTGTAAAGACCCTTAACAAGTAAGCCAGCAAGAGTTTTTAACGGAGTACTAAAGAAGCAAATCTCAAACACCTGAAACTGACCGTATAAATGGCTGGAAACACTCCCATTAGGTATGTACTCATACACAAGAATTTGTTGGTAGTTTTCTTGGGAGTAACCCAGCAATGTCACGATGTTCCGATGGTGAATAGATGAAAGGTAACGTACCTGATAGGAAATTAACTTCAACAAATCAAAACATCAAGGCACATGAAAAACCACATTGTAGTTAGAAATAGAACTCTGCATACTGGCAATAGTAGCAGATAAAGAACCTCTTGTTAATCATGATTCACGACATGTAAAAGAACATTGGAAAAGCTTAACGTCAGTCTGGAGAAAAGACAGATAACACGAAGCGAACTCCAAGGGAGAGAAAATCTAAGATGATGTCATTTCCAAAAAATGATGGAATTCATAACTACATATGTACAATCCTAGCACTTACATCTTTAAATCACACTTACTCCCTCATGGAAGCTAACTCCTAACTAACAGCAGTGATGTATCTCCCCCCCCCCCCCCAAAAAAAAAACCCACACACACACACACACACACACGCGCGCACACACACACACTCTAATGTAATACTGTGCTATTTAACTTCCAACATGTGTCCAGCCAACTTGACAAGTACGGAATATACAAAGCCTGTAGATGCATTTGCAAAGACTAGAGGCCTGTCCTCCTGAGCTTAAGTTATCCAAACCACATTTAGCCATGTTTCAGATTTGCCCACACTTCACAACCAGAAATATCCAGCTCCTATTTGCCATTATCCTCATTTGTAGATTAATCTAGAATGACATAAATTTCAAATTTAAGACCTTTTCTTCAGGGTTTAGACTTTAGATACAGTACTCTGAACTTTGGGAGGGTTCCAACCTAAATAATAAATTTGAAAATTAGCACTCCAAATGGCCAACGACCAGCGTATTAGTTTCTTCATATTACACCCAATTTCAGACCATTTTTTCTGCCTGCAAACACAACATTTACAGCTAGTTGTCTTACATAAACTATAGTATCACTAGAATAGCCACCAAGCCCCCCCCCCCCCAACCAAAAAAAAACAACGGGGCTTTTTTTGCAGGTAAGGATCTTACCCCAATAGCCCATAAGAACCCAAGCCCAAAGTCTTGGTTAGCCAACCCTGATATTCCAAACAAGGAATCGCAGGTCCTAGGATAAGAAATCTATTCTGCATCATGGGAAATACCTGGATGCCACTGAAGCTAATGCACGTAGGCACCACTAAAACTAGTCAGACACATCATTTTTGGGCAAAAAGTACGTATGAAATGCAGGGTGCTAGTATTGAATTTCATGGTATTATAGTCCAAACCCTCTGAATTCAGAACAATGCAACCAACCGCTCTATTTGTCCCCCTTAATTGAATGAAACAAAACTGATGTACGATCCGGACAAAGAGAACAGACCCTAAATTAGGGTAATAGTGATCATAACCCTCATATCTCATCGAGAAACAGTGGCTAGTATACCAAATTCCATATTGAAGAGACAGAAAAGTAACAATACCCTTGAGGGCTTAATGTATGGACAAAAGGAAGTCCCTCCACCTCAAGATAGATATCTCATTTTCCATGCAAAACTATGCTGTCAATCTTTCATGGGATTTACATCAACTATGGGAAGTAGTTAGACAGATAAAATGTTAATAGAGACTATTTCCTAAAAAGCATACAAGACAGATTTAAACTGGATGGACGGATAGATAGAAAACAAAAGATCACACAAATTTGATACAACAAACTCGTAAACCACATGACTCTGAAACCACAGCAAGGCATTCTACAATTAGCTCGCTGCATTGATTCTTCCATTAGCTTCATTAGTATGTACAGAGTAAATTCCTCTAGCATCTCAGGCAGAATCGACTGCATGACTAACCAATGAAAAAAGGAAAAAGGATAATGCAGGAAGCAGAATCCAATATGCATACAAGTACAGCTAGAAAACGACAGATAAATGGACAGCTGCTTAACTTCACAACACAAATTTCATGAAGAATATGATCATACCTCTTCAACAAACTCCTGACTAGGTGCACCAGGCCGCTTTTTGACGGCCACCAGCATGCCATCTGTAAGCAAACCCTTGTAGACTTCTCCAAACTTTCCAACACCAATCAAGCTTTGATCACTAAAATTTTTAGTAGCTAAGGATAATTCTTCCCAATCAAAACGCCTTGCTTCCCGGAAAGGCAGCTCAATACCACCAGGTTTTCCTACTAAATATTAACGCAAAAGGCATTAAAATGAGATCCACGAAGATGAATCAGACGGGAGCACACAATGACGTGTAAATATCAAAGTTACCTTGGAAAGAGGGATCAGAGGAGCCCGTCTCAGAAGCTCTTGAAATGCCTCTTTTATGGAGCAGGCAAAACCATACAAGAACGAGTATTATGCCCACCAATGCCACGGCTCCTGCAGCACCTCCGACTAAGGCTGCAAGGGGCCTTGACATTTGGTTGAAGTACCGCTTCAGCTACAAATTGTGGTAATAAGTATCATTCATTGAACCTGAAATGACATGTATGCAATAAATTTACCAACAATAAATGAACGGCTTGATGCTGATAAGAGGCACACACCAAAGACTCTTGACTAAATACTTCCTACTTGCAAGTCAACATGGAAGCTAAGTGCCATATATGTGGAGCTAAGGCTGGCGTAAGATAACCAAATGAGAATCAACCTACCTCCCCAAAGCAGTCACAGAAACAAGTTGGCACTAGTGAGAATTCATTGGCATTTTGAATGCCTATCTTCTTAATTTGATCATGTCGTCATCAAATGTAATGTGCATCCTCATTTACTCATTTAACGCAATCATGGTCACAGGGTAAAAGCCTCAATACTTCGAATCCCAATTGACAACCTGAACGTACATGACCAATTGGAAGAAGGGTTGTCCTATGAATAATTATTCATGGCAAATCCAATACCATTGGTTTTCTCCTTTTTCTTTCCGCCAACCCCCTCCCCGTTCATTTTGTTTTTCTTCTGGAGATACATAGACTAGACATTTACAATGTGAATGCATGCAACCTATAATTTTCCACGGTGAATGAAATTAGCGATTCCAGAACCAACAAGATTGATGAAAGATGATATATTGCAGCAGACTTAAAATACAGTACAGAAAAATACCAATCATTAAGATGGTAATAGTACAAGCAGTAGACAAAAATGAAACAGAAAAACCATTCTTTCCAAACCTGGAATTACACAAACATAATCAAATGGGCATGTCCCAGAAAAATTTCAGCTGCGATCCCCAAGGGCCAAATTACATGGATCTTGAAATCTCAGATGCACCCACATCAAAATTCACCCTCAAATTTTCCCACATTGAATGTACATCCTTCTAATCAGCCAATATGAGAAGTGAGTGTTGGCATTGAGTGCAAAATCATAATGCCCCCTCCTTTTTTAAATCAAGTCCAGCACTGCAATTCCAGACTTAAAAAAAGGAAAAGAAAAGCCCAGAATCAGACCCAGCGCCGAATGAACAAACTAGTGAGAGAGAGAGAGAGAAAGATGTTAGCAACGGCAGCTAATCAATCCACTTCATCATGTTGTACTTGGGATGAAATTAATTTTCAGAGAATGCCCTTCTTATTGGATACAAGACAATGTCGAAGGGAAGTGACCCCTCCGCCGACACACCCACCACACACAAAACAAGCCACAATCTCTCTCTCAATTCATCGGGGCGGGGGGGGGGGGGGTTGGTTTTGTTGTGTTAGCCGTTATTAGTGATAATTTACTCCCACCCACCAAGCCAAGTATGCCAAGCAGAAGCTGCCCCAAATTCAATATCTCCCAAAAAGGGAATTCGCCCAAAATTTTCTTTTCTCCTTGATTGACACTTCTCAGTAAAAACTCAGAAACCAGTTTGGCTGACGACACTCTGTATTGAGGGTGGGAGCGAAAAAATGGCAAAAATATTTGGAAAGAAAAAAAGCAATTTGCATAATTTTGTGGGCTGTAAAGCAGTAGAAGTCTACCAGAGAGAGAGAGAGAGAGAGAGAGAGAGAGGGGCCTAGAGAGAGGAAAGAGTTGTCCGATTACTGCAAGTTGGAGGGTTTTATTTGTTGTGGACCCTTTGGTCCATGGCCAGGGCATCTTGGTTGTAAGAACATTTTCCAATCAAAAGAACCTATTTAGATTTTATTTTAAGGGGTTTTTTGCCCGTGATGATAAATTTCTTGTTATAAAATATTTAACCGTCTCATGTTTGTCAAACTAAAAGCATTATATTATGTGATCTAAAACTATTAAATTTTTACTAACTCTAATTAATGACCTATTTTGAAAATTCTAATAATCATCCGCCATGTTAATGTGTATAAATGACATCCTAGATAAATCTTACCAATAAAGAAGGATCATTTCTCTAATTTCATAATTTATAGATAAAAGCCAATTTTAGTCAATCTATTAAATGCAAGTTTGTTTCGGCATTTAGAATTAGCGATTAGTGATTATCAGTGGATAATAGCGGTTACTGATAGCATTTATAAATAGTAAATAGCAGTAAGTCAATGTTTACTAGCAGTTAGGATTAGCAATTAGCAGTTAGTAGTTGGGGGCTGTTATGAGCGGTTAGAGGTTACCAAATACATTCCAAATTCTGAAATGAATAGGCCCTAGCCCCTAGGTGGTAACACCTTACTATTGCTCAATTATAGAAGTCTATTTTTTTCAATTTGACACATGATATTATCATTTTTAAGTTGAAAATGTGACCAAGGTCAATTGCAAAGGTTTACATTATGGAAGAACCAATCGCTTTTAGAAGAGTCAAAACAAGGTTCATGCTATCGCAAATAGTAAGATTATTTAGGAATTAAATTAATGAAGATGTCCCTCATTTATCAATTGCAAGAATGTCGTTTAAAATTGTATGAAGACACTTTTTATTCAAATAATGTATACACGCACATAGAGTTGGTGTTAGGGTATTCTCAAGGACTCTAGTGTCGAAAGAGCAGTAGATTGTCATAGGAATATCAGCTGTATATCAAATTCTGGGTACTAATCAAAGTCAAATATCAACTAGCTGAAGAAAGCGAGAACCACTATAATGATCTCTGGTGGCTAGCAAATAACCAAAAGGGCGTTTGGCTGCCACCAAGACCACCATGATCGCCAAGATGGCTATTGGCTTTACCAAAAATGGTGGCTACTAATTAGAAATTAGAGGGCAAGATCAGATAGAAACTAAAATGATAAATGAGAGGGAAAATTCAGACAAATACATAATATATAATAATTTATGCAATTGTATGCTTGTAATTTTTATTTGTATCATTGAATAAGCCAATAACAACCAATTTAAATTTGCTCCAAAAAATTTAAAAAATTATACCGATATTTTTTTTATCAATGTAATGCTGTTGATGAAAAATAAGAGAAAAGATACATAAGGGGAGACACAGAGAGAAGAAAGCGAGAATAGGGGAGAAAGTACATAAAATATACAAAAGACAAATGGTTATACATGTCATTTTTATCAACAACAGACAAAATATATCAAATTTCAATCCAATATCAATCCCAAAGGTAAAAATGGCCCTTCAAACATTTAGTTATGTGATTGGAATTGGGAGTACTTCTGCCTTTTTAGGCTAGGACAATAAATATCTTGCTATAAGAAATATCATTGCTTTTGTGTGTGCATGTGTGTGGAGAAAATAGGTCATATCCTAAGTTCATATATGTTAGATATTAGAATTATATTAGGTTATCCACCAAAAAAGAATCTTAGCTTAAAGACTAAAGATTAATAAAAACAGAGGTGAAAAATACACAATGGATGCCATTTATTTTAGATTTCAATGAGCTCTCTTAATTCTATGCATATGCTTGCATTTATTTTTATATAACTATTTGTACTTTTAATTTTTCACACAAAAATTCCAAAACACGTGATTCAGTTTCTAAAAGAAGTTGAACATCAATATGTCTTTAGTTAATTTGGTGGATATAACTATATAAGCAACTTTTGTGACACTTTAAACTTTTGTTCAGTTAGATTTAAGCTTGAGTGTATCGCATGGCTGTTTTTAATTGAATAAAATCCCTAATTTTAAAAAGAAAAAAGGGATAAAGATGTCATGTCCTTTCTGGTAAGTAATTAAGTTGTATTAACCACAACTTTGTTCCCTGAAACAATATTATGAGATTTTCGAGTATCAAATAACTTATATAGTTGATAAATGTTTTTATAAGTTACTATCACAAACTTGACTTCAAACTTTATAATATACTATATTTACATTTGTATTTCGATTAAAATCGAACGCTAATATTCAATTTGTATTATGTTAAGTGCTAGACCTGTCAAACACACATTCGACTCACAGTTAGAACGAAGCAATTCCCTGATAATAATTCCATGATAAGGATACACGGGGAAGGGTGACTTCTGTAATGCACGTCAGCTGTTTTCAATTTAAATAGAAAATAATGAGATTTTCAAATAAACGGTCAATTCCTTTTTTACTTAAAGACAAAATCACTCTTCTAGTGCATGGTTGCAACAAAATGGACAACCCCTCATAAGAGAGAAACTTAAAGATAAGTTAATCCCATATTCCCATCCTGTAGAGGAGACAGCAAAACTGTGCATGGTGCAAATAAATATGTTTTCTATTCTGAAGGCTAAATTTTTCACACTCATTCACCCTTGCTTGAAATTAGCATTGTATACATCTTTTAAGCATTGAATCTTTAAAATTTTCAAATTTAAGGCATGATGCAAGATATCCTCTTTTTTTTTTTTTCAAAAAAAGAAAACAACGTACACTCCAAATTGCATTTGGCAAAAACTGAACTAACCCAAATTGACTTAATGTTCATATTATATTTGTGAAATATTGACTCAACTCAAACTTATTCAGCCTATTGGGTCAAGATAATAAAAACAATTGTTGACCCAATTAATGTATATGGTTTTGATGATGACAATTCAAATGCTCTAGTCAATGTGTTGTGAGCTATGTGTTGTGCTTGAATTGTATATTGAGACAGGATTCGAACAAATATATGGAGCAGTTTGAATGAGCTTAGAGCATCATGATGACATCATGTGAAGAAATTGAGAACACTCCCTCAGAACAGTTTCGGGAGTGATTGCATGGAATTATGACAGAAGCAGTGAAGAATACTCCCTTCAATTAGTTCTGGGAGTGGAAGCATGGACTTATACAAGAAGTCTTGTTGAGAACAAGAGTCTTAGGATTGAATGTGTGTATGTTAGATTCTTATTAATATGCCAAGTAGAAGATCTCCAATTTAGCTGATGTATATTTCCATATGCATCATTTTCATTCCTCAAGCTCAACTTCAAGGGAGGAAAAGGCCAAACAAGATCATACATGGAAACACTTATATTTAGTCCCATTATTTGACTTCCATGACACAAGACACTTTGTGGAGTTTGTTTTGAACTTCAAAGTGCCTTATTCCAAGGGTTTCCCAAATGGGGATCAAGAGCATCATGCTCCATGCTTGTCCACTCTCCTACTCAGCTCAAGGAAGATCCTAGAAAGCTCAAAGAGGCCAAAGAATTTGCTATACTATGCAGAAAAGCCGTGACAATGCCGGAAGAACCCACGCCTAGTTCATCCTCAACACACCCGATTTTTGTTACTCTTTTACAGCAAAATGTAATGGGCCAAAATTCTGGTGGTCCTTACATTAATCTAGCCTAAGAAAAGAGATTTCTAACAAGACCAACCATGCATTATTTGGAGTCCATTTGGTTGGTCAACTTCAGCCCACAAAATAAAGTACTGAAATGCAGGCCAGTCTAAGCAGTCTTCATTTTTTGGGCCATAACTTTTAAACGGCTGGTCCAAATTGGGCAAACTTGTGCTTCCTGGAAACTACACATCCAGGGCTTTCCAACAAGTCCAAAATCACGCAATGTGGCCCAGTAAAGCGTGAGATATGGCCGTCCAAAGTTAGCGCTGCTGCAAGGGTGTGAGTGCATTAAAGAAGGAGGATGTTTGGTGTTCCCATTCGGTTCATGGACCTTTTCAGCTGCATTTGGACGTGAGACCCTTCTTATACCAGGGGGTTAATGTAATTTATGCAGCCAAGGAGTTGTGGCATCTCAAGAAACTCATCTTTTCCCCTTCCCCTTGATTATTTGTAACCGACACATTAATGTGTCCTTTGGTGTGCCCTATGTTTATTTCTTGTAACTTATGCCCTTTCATTTGTGGTGTTCTCTACTATAAAAGGGGCTAGGCGTGTGGGTTGAGGGATCATCAGCTTGTACTCCAATTTCAAAGTAATACTAAGCCTTTGAGTATTCTCTAGTGTGCTTGCTTGAAATCGTAGTTCTATATCTTGAGAGTGGCATCCTCAAATGGTGTTCTAGGTCTCTCATTCTCAACTTGGTGGTGATTAATTTTTGTATCCTAGTTGAGTTAAGGGATTGCCCAAGGTTTGGTTTGAGTGGCTCCGGAAGGATTATCTCAAACACAACCTTGAACTATCTTTTTTACTTTTCCTTGTTGTCTCAATTATAAAAACCACAAAAATACTTAGCTTAGTCATTTGGGTGCTCCTATATACATCATTTGGTATCAGAGCCAAGGTTGTCAAGTGACCAAGAACCCAGCCAAATACATCCCAAAAGCCGAAACACAAAAACAACACAAACCAACAAAACCGTGCAAAAACCAAGCATCCGCGGGCAGCACTTTGGCACGGCCACACCGTGCTCCATAGCATGACTGTGCCCCCCAGCACGACCGTGCCACCCTTGATTTTCAGTATTTTCAAAGCAGCACTCCAGCACGGTTCCCCGGTGCCCCATTGCACGACCGTGCCCTCCCTCCTCTTCTCCAAAACAGCCTATTTCTAGCCTAAACACATTCCCAATGTCTTCAAGAAAGTCCCAAGATCGAGTTGACGAGTTGGAAGCCCAAGTTAAGTACCTCCAAACTCAACTTGGCCAACTCAAGGAAGAGAAAAGAAGACGGAATCAAAGCCCCTCTCACTCACGCACTCATGTGGATTCGGATGAGTCCAAAAGGGAAGAAAAGAGTTACCATGCTAACTCTAGTTATGAAGAGGATTTTCCAAGAAGATACCAAAGAAGACAAGAGAGCAGTCTTGGCGATTTCAGAGTTGACATCCCAGAATTCGAAGGCCAACTCGACCCAGATCACTTCCTAGATTGGTTGCAAACCGTTGAATGAGTCTTTGAGTACAAAGACATGGCTGAAGATAGGAAGGTAAAAATCATTGCCCTCAAACTCCGAAGGTATGCATCTATTTGGTGGGCAAACCTTATGGCCAAACGAGTAAGAAATGGGAAAGGGAAGATTCGAACATGGGCTACGATGAAAGAAAAACTCAAGTCCAAGTTCCTCCCTTCACGTTATATTCAAGACAACTACTTCAAGCTCCATCACCTAAAGCAAGGTTCCAAGAGTGTTAAAGAGTATACCCGGGAGTTTGAACAACTCCTACTCAAATGTGACTTGAGAGAAGATGATGCCCAAGCAATGATAAGGTACCTAAGTGGCTTGGACGAGTCTATTGCTCATGTAGTTGAATTGCATCCATACACTTCCTTAGATGACTTGAGTTCTCTTGCTTACAAAGTAGAGCAATAAAAGAAGTCTGAAGGAAAGAGCCCCATTTCTAGACACACTCCTCGGCCATTCCCCACTCAAAAGCCTTCCTACTTTCCTCCCAAACCCCAAAACCCCTCATAACCCAAAAGCACCCCTCTTGCCACCTCTATACCCTCTACAAAGGTACCTACGAAGCCCAAGGACAAAATCCGATGCTTTTGATGCCAAGGCTTAGGACATGTTGCATCTGAATGTCCTAACAAAAGAATAGTGTCCCTTGCCGAGTACCAAGCTTCCTTTGAGGAGCCACATGAAGAAGAAGAAGAAGGAGAAGATTGCTTGGTGGAAAATGTGGAAGAAGTTGAAGAAGGCCCCGATGAAGGAGAATTGTTGGTCATTAGAAGAGCCTTGAGTGGTTTTGCCACCCAAGACAACTTGGAACAAAGAGAAGCCATTTTCCATACAAGGTGCACCGTTGAAGGGAAGGTATGCTCACTTATTATAGATGGAGGTAGTTGTGTTAATGTTGCCTCCAAGACCATGGTAGACAAGCTCAAGCTCAAAGCCACACCTCATCCTAAGCCTTACACTATCCAATGGCTAAACCAAGGCAAAGGTATGCAAATTTCTACCCGATGCCTCGTTTCTCTCTCCATTGGTAAACACTACAAAGATGAGCTATGGTGTGATATAGTTCCCATGGATGCTTGCCACACCCTTTTGGGAAGACCTTGATTATTTGATAGAAGTGTCATCCATGATGGCCGGATGAACACTTATACCTTCCACAATGACCAAAAGAAAATCACCTTGACCCCTCTCAAGCCCACCCACTCTCCAAAACCCAAAGACAACCCTCATACAGATGTCTTTCTCACCATCCTTCTCAAGTCCCAACACCATGAGTTTGAACCCTTTAAGGACTTGATTCTTATACAAACTACGCCGGAACCCCCTACCTACTCACACCCTCTACTCACTCCCCTCCTACAATCCTTCCATCATGTGTTCCCACAAGAAATCCCCCACGATCTCCCTCCACCAAGATCCATCTAGCACAAAATTGACCTTCCCCTCTTCCCCTTTTATCCAGCCCATGGCCTTGCTCTCGCTCCAAAGATGTCCTATGGCCTTTTCCCACAAAGAACCACATTTCACAAGATTGACCCCTTTTACGAGAAGAGCAAAGACCTTTTGAGTTTGAAGACAAACTCTAAACAACCCGGGGAGTATGATGCATATTTCCATATGCATCATTTTCATTCCTCAAGCTCAACTTCAAGGGAGGAAAAGGCCAAACAAGATCATACATGAAAACACTTATATTTAGTTCCATTATTTGAGTTCCATGACACAAGACACTTTGTGGAGTTTATTTTGAACTTCAAAGTGCCTTATTCCAAGGGGTTTCCCAAATGGGGATCAAGAGCATCATACTCCATGCTTGTCCACTCTCCTACTCAGCTCAAGGAAGATCCTAGAAAGCTCAAAGAGGCCAAAGAATTTGCTATACTATGCAGAAAAGCCATGACAATGCCGGAAGAACTCACACCTAGTTCATCCTCAACACACCCGGTTTTTGTTACTCTTTTACAGCAAAATGTAATGGGCCAAAATTCAGGTGGTCCTTACATTAATCTAGCCTAAGAAAAGAGCTTTCTAACAAGACTAACCACGCATTATTTGGAGTCCATTTGGTTGGTCAACTTTAGCCCACAAAATAAAGTACTGAAATGCAGGCTAGTCTAAGCAGTCTTCATTGTTTGGGCCATAACTTTCAAATGGCTGGTCCAAATTGGGAAAACTTTTGCTTCCTGGAAACTACACATCCCGGGCTTTCCAACAAGCCCAAAATCACGCAATGTGGCCTAGTAAATCGAGAGATATGGCCGTCCAAAGTCAGAGATGCTGCAAGGGTGTGAGTACATTAAAGAAAGAGGATGTTTGGTGTTCCCATTCGGTTCATGGACCTTTTCAGCTGCATTTGGACGTGAGACCCTTCTTATACCAGGGGGTTAATGTAATTTATGCAGCCAAGGAGTTGTGGCATCTTAAGGAACTCATCTTTTCCTCTTCCCCATGATTATTTGTAACCGACACATTAATGTGTCCTTTGGTGTGCCCTATGTTTATTTCTTGTAACTTATGCCCTTTCATTTGTATTGTTCTCTACTATAAAAGGGGCGAGGCATGTGGGTTGAGGGATCATCAGCTTGTACTCCAATTTCAAAGTAATACTAAGCCTTTGAGTGTTCTATAGTGTGCCTGCTTGAAATCCTAGTTCTATATCTTGAGAGTGGCATCCTCAAGTGGCGTTCTAGGTCCCTCGTTCTCAACTTGGTGGTGATTAATTTCTGTATCCTAGTTGAGTTAAGGGATTGCCCAAGGTTTGGTTTGAGTGGCTCCGGAAGGATTATCTCAAACACAACCTTGAACTATCCTTTTTACTTTTCCTTGTTTTCTCAATTATAAAAACCACAAAAATACTTAGCTTGGTCATTTGGGTGCTCCTATATACATCATTAGCATTCACTTTGAATGAGTTTAGGGCTCAGAACACTGTCTCAAAACTGGTCCATGAGATCCGAACTACAGTGTTTTGAGACTAGAACATAAATCCGATATTCAAACATTTTTTTAAGGGATTTGTTGACTGTCGATTTTCTAGAAACAAATTAGGAATAACTTTCCTGATGGTGTTTGAGTCAAAAAGGATTTCTTTCACTACAAATATTATTAAAAGATTTGATTTTATTTTTTAGAAGAATATCCACCAAATATATCTTGTTTTTGGAAAGATAAGATAAATGGAAAGATATGAGGGATCTCCTATTACAATTTGGAAAGAAGAGTTCTCCTCTTCTTCGTCTCCTTGCAGCCCAAGGATTCGAGAGGAATAAGGATTTTTCACACATTCCTTATTTAAGAAAGACTTATCCTTCATTCTTACAGAGGGTTTTACACCGGTTTTCACGAGTTCTTGAGTGTGCTGAAATTGCTTTTGAGTCTGAATTTTTCTGTGAGAAAAACCTTCATAGTGTGTGCTTAATTGAGTCTTCGTCATTGGCATAATAGAAGCTGTATTGTACCCTGCACTTAGCTTATTTAGAAGCATTCAAGTAAGGTGTTCTTTATCTCTTTTCCGTCATCGTGATTAGATGTTGTCCAAATTGTTGGACGTGGTCTCTTAGGAGACGTGTGGACATTGTGTCCGTGAGTGTTCTGTCCAAGTCTAGGGAGACTTTGGATGTGTGTTTGTAACTAGAGTCTTTGGTAGACTAAGTTACGTGTGTTACGGTTGTAACGTGTTCGACCCGATTTAGTGGAAGTGTTTGCTGAAATCCTACAATGGTAGGTCATAGTTTTTACACCTCAATTGGGCCAGAGGTGGTTTTCCACGTAAAAATATTGTGTCTCCTTTACAATTTCCGTAAATTACTGTCGTTTCTATTTCACTGAGAACACACATCGCAAACAGGTCTCACGAGTGTTCTGAAATAAGCTTGTCTCTGTCTCACTAGAAACACTTACTCCAAACAGTTCTCACGAGTGTTTTTGAAACAGTTCGAAAAATTGGTAGACACAATTCACCCCTCTCTTGTGTTCTTGTGGATTAAAATCTAACAAGTGGTATCAAAGCACAGTTCTCACACCTAGGTTAACACCTTGAGAGATCCTAAAAAGATGAGTGAACCACAAGGAATCTTAGAGGGTCAATCTATGACTCGTCCTCCATACTTTAATGGACAACACTATAACTGGTGGAAAAACCGAATAGAAAACTACATTCAAGCTGATGATTATGAGCTATGGATGATCATTGAGAATGGTCCTTACATTCCAATGAAAACTACAGAAGACAGCAAAACAGTTCCCAAGAAGTCAACTGAGTTTGACTCAGATGACTTCAAGAAACTGGAAAAAAAGGCAAGGGCTAAGAAATTGCTATACTTTGGCCTTGGTCTGGACGAGTACACTCGCATTTCAGAGTGTGATTCAGTAAAGGAAATCTGGAATGCTCTTCGTGTGGCTCACGAAGGAACCAACAAAGTGAAACAGTCCAGGATTGAGCTACTAATGAGAAAGTATGAACTGTTTGAAATGAGTGACAAAGAGACTGTGATGGATATGTAACTCGTTTCACCCACATCACTAATGAGTTGAAATCCTTGGGAAAGTCCTTTACCTCTAAATAATTGGTAAGGAAAATCCTGTGGTTTTTACCACATTTGTGGGAAACGAAAGTTACGACCATCCAAGAAGCAAAGAAGATGGATGAAATATCTTTGGACGAGCTCATTGGGAATCTACAAACTTACGAGTTGAGGAAAAACTCCCAGATAAAAGAAGAAACAAAGAAAGATCGAGGCCTTGCTCTAAAGGCTATGGGGAGTGATGATTCGGATATAAACGAAGAAGATGTAGCCTTTGTAGCTCATAAGTTCAAAAAACTTTTCAAAAAGGTTGGAATGAGCATCAAGAAGGGAAACAACAGCAAAGCACGAAACAATGACCAAGGCCAAAACTCTGGATGCTTCAGGTGTGGAAAACACGATCATATTGTGAAATATTGCCCCATACAGAAGGAAGAACAGCCGTCAGAACAGTTCAGAAACCGAGGAAAGAAACCACAGCTGAGTGGTTCTACCAGTCGATCCACTAAAGTAATGGTAGCAGCATGGGGTGAAAGTTCTGAAGAAGAGGATAGCTCCCAAGACGAAACTGAACCATTAGCACTTATAGCCAAAAGCGATTCTGATACCAACTCAGAATCAGATGAAACCATGTCTAAGATCAAGGAGAAGGTAAGTGGTTTCAACAAAAGAAAAATTTTGAAAATACTATTTTCTTTGATGGATGAATGTGAGGCAATAAGCACTGAGAATTGCATGCTCAAAGATACTTGTTCCAAGTTAAAAAGGGATGTTCAAATGTTTGAAAAGACCATCCCAGAACTTGAACAAACTAATGAAACTCTCACGGCTAAAAAGGGTGAAGAAACTTTTGCCTTAAGGAAGAACCTGGACCTAATAGACAAAAGAGAGGAAGTGTTTAACACTGAACTCTCAAAGTTGCAAAGTGAGTCCCGAGAACCAGAGAGTAAGATAAAACTGTTGCAGAGTAAGAACAATAAATTACTTGAGAAGCTTCAGGAAACCGAATCTGACCTAATTCAGAACAGGCTTAGAAACAGGACTGAAAACAACCTGTTGCAGGAAAAGCTCCAGAAGGCCGAATTTGACCTTGTTCAGAATAGGCGCTAGAACAGCTCCTCAGAAGCTCTTAATTGGTTAAACACTCACCACAGTCGTAATAAAAAGGGACTAGGATATGTGAGTAGGCGTGTCACTAAACCACTCAATAAAAAATATGTTGGACTCCCTGAAAATCTAATTTATTTTCATTGTAGTAAGACTGGTCATCATCGATATGCCTGCTCTATAAGGAAAAAGGCCATGGAGAGAAACTCTATATATGTTAAGCAAATATGGATTAGAAAAGATGAGTTAAAAGGAATGGGACCCAGGTAGATTTGGGTTCCCAAGACTAGCAATTAGCTGTTTTGCAGGCTAATGTGAGAGGAGGCAACTAACTATGGTTCTTGGATAGCGGTTACTCGAGGCACATGATTGGAGATAGATCAAACTTCCTCTCACTTACAGCCTTTGATGGAGAGAGAGTGGCATTTGGGAACAGCAAGTGTGGGAAAATTATCGGTATAGATAAGATAGGTAAATCACTCTCTCACTCCATTACTAATGTGTACTTGGTTGATGGGTTGCAACATAATTTGGTAAGCATATCCCAACTATATGACTGACGTAATCATATTGAATTCTCTTTAAATCAGTGCTTGATTATCAATGTCAAATCCGGTGATGTTGTATTGAGGGGGAAGCGATACAACAATGTGTATAAAGCTTGTGTTCTCTCACTTCCCTATAACCATGTGACTTGTTTAAGTGCAATTAAGGATGATGTTATGCTTTGGCACAAAAGGCTAGGTCATGCAAGTCTTTCTCTTTTGAATAAACTTGTTTCTAAGGACCTAGTAGTCGGACTACCTTCCATCAAGTACAATGATGACAAGGTGTGTGACGCTTGTGCTAAAGGAAAACAAGTAAGGACTTCTTTCAAGCCAAAGAAATATGTGAGCGCTTCCCGACCTCTAGAACTCTTACATGTTGATTTATGTGGTCCTATGAGGATCACGAGTAGAGGTGGGGAAGAAATATGTGTTTGTCATAGTGGATGACTACTCTCAATTCACTTGGACCCTGTTCTTGGCATCGAAAGATGAATCCTTTGAGAAGTTTCTTGTGCTTCTCAAGAAGGTTGAAAAGAGAGTAGGATACCCATTAGTAAGTCTAAGGTCTAACTATGGAAAAGAATTTGAAAACTCGAGCATTATTGATTATTATAATGAGCATGGTGTAGATTACAATTTTTCTGCCCCAAGAACACCCCAATAGAACGGGGTGGTGGAGCGTAAAAATCGTACCCTAGAAGACATGACTAGGACAATGCTTGTCGCTAGTAGTCTCCCTAGAAACTTTTAGGCAGAGGCACTGAATACATCATGTTACATTATAAATAGATGCATGATCAGACCCATACTCAACAAGACTCCCTACGAACTTTTCAAAGGAAGAAAACCCAATATCATGCACTTAAGGGTGTTTGGATGCAAATGCTGCATGCATAATAATGGGAAGGAATCTTTAGGAAAGTTTGACCCAAGGAGTGATGAAGCCATATTCCTAGGATACTCCTCACATAGTAAGGCATATAAAGTGTTCAATAAAAGAACCTTATGTGTTGAGGAAAGTGTGCATGTATTGTTTGATGAATCTAATTCCTTGGTTGAGCATGATGTACAGGATGAAGAATTTGAACTGGGACTTGTCAGGAAAGACTCTTTGCTCACTCAAAACTCCATGGTAGAAAATGGTAAGTCTCCTGAAGGTGAAACAAGGGTTAGATTTGAAAATCTGGAAGGTGGACAGGAAGCTAACCAATCAGAGGAAGCTCTGCTGAACCTGAATTGGGATAAAATCGATTCACTCATCCTAAGTCTTCCCGAACAGCAGTGGGAACAGGCTCCAGAACAGATTCAGACCCTGTTCCATCAGGTGTTCAGGAGAGACTGTCTGTAGCTCCTTTTACTCAGTGACCTTGGAAACACCAGAGTTCGCACCCGCTCGATCAAATTATATCTGATATTAACACTGGGGTGCAAACTCGGTCTAAAGTCAGAAACTATTGTGCATTCTATGCCTTTTTATCTAACATTGAGCAAAGAACTATTCATAAAGCTCTTGCAGATTCTGATTGGGTTATAGCCATGCAAGAAGAGCTCTATCAGTTTGAAAGGAACAAGGTCTGGCACCTTGAACCACGGCCAAAAGACAGATCAATAACTAGTACCAAGTGGGTGTTCAAGAACAAGTTGGATGAGTTCGGAACAATCATTAGGAACAAGGCCAGGCTGATGGTTCAAGGGTATAACCAAGAAGAAGGGATCGACTATGAGGAGACATCTGCACCTGTTGCAAGGATTGAGGCTATCTGAATCTTGGTAGCCTTTGCAGCACACATGGACTTCAAGCTATACCAAATGGATGTCAAAAGTGCATTCCTCAATGGATACCTTAAAGAGGAGGTGTTTGTAAGCCAACCCCCTGGTTTTGAAAATCATGATTTGCCTAACCATCTCTTTAAACTTGATAAAGCTCTTTATGGTTTAAAACTAGCTCCTAGAGCCTGGTATGAACGTTTGTCAAAATTCTTAATTGATAATGGTTTTCAAAGAGGTAAGGTAGATAATACCGTGTTTCTCAAATCAAAGGGGGAATATTTGTTGATTGTCCAAGTATATATCGATGACATAATATTTGGGGCAACTAACAATGATTTGTGTGATGATTTTTCAAAATTGATGAGGAGTGAGTTTGAGATGAGCATGATGGGTGAGCTTAATTTCTTCTTAGGCTTACAAATCAAGCAAACCTCAAATGGAACTATGATTCATCAACAAAAATATGTCAAGGAATTAATTAAGAGGTTTGGTATGGAATCGGCTAAGCCCATAGACACACCCATCTCCCCTTCAACCAGGTTGGTAGAAGATGATGGGAGCCCTTCAGTCGAAGAAAAATTATATACGGGTATGATTGGGTCGCTTCTGTACCTAACCGCTAGTAGACCTGATATTGTTTTCAGTGTTGGTTTGAGTGCCCATTTTCAGTCAAATCCTAAAGAAACACACTTGAAAGCTGTAAAATGGATTCTAAGGTATTTGAAACACACTCCTAACTTAGCACTTTGGTATCCTCGAGGGTGCAACTTTGATCTCATTGGGTATGCAGATGCTGACTATGCTGGATTCCTAGTTGATGAGAAAAGCATCTCAGGTATGGCTCACTTTCTTGGACCCTGTTTGGTATCTTGGGCAACCAAGAAACAACACTCCGTTGCTATGTCCATAGCAGAAGCCAAATATGTGGCAGCTGCCTCGTGTTGTGCTCAACTGTTGTGGATAAGACAACAACTCAAGGACTTTTATATTAACACAGGGTGTATTCCCACATTCTGTGATAACACAAGTGCAATTAACATTGCCAAAAACCCATCTCAACACAAAAGGACTAAGCATATTGACATACGTCATCACTTTTTGAGAGACAATGTTGAAAAGGGCTTAATTTCAATGAATTTTTGTGCCACTGATAGACAAATTGCTGATACATTTACGAAGGCACTGAGTAGAGAGCAGTTTGAGAGGAATAGACTTGAATTGGGTATGATTAAAGGAACTTGAACATGTTTGTTTATCCCCCAATGATTGACTAGTTAAAGAAACTAGGCCAAATAAAATGTGTTTCAGAATTGTGTTATTGCTAGCATATGTGTGGAATATGAATTGCTGACACTTGCTGAGATCTAATGATATTGCCCTTATTGTCTTGAGACACCGAATATTTAGCAGTCAGAACAAGGTCTGGAAACTGATCCGATCCTTGTTTGCAAATACACTAGTAAAGTGGCGTGCGCGGGAAAGTAAGTAGAAGAGGAAACTTCTCCTTTAAAAGAAAAGCAATCATCCGGCTACCTCCCCTTCTGCTTTCTCTCTCCAAAAACACCGACCTTCCTCTCTTCACTCTCCGCCCACTCGCCCGAAATCGCTCCTTCCTCCTGCTCCCAAAGTCTCCAAATCCTAACCCCTTTCTCTCGAACTTCTCCAATGGTAAGAAACCAAGGCAAGCGCAACTCTACTGGGCGAAAGACCTCCTGCCCACGTTCTCTCCAGGACCGATTGTCGAGAACAAGGGGGAGTAACTGGTTCAACACTATGACTGAGGTATCATTAAGCAACCCAACACCTGGTATGAGCATTGTTCCTCCTCTTTCTTACTCTATTTCAACTCCGATTTTTGAGTTTCTGAAGAGTTTAGATCTAGGGTCTATTGCATTAAACCCTAGGATGATCCCCTCTGCGAACCCAATTACTAGTTGGGAACTAGTTGAGTACAAACCGGCCAAAATTGAAAAGGAGGCTGCCGCATCTGTTGAATGTGAAAGGGATTTGGGGGAAGGGATGAGCATAGAAAGCACTATTCCTACACCTGTTTTCACTGTGGACAGTGATGATGATGATGATGAACCTATTATACGGTTCAAGAGAGCAGCAACACCCTCTCCCCAACCAACCTTAAAACCTGGCTTTAAGCGCCAAAAGAAGACCACCACTACACCCATCGCCCCTCTGAACACTCTGATCTATCAACGCTGAACAAGAAGTTCGGGACCTGTGTCTGTTTCCACACTGCCTAAGGATATAATTGAGATACCTACCCCGTAGAAGAAAACAGCCCGTAAAACAGCAACCCAAATACCACCCAAAACACCTCTCAAAACACCTGCCCAAACGGCCCCTCAACCTGCTCCTTCCAAAGCCCCTGCTCCTAAGAGAGCAGTGCCAGAACAGCCAGCTGAACAAGTAGAGGAGTGTTCTGAACCCTCTAAGAAGAAAACCAAAAAGGGCATGACCCTTCCTGAAAGATACCAACACTTCCTTCAAACATCTGTAGTTAGAGGGAAGGTAATCAAAATAGCCTACTTTCAGGAACAAGGGCTTGAGGTGTTTCTGGAGAAACTGAGAATTTAGGGGTGGCTGGACTTGTTTACGAATATTAAATGCGGATGTTCTGTTCCTGAGTTGGTTGAGTTCTATGCCCACTGTGTGATCACCAATGGGGTGGTGACCAGCACAGTTAGTGGGCATAGACTTAGATTTGATGCTGCCGACTTAGGGGAAATGCTTAAGGTGCCAGCTGATGGTTTTACTGTGTATGTGCATGAGGATAAGACTATGTTGGGAGAGGAGAGACTACTCGAGCTAACTCAAAGATTAGCTCAGGACCCTACAATCACTAGGCCTCGATCTGTGCGTAAGGGGGAAATACTCCCTTTGCATAGATTACTGTTTTGGTTTGTCATTAAGAATGTCATTCCTAGGGGTCAGGGATGTAATTTGGCTAATCCTATGGACATATGCCTTACTGATCTTTTGGATCGGGGTGAGAAAATCAACTTACCTGTGATCATGATTCACCACATTACCCGTATTGCGAACACGTCCAAGGATCACGACATGGGGTATGGGTTCCTGCTGACTTCAGTATTTAAGCAGTCCGGGATTACACTGCAAAAGAGAGTAAGCCTCCAGAATACGGATGAAATAGGGGATAGTACATTGATAGGGTATGGATTTCAAGTTACCAAAGCTGGGAGCACTGGTTCCGAATAGGGGTGCCAAACACCCTTTCGCCCTGTTCTCAAGGAACCATCATCCTCTAGTACCCCTACTCTGAACACCCATATGCAGGACCAGCTCTCCCTACAAGGTGAGATTGTAGAAGTCAAGAAGGCCCTTGCTGAAGAATAGAAGCTGAATGCCCAATGACATGAGGCCCTTCTGCTTGCCACTTCTGCCCTTACCTCTAAATTCTTTCCCCCTTCCTTCTGAACTTGAATATTCCCCTTTCCTTACTACTTATTTTTGTGTTCGCTCCTCCTACTGGTGTATAAACACTTTGGATTGTGACTGTTCGTGGATGACTTTTGTAGTTTTATTATCTTTGCTTGTTCTATGCTTCTCATTTGTGCGTGACTCGGATGGCCAATATCCTTACTGTATTGTATGCTTGAGTGTATCGCTACTATTTCCCACATTACCCCTGAGGTGGTGATTACATCTATGCTGGACTCAGACCTTTGGCCTCTAGACCCTGTTTCAATGATGTCAAAAGAGGGAAGATGAGCATGACCTTAGTCCTAATTAGTTTGTCTAATTTAAGTTGACCTCTCACTACTGCTCCTCTTACTTGTATGCCTTGCATAAAATTTTGACCTCGTCTGTTCTGGCACCAGCCTATCTTGCCCTGTTTTTAACTCCTGTTTCGACTTAAGGTCATTTGGTTTGCCATCATCAAAAAGGGGAAAATTGTTGACGCAATTAATGTATAAGTTTTTGATAATGACAATCCAAATGCTCTAGTCAATGTGTTATGAGCTATGTGTTGTGCTTGAGTTGTATGTTCAGATAGGATTCGAACAAATATATGGAGCAGTTTGAATGAGCTTAGAGCATCATGATGACATCGTGTGAAGAAATTGAGAACACTCCCTCAGAACAGTTCCGGGAGTGATTACATGGAATTATGACAGAAGCAGTGAAGAACACTCCCTTCAATCAGTTCTGGGAGTGGAAGCATGGACTTATACAAGAAGTCTTGTTGAGAACAAGAGTCTTAGGATTGAATGTGTGTATGTTAGATTCTTGTTAATATGCCAAGTAGAAGATCTCCAATTTAGCATTCACTTTGAATGGGTTCAGGGCTCAGAACACTGTCTCAGAACTGGTCCATGAGATCTGAACTACAGTGTTATGAGACTAGAACATAAATCTGATTTTCAAACATTTTTTTAAGGGATTTGTTGACTGTCGATTTTCTAGAAACAAATTGGGAATAACTTTCCTAATGGTATTTGAGTCAACAAGGATTTCTTTTACTACAAACATTGTTAAAAGATTTGATTTTATTTTTTAGAAGAATATCCACCAAATATCTCTTGTTTTTGGGAAGATAAGATAAATGGAAAGATATGAGGGATCTCCTATTACAATTTGGAAAGAAGATTTCTCCTCTTCTTCGTCTCCTTGCAGCCCAAGGATTCAAGAGAAATAAGGATTTTTCACACATTCCTTATTTAAGGAAGACTTATCCCTCATTCTTACAGAGGGTTTTCCACCGGTTTTCACGAGTTCTTGAGTGTGCTAAAATTGCTTTTGAGTCTGAATTTTTCTGTGAGAAAAACCTTCATAGTGTGTGCTTAATTGAGTCTTCGTCATTGGCATAATAGGAGCTGTATTGTACCTTGCGCTTAGCTTATTTAGAAGCATTCAAGTAAGGTGTTCTTTATCTCTTTTCCGTCATCGTGATTAGAGGTTGTCCAAACTGTTGGACGTGGTCTCTTAGGAGACATGTGGACATTGTGTCCGTGAGTGTTTTGTCCAAGTCTAGGGAGACTTTGGATGTGTGCTTGTAACTAGAGTCTTTGGTAGACTAAGTTACGTGTGTTATGGTTGTAACGTGTTCGGCCCGATTTAGTGAAAGTGTTTGCTGAAATCCTACAGTGGTAGGTCATGGTTTTTACACCTCAGTTGGGTCAGAGGTGATTTTTCACATAAAAATATTGTGTCTCCTTTACAATTTCTGTAAATTACTGTCGTTTCTGTTTCACTGAGAACACACGTCGCAAACAGGTCTCACGAGTATTCTGAAATAAGTTTGTCTCTATCTCACTAGAAACACTTACTCCAAACAGTTCTCACAAGTGTTTTTGAAACAGTTCGAAAAATTGGTAGACACAATTCACCCCCTCTGATGTTCTTGTGGATTAAAATCTAACAACAATCATTATGTATCTGTGACAAATTGGCTTAATGTTACTGTTATATCTTAATTATTACTAAATTTTTTTAATCTTATATTACAATTTTTAGATACATTACGGGCCTATTCTTTTAATTAGGAAATCTAGATTTCTCTGCTCTTCTCATTTCTCTCCTTTCCTTTGCACTTCTTTTATAAAATCTCATTGCTTCCCAATCCTTCTTATTCTTTCCCACTCCTTAAAAATTTTCACAATTTATTTACTCATATGATGCAAAAAATTATTTCCTTTTTCAATCCTAGAGTTTTTTTTTTTTTTTTTTGGGGTTTGTGTATTGGTTGAGTAGCACAATTAAAGTTCATTTGTTTTGGTTGAACCAAATAACTAATGTGTACATAACTGAAATATATTAAACATTTTTTTCTATATTTTTTAATGAAAATTTCACAACATTGTTCACTTGTAAAATAAATTTAAAAAATTTATGTTGAAAATTGAATGATACATGTGTAATAATTAAAATAAATATATATGAAAAATTTAAATATATAAAAATTAAAAAGTTACAAACAATTCCCCACTCATTCCTAAAGAAAATAAACTGAAATACATAAAAAATTTAAATTCCTAAGAATTGTTACGAGTAATTACCAGATTAAAAAAAGATGAACTATTGAAAAAATAAAGGAAAAATTGATAAAATCAATAAAAATTAAAAAAAATCTGCGACATAGTTATAAAGGTAAAATTTACAAAAATTAAAATATATAACATTTTTAACAGTACATATGACATCATAAACAAAATTCAGGTGAGATATTAAAAACCAAAAGATGAATTTTTTAGAATTAAATTTTTTTTAATAATGTATATCAAATTAAAAAAATAAAGGAGAATACAAATCAATAAAATTCAAAAAAAAATTAAAACCAATATAGAAAAATTTAAATACGTAGCAACTTTTAGTAACTAAATTATAAAAAGAAAATTAGCTAAAATAATATATTTAAAGGTTATCAAGAAATAACATTAGAAACATTTAAAAAAATCAAACCCCTTGCCATTCCTCTCTTATCTCTTCCATCCTTTTCTAATCTCTTTGATTCTGTCTCATTTCTTCCAAGTCCTCCAAAAAAATCTCATTCTGTTTTATCTATTCCGTTCTATCCCAATCCTATTTCTCAACAAAAAGAACAAGCTCTACATAACTATCACTTCCTTTTTATAAACACATACTATTATTTCTTTTCTCAACTATGTTCTCATAAGAAAGCATTATGTTTTCATCTAAATAGGGCTTGAACCATGATAATAGGGCGGACAACAGGTCAAGTGGACTAGGCTATTCGTTTTTGATATATGGGTTAAGTTGAACCGAACCAAGTTTGCCCCATTTCAACACATTCTAAAATGGAGCAAGCGTGTTTAAAAAACATTCATGTAATAATCATTGTTACTCATAAATTGCTGGCAATAAATTTATTTAGTCAAGTGTAACATCTAAATTAGCATAAAAAGTAAGTTGGCAAGAATATTAGATTATTAAACATGTCGTTAATTAATTGACTGACTTGGTATTCCCTAACCCGCTACGAATATGATCTCTTGTGGACCTTATGTTAAGAGGACGACCTACTCAAATCAAGGGGGACCCGGCTTGTTGCATATCCCTTCATCATGCTTATATCGTAATGAAAAGGTTGAATATTTTTAATATTCTTTAAAAAAAATACAATCACTATACTTTTTCATAAACATAGGCAATTTTAAGTTATAAATGTGTGGAGTTTCTATAATTCATTAAAAAAACTTATAAAAAGCATACTAAACCTATTAGGCCAACTCGAAATTGTCAAAATCAAAATACATATACATATATTGTATCCAAACTACTAAATATACCAACTCACATTTAATTTATCCCAAATTTGGATAGTTGAAAAAAGCAAGTTTAGATTATTTTTCAACTTGGATTGTACGGATTAAAGCAAAATGCCTCTCTAATTTTCTCTGCTTCATTTTTGTGGAGTAGTAGGTAATCTATGGTGTTTAGATCTAGAGCCAATCAGAACCAATCTCTTAATAACTTTGTAATTCAGGGGTAAAAATGTTACATCAGACCCCCACCCTGCTTGGTAGCGGAGTTTTTATGGTATTAAATTTGGATTTGGATTTGGATTTGGATTTAGAATTTTCTCTATAATTTTTGCAATTTTTAATCGGGACTAGCTTCTCTGCTATGGTTTTGTGACGTCTAGCCCCCCAAAAAAACCCCAAAAAATGCCCTTAATATCTTACTCTCAGGACTAAATAAATATTTTATTAATTGCTCTTATCATTAGCAGTCGCATTAAATAACATTTCTAGGCTATCTGTAATATCATGCATACCAACTAGTGAAATATACTAATGTATGAGTTTATTCAATTCAATGCCAAAAAGAATCACTATGGTTGGTATTTATCTTGATATTTTAGCACATGTAACTCCTTTAATTAATTCATAGATAATCTTAATCTAAGGTCCAGTGGCATTTACGTGGAATTTATATACAGTTTATTAATTCCTTGATCAAGAGGAGAAGAAGAAGAGAAGATTAAAAATTCACAGTGTAATAGTCCAAAGTTTTACATAGAATTTATGCTGGATGTGAAGATTAAAAGTTTAAAAAGGAAGGAAAAGAAGTGCTAGGGACTTTAAAGCTAAACAATGGAAGTCAACAAGTGAAAATGCAACTAAGCCAGCATAGAAGATTAAAATAGAATGGACTTGAGAAAGAGTAGGGGATGCAGAAAAGATATGGGTAGAAATGTCAAAAAGCATTATGAGGTTAGCTAAGGAAATCTTAAGAGTCTCTACAAGAAGTGGTGGCAGGATCGGAGGAGCTTAGTGTTGGAATGAAGAGTTGAAAGATAAAGTCAAGGAGAAACAACATACTTACACTTCTATCATAGGTGGTAGAATTGAGGAAGAAAAGGAGCTTAACAAGGCTAGGTACAGGATTGCAAAAAAGGAAGTGAAGAAAGCAGGCATGGTAGCAAAGAACAAAACTTATGAAATGTTATATAAGAGACTAGAGACTAAGGAAGGAGCGAAAGAGATCTTCAAGCTAGTAAGCTCAAGGGAAAGAAGAACAAGAGACTTGGTAAGTGTAAGGTGCAATAAAGATGAATATGGTAAGGTCCTAGTTGCGGATACCAAAATAAAGCAAATATGGCAAAACTACAATTATAAGCTCTTTAATGGTGAGCGGATTGAAACTTCCCAACTTCGTGAGCAAGGGGGCCATGAAGGGCAACAAAACTTTAGGTTCTATCATCTTATTACAAAGGCGAGATTAGAGGGGCATTAAGAAAGATAAATACTAGAAAGGTAATCAGCCCATGTAGTATATTTGTGGAAAATTTGGGAAGAGGGTCCTAATTGGCTTATGAAGCTATTTAATTTTATTTTTGGGACTGCTAAGATGACTGGCAAATGGAGAATCAGTATAAGCATCATTTTATATGAAGAAAAATGAGATATTCAGAATTATAATCACTATAGAAGTATAACTACTTAGTTACACTATAAAGTGGTGGGAAAGAGTGATTGAGGAGAGGTTGAGAAAGGACACAACAATTCTAGAGAATCAATTCGGCCTTATGCCTAGTAGATTGACTATAGAAGCTACCTATCCCACATAGGCTTATGGAATTCTCTATGGATAGGAAAAAGAATATCCACATGGTGTTTATCAACCTAGAGAAAGTATAGGATAGAGCACTAGGGAAGTGTTATGGAGGTGCTTCGAGAAGAAAAACATGCTAAGTGCATATATTCGAGTTATTAAAGATACGTAAGAGGGAAGAAGGATGAGAGTTAAGATCTTAGGAGGAGATACTGATGACTTTCCCATAGATATTACGCTTCACCAAGGATTAGCGCCAAACCCTTTCTTTTAACTTCAGTTGTGGATAAGCTTATTAAAGGGATTCAAAATAAGGTACTATAGTGTATGGTATTCACTGATAATATTATTCTTATCAATTAGAGATAGAGTTAATTACAAACAAATTAGAGCAATAGGGAGACACCTTACAACCAAAAGATTTTAAGTTGAGTAGGTAAAAGCTAGATACTTAAAATGTTGATTTAGAGGAGGGGAAGATGACATTGAAAATGTAGTGACCATTGGTAGGTGTGGCAATACCAAGGTTTAAAAAGTTTCAAATACGTGGGCTCAGTAATTCAAGCAAAATAAGATATTGATGAGGACATTAACCAACAGATAGAGGTAGGATGGTAAAAATGAAAGAATGAATTAGGAATGTTGACTAATAAAAAGACCCAGTAGGATTGAAGGGAGAGTTTATCACATGGTTGTTAGACTAGCATTGTTGCATGGGTGAAATGTTGAGTAATCAAGAGACTCAAGTTTAGGGGGTAACAGTTATAGAAATAAGGATAATTCAATGGTGTTGGCCATATAAGATTAGATAGTATCGAGAGTGAAGTGATTAGAGACAAAATCGGAGTGGTGCCTATAGAGAATAAGATGGGGAAGGCTAGACATAGATGATTTGGTCATGTAAAAAGGAGGAGCATACTGGACCTATAAGGAGATGTGAAGTCATTAACCTCCCAGAGTATAGAAGAGGTCGAGAAAAACCAAAGAAGAGTTGGAATGAATTAATTAGAAATGATTTAAATTACTTAGGACTTATAGAGCATATGGCACAGGATAGGAGTCTATGTGTTGGACATTCAAGATGGACACATAGAGGAAAGTATGTGCAAACCATGTCACTCCCCATGGCCCATGTTGATTTGGGGAAAACTAAGCAAGTGCAAAACTATGGGTACTGGGCTCCATGGGCAGCCATGGGTCCCCACAGTTCGTGGCAGCCCTTCCCAAGTAGTTTTCAGTAGTTCTTTTATCCGGTTTGTTGGATAAGGTTGCCATGTCATTTTCCCACCAATATTACCTATCAATTCATATCTGATCTGTTTTTATAGAGATTATAGAGGCCATGGATATAAGCATAAGAAAATATACACAAGAAACATGCAATCAATGTGTGTGACTGCAACATGCCCCTAGATTGAGCCTTGGGAATACTTGGAGCCTTTACACTAATTGTTTGGCATCTTATCTCTAAGATTATTTATGACACAATAAAGAAGTCTTAAGGAAAGTAATCTTGTTCACAATTTACTAGGTTATCCAGTACCAGATTCATCCTTTTATCTAACAAACCGCTGAGATCAAGAATGAGACTAAGGATCAAGCTTGCCATAGATCGAAGTTCGAGAATGATGACTACATTTACTAAAGGATCATTTTGAATAGCATGGCAAATGCCTTATTTGATGTCTATTAAAGTATGAAGACTGCCAAGCTTTGGGAGGTTTTGGAGAATAAATACATGGCAGAGGATGCTTCTAGCAGAATTTCCTTATAAGCCAATTCAATAGTCACAAGATAGTCAAAGAACATTGCATTATAGACTAATTGTATGAAATCCAACATATATTGAGTAATTTTAAGCAATATAAGTACATAGATGAGTCTCTTGTAGTTTCTTCTATAGTAGACAAAGTTTTCCCCTCTTGGAAAGACATTAAAAGAACTTTAAAGCATATAAAAGAGGATATGACTCTTGAGGATTTGGTAACGATCTTCATATAGAAGAGGAGTTGTGTATGTAGGATAAGTCAAAGAAGCATGTCTCCGAGATTAATATGATTGAACATGGGGAGTCAATTCAAGGATAAAAAATAAAACAAGAAGAGGCCTAACAAGGACAACAATAAGAAGGGTAACAAGAAGGCAAAAGCAATTTCACAACAAATCGGGCTGTAAGAAGAAAGACTATAGTGTTTAGAAGCAAAAGCATGAATTGAAGAACCAAAAGGCTAAGGTAAAGCACAACTTTGTAGCTATAATGTTTGAACTTATCAATGTCGTCAAAAGTGATAATGATTGGTGGCTAACTTGGATGCTTCCAAGCATCTGTGTAACGACTGCCCCTTCTTCAAGACTCTTGTATCGATTGAAGATGGAAAAGTGCTTTACATAGGCAATACTTCCACCACCGATGTCAAAGGAATAGGCCGAGTAGATTTAGACTTTACTTTGCGGAAAACTCTTACTTTAAATGATGTATACTATGTTCTAGAAGCTAGGAAGAATCGTGTCTCTAATTCTCTTCTCAATAGATTTGGATTCAAATAAGTTTATGATGATGATAAGTTTATCCTATCCAAGGGTAGTATCATTTTGGGGAAAGGTTATGCATATGGTGATATGATCAAACTTAATGTAATAAATGTTTCTTGTGCTGATAAAATAAGTGATTCTTCTTACGTATGTTTTCATTCTTCTTCTTCTTCTTTTTCCCTATGATAATCATCTTAGATATTTGGATTTGGATTACAAGAGATTAAAAGAGATATGTAGACTTGAGTTAATTTCAAAAATTTTGATGGAAATATAGAGAAGTGTAAGACTTAAATGTTAACCAAAATCATTAGAAGTTCTTTTCTCTAAAGTTGAAAGGATCACCAAAATACTTCAACTAATTCATAGTGTAGGTGACTTTCATCGCACTCATTATTTAGGAGGAAAGAAATACTATGTCACTTTGATTGATGATTTTTCTAGTTATTACCAAGTGTATCTTTTACATGCTAATGATAAAGCACTGGTTAAATTTAGGATCCTTAAGAATGAATATGACTTGTATTATGAAACCGTTATTAAAATATTAAGATCAGATAAGGGTGGTGAGTATTATGATCCAAGTTACTTCCAGTCGACCGGTATGATACATGAGGTCATAGAACCGCACACCACAAAGATATGGTGTGGAAGAAAGGAAATAAAACTTTGACTGAAATGATAAATGTTATGCTTTCTACTTCTGCTTTAAGTGAAGTATTTGGGCTAAAGCAATGCATATAACATACTATATCTGTAATAGAATTCTTAATAAGAGGATTTCTATTACCCCATATGAGTATTGCAATAAAGAGAAACCAAACCTGATTATTTCACACTTTGAGGTTGTAGGGCTATTGGAAGAGTCTGGGAACCTAAGAAAAGGAAACTAAATACAAAGGTTATGTTGAACATAGAAAATCCCGTAGGTTTATGGTCATTGAACAAAATTCTTCAATTGTAGTGAACATTGCGATTAAATTAATAAATGTAAATTTGATGAAAACAAATTCTCTTCAATTCCTAAGCCCAACAATCTTATTCCAAATACTATGACTCCAAGCAATGGTTAAGAACATAGAGACATACTGAGTAAGAAAACGAAGGGGGATTAGAAAGGAGAAATCCTTGCATCAGAATTCTTCATCTACTTAGTAGAAGAAACAAGGATTTCATTGAAAATAAAAAGTCCTATGTATATCACACTAACATGGATTCTACTTCTTTTCAAAGGCCATGGAATCTCAGGATGCTCCTTTGTGGGAAGTAGTCCAAGATGAGATAGACCCAACAGTAGAAAACAATACTTAGATCTTAACTGACTTTTCCTCGAGATGTAAACCTATTACATCAAAATGGATCTTCAGGGTGCAAAAGGAGAGTATATGGTACCATAGAAAGTTTTAAAACCCAATTGATATCAGGTAATTTAAGCAAAAATATGGTATTGACTACTTTGATACTTATCCACTGCTAGCTGGAATTATAACTATAAGATTGCTCATAGCTCTTATTACAATTTAAAAGCGATTAATTGATCAAATGGATGTGCAAATCGCATTCCTAAATGGTTAATTGAAAGAAGAGGTATACATGGAACAACTTAAAGGTTTTGCAGTTCTATACCAATAAATGAAAGTATGTAAATGCAAAAGATCCTTGTATGGCTTGAAGGATGCTACTAAGTAATGACATCAAAATTGATAAATAGTGCTTTCATTTTAGTATTAATGAATCAGACAAATGTGTTTTTTCTAAGTTTGAATATGGAAAATGTGTGATGATATGTTTATATGTTGATGATGTGCTAATTTTTGGGGCTGATTTAGAGGAAGTGGAGAAAACCAAGAGTTCTCTGTCTTCGAAGTTCTTCGTAAAAGACATAGGGCAGGCTGTGTTGTACTTGGCGTTAAGATCATTAGAAATAATGGTGGTATATGCTGGACTTAACCTTATTGCATTGAGAAAGTAATTGAGAGGTTCAAATACCAAGATTGGTTCCTCGAGTCACTCCTTTCAATCTAACTTATTAGTTGCCCTGAAATAATGGGAGACTTATTGCATAGCTTGAGTCTGCATAGATCGTAAGGTGCTTGATGTAAGCCATGACAAGGACACGACCAAGTATTGCATTTGCCATTGGGAAGTCAAGTTGATATACTAGCAATACTTGTAAAGTTCATTGGAATGCAATACATCAAGTTTTAAAATTCGTGTAGAAAATTCAAGATTATGACCTATTCTATACAGGCTATCCTTCGATCTTAAAAGGATATTCAAACACAAGTTGGGTAAATAATAGAGAGGATTATGTCTCTACTTCAGGTTAGATATACTTGCTTAGTGATGGAGCGGTTTCTTGGGCATCTAAGAAGCAAACTTCCATAACGAATTCCACTATGATTGTTGAGTTCGTAGCCTTAGTTGCAGTAAGCAAGGCGGCAGAATGGCTATGAAACTTACGATTGGATGTACCTTTATGGCTAGAACCAATGTTGCCACTTTTCATCCATTGTGATAGTAAATAGATGCTATCTAAGGCTTACAGTCATTTCTATAATGGAAAATCAAGGGACATTAATCTTAGACATAACTATGTTCATTAATTGATAACATACAGAGTGATTACTGTTGATTATGTACAAACAAATTAGAACCTTGCAGATCCTTTAAATAAAGGCTTACCAAGGGACTTGGTGTCAAGAGCATCAAGGGGGATGGGACTTAAGCCCATATCTTTGATTACCAGTAATAAAGCCTCAACTTAACTCTTGATACGATGTCAACTCTTAAGTTCATGAGTGGCAGGCATTATACTGCGATTGATAACATTAATAAATTTTATCTCTGGGTAAGAGTGCTTATAAACTGTATCGTTCTAAGAAGGTGAGTTACACTCTTAATAAACCTTGATAGAATGGATGCATATTTTACAAGAGCATGTTGCTAAGGTCTACCTATGTGAGTGTGAAGTGTGGCAGCTTCAAAGAGCTAAAAGGCTTGGCTTAATACACTCATTAAGGATTTAGACACATGGCCATTTAATTAAGTCAAAAATTTGAGAGTAAATTGGCAATTGTGCGTGAAAAGTATCCAATTAGTCAAAAATGAAGTATAGTTTAAAGACTTGTTTACTATTAGATTCAGATGAATTGAAATTATATTCACTAAGTGAAAGTTCAAATAACAATATTTTCATTATGTATCAATGTGTGAGTTTTTCTAACACTACTTTGTGTTTTTGTTGCTTGCTAATTTGTCGTATTTCACATACCTCTTTCACCTAATTTTAGCTCATATAATAATATAATTTTAGGATTTTTACTTATTTTATTTACTTTTGTAGATAATATATTCAATCAAGAAAGTACCACGCAAAGGAGCAAAAGAGGATCAAAAAGGAGGAAAACAGGACATCGGGCGACGGGCCATTGTCGACTGCACGATGGCTGCCGCCATCAAACTGTAGCAGCAGGCAGCAGCTGGCAACAGGGGTCACCCGGGCGACGGCCGACTGGTCTTAGCCGGGGATAGCCGTCGTCCCCCTGGTTGCTCTGTGTTGTTTTGTTTTCCCTAGCTTGAGTATAAAGGCGCCTGCTCGGACTTTCTAAGGGGTCTTTTCTCTCTCTCTAGGCAATTTTTAGGTTAGGATTTTAGGCTAGTTTATCAAATAAACATCCTATTTTGGGAGATTAGATTAGGAGATTAGATTGTAAATTTGGTGGATTATGGATTCAAGCTTTGGATTTCAAGTTCATCCAATTAAGCATAAGTTTTCTTCTCTTCTCTCTCTCTCTTTTCATATGTTGTTCTTGTTTATATTTTGTTAGTTAGTGTTTGATTTTATTTAGTCAAATGTTTACTTCTATTATTAATCCATGTTTAATTTGCTTGATTAGGTTAGTCTAGTTTCTTTCTCTTCCCCCCTTTTGGTTCATGTTTATGAGCATGTTTACTAGCTCAGGTTTAAATTGTGGCTTTTATGTTTTGTGGTTGATTAGCGATTAGTTTTGTTGGTTTGGATTGTGATTAGCCCTTTGATGGCTAGTTAGGCTGGGATTAGGCCTAACCTCTCCAACTTATATTTAGAATGTAGGGTTTTCCTCACGCCTGCCAAGTGTTTGTTGAAATGCTTGAGAGAGCTTTTATCTATATTTTTGGACGATTGACCTATGCCGAGAGGCGAGGTTGATTAATTGGTGTGGGAGAGGGGAAAGCCGGGCTCAGGACATGAAAACAGTTCCAATCGTAGCTAGGTCCGAGGGTTGCCAATTTTGTAGCCTAATTGAGCTAACCCCTTGAAAATATGTGGTTAGACTAATTAGGCTAGCTCATGACCCTTGAGAGAAAGTTTGGGTGGTCTTCGATGGCACAGCCGACCATCTCTTGTTTTTAGTAGAGGTTGGATAGGTGAGGACTCATCTCAACTATTTAGTTTGTCAATTAGTCAAATTAAAGTCTTAAGCCACTCTTTTGCTTTTATTAGTTTAGTTCAGCCTTGTTTTCATTTTCTTCCTTCTTGGCCTAGATTGAATTACTCTAACTAATCCTGGTACTTGAAACCCATCTCCCAGTGGACAACACCAAGAGTACTCAATGATAAAACCTTGCACTTGGGGTTATAAATATGAAAACTCCAATTCTTCCTATCAAATTTTTGGCATCATTGTCGGGGAGTTTGCACTTTTCAATATCAGGATTTTCTTGAGCAATCGAGGCTAGGCCTTTAGAAAATCTAAAAATTTTTAAAAAATCAAAAATTTTTAAAAAAATCAAGATGGTTATTTTTTCATTTACCTCAATTTGATCATGAACCTTTTTTGTAATATTTGTTTAGATTGAATGATTATCGTGCTCAATATGTGTATTTCACGTATGCAAAATAGGAAATATGCAATGTTGTGCTTGAGGGGATAACACATGAGATCCAAGCCATCCTTGAGTCCATGTGTTTTGGTGGTTTGTGTTCTTTAGATGTTTATGATACGTGGGACTTATTTGAGTTTTTGTCTTGACATCAATGGTACCATGAGATTGCTAGTAAGTTTTTTGTGTGTCCTTCCTCCATTTCCTATGATTTGCACGCTTTTTCTCCTCTTATGTGCTCTTATTGTCAATCTTTTGACCATGATGCGAATTCCTGTCTCTATTATGATATCTTTGATGCATGCTATGCTAGACTTAATGTCGTAATAGAGGCAATGAACGAGCGACATGAGTGTTTTATTGGTAAGATGAGGGAGTGTAGCTTATTGCATGAGATCAGCCCTAGTCCATCTTCTCCTAGACTTGAGGTTAGTCTTTATGATGATTATGTGTCTTCTCTTCTTTGAGAACCTACTTTTATGATTGATTCACCTCTGACCAGCCTAGAAAAAGTGATTGATCCTCCCTTGACATCTTTACCATTCGTCGCTCCATCCTTGTCTAGTACACTTAGAGACACTACTGCGGGTGTCTTGCACTTACTTTCTTTTCCCCTCCCTTTAGCTCAGCATACGCGGTTAGAGATGGGTGAGTCTCTTAGGGGTAACGCTAGTTGTGTTATGGATGATTCGCTTGATTGGTCGGGCGATATTACGTTGTTAGAGCATTCTTTTGAGGAGTATTATAGTGATGATGTGAGGGTTAGTGCTGCTACTAGCATTAAGCGTATTGACCGCATTTGAACCAAGTCACTTGATTTAGTCCCCATTTCATCCCCTTCCCTTCCCAACACCCTCTCTCACTTGCATGCATTCAATGAGTCCCTAGGCAACATTAGTAGGTATAATCCCTCCTTTGACCCTTATTGTGCATACCTAGAGGACGTGCCTAGCGAGATCTTGTGGGGCACTTTATTTAATTATGCTTTTGATTTTCCTATAACATTTGATGAGTTTAAGAGGCCACTGACTTTCTTTGCTATGATCTTATTAGTGTTCTCTTATTCGCACCATTCTGAGATGCATGCAGCAGCGTACGACAAGCTCTTACAAGTGTTGACAGCATGTAAGTTGACACCGTGAGTCCTGAGCCATGATGAGGAATGGCTGATGCTCCTCAGGCCTCCACAGCATCATCCTAGAGAGGCATAGTTCAGGTACATTCAGTATCTAACCTAGTATATATAATTGTTCTCACTCTTCTCCCTTCTTTTTATTTTCTTTCTTTTCATTTTTCTTTAGTTGTGGATATTAGGTTGTGTTTAGTTGTGGCTATTAGGTTGTGTTTTTATTGGTGATCATTTTGAAGTGAAATTTGGGATGTTGTTGAGCTATTGATGGCTATGATCAATTTTTTTTTTTTTGTGTTTTTGTATTTTTGTGGATATTTGTGTTTCATGGTTGGTGGTGTTGTTAGATTGGTATATATTTATTTTTGGTGGTTAGTTTTATATATATGTGTGGTCCTCTTGTTGATTTGGTGAGATTGTGTTTTTAGGGTGAGTGTGTTAGCTTGCGTATATATGTGTAGGTTCAGTGTTTTTTGTGTGTGTGTTTGTTTTGTTTTGTGTGTCTTGTGTATGTGATTTTGTTTTCTTTGTTTTTGTGTGTTTTTATGGTGGTAGTGAGTCCTTGGCTCCCAATGAGGATATTGTAAGATTTAAGTGTGGGGGTGGCAAGTTATATACCCTTTTGTTGTGTATATTTTTGGGAAAATTTTTTAATTTTTTAACTTCTGTATTGTGCCATTGTGATTGGTTTGTGATCTTTGATAGCTTAGTTGCTTGCTTGTGTATAGGTCGAATATACATGATAGAACACTTGTCTACAATGTGGTCCCCGGTCTCTCATAATAACCTTATTTCATGTTTACGGTTTTGTGCCTATCTTGTACACTTAATCATTAACTTTTGGTGTTAGTTATTGAAAGTTCGGTTTCGGGACATTCCACTTGCTTAATTGACTTTCAGTTTTGGCTTCATTATGAGGAAAAAAAAAAGAGAAAAACAAGAAGTGTAAAAATGAGCTTAACTCCGGTACCTCTATTTGGGCTTGAATAAATGCCTTGCACATCCAAATAAAACTCCTAAATAAGAAAGAAGCCCTAATATGTGCTAAGTTATTCCTCCGAGAGTTTAAGGCCTAATAAGCCAAGAACTACCCACCCGGGCTAAGGAGCATATGGAGAAAAGTGAAAAAAAATGAAGAAAAGAAAGAAAAAAAAAGAGCAAAAATAAAGGAAGTCATAAGCCAAGTAGAGATGACCTTTTAGCCAGTTTTAGCCTAGCATTAGGAGTCAATACACATTGCACGGAGCACCAAGGTGTGCAAATCATCTCATTATGTTGCGTGTGGTGAAAAATGAGAGTCAGGATGCCTTTACAGCCTATGCGTGTCTTGAATGTGTTTTTTGCTTGTATATAGCTAGGGAGTTAGGTTTTTAAGGTGATAGAATCGATCTGGATGTGTACATATTTTCCCTATTGCCTTCTATATATGCCTTGTTTTGAAAAATCCAAAAATACTTCAAAGATTTTACGGGTATATCTTCTGCAAATGCTCACGAGACCTCACTCATCCACTCAGGGGAAGCAAGGGGTTTAAAGGGCTTGTTGTATATGCTAAATGCAATTGTAATTCTTATGACTGTGAGTTAGGTTCCTAGGTTAGATTTTCGTTTATTTTGCGTGAGGACGAGCAAAAGATAGGTGTAGGGGTATTTGTTAGGCGCTAATTTGCTGTATTTTACGTGCCTCTTTCATCTAATTTTAGCTCGTGCAATAATATAATTTTTAGAATTTTTACATGTTTTATTTTCTTTTTTAGGTAATAAATTCAAGTAAGAAAGTACCACGGAAGGGAGCAAAAGAGGATCAAAAAGGAGGAAAGCAGGACATCGGGCGACGGGCGACCGTCGACTGCACGACGGCTGCCGCCACCAAACTGCAGCATAGGTAGTAGCTGGTGATGGGGTTTGCCCAGGCAACAGCCATCGCCCCCCTGGCTGTCGCGTGCTGTTTTATTTTCCCTGGCTTGTGTATGAAAGCGGTTGCTCAGGAGTTTTTGGGGGTCTTTTCTCTCTCCTTAGGCCATTTTAGGTTAGGGTTTTAAGATAGTTTAGCAAATAAAATTTCCATTTTGGGAGATGAGATTAGGCAATTAGATTGTAAACTTGGGTGGATTATGGATTCAAGCTTTGGATTTCAAGTTGATCTAATCAAGCATAAGTTTTCTTCTATTCTCGTTCTCTCTCTCTCTTTTTCATATGTTGTTCTCATTTATATTTTGTTAGTTTAATGCTCATGTTTGATTTTCTTTAGTCAAATGTTTTGTCCCATTATTAATCCATGTTTAATATGCTTAATTAGGTTAGTCTAGTTCCTTTCTCTTCCCCCCTTTTTGTTCATGTTTATGAGCTTATTCACTAACGTAGGTTTAAATTGTGGCTTTTATGTTTTGTGGTTGATTAGTGATCAGTTTGGTTGGTTTGGATTGTGATTAGCCCTTTGATGGCTAATTAGGCTAGGATTAGACCTAGCCACCCCCAACTTATGCTTAGAATGCAGAGTTTTGCCTCACGTCCGCCAAGTGTTTAATGAAATGCTGGAGAGAGCTTTCATCTATATTTTTGGCCAATTGACCTATGGCAAGAGGTGAGGTTAATTAGCTAGTGTGGGAGGGGATAGTTGGGCTCAGGATATGGAAATAGTCCCGATCCTAGCTAGGTCCGAGGGTTGTTAATTTTGTAGCCTAATTGAGTTAACCCCATGAAAATAGGTGATTAGATTAATTAGGTTAGCTCATGACCCTTTTGAGAGGGCTTGGGTGGTCTTCGATGGCACAACTAACCATCTCTTGTTTTTAGTAAAGGTTGGGTAGGTTAGGACTTATCTCGACTATTTACTTCGTCAATTGGTCAAATCATAGTCTCAAGCCACCTCTTTTGCTTTTATTAGTTTAGTTTAGCCTTATTTTCATTTCCTTCCTTCTTGGCCTAGATTGAGTTGCTTTAACTAATCCTGGTACTTGAAATCCAACTCCCAGTAGACGACACCCCGAGTACTCGATGATAAAACTTTGCACTTGGGGTTATAAATATTAAAAATTAAATTCTTCTTATCAGTTTTTCTCATTCTTCAAATGGTGGGGGATTATGGAAAAATTTCAAAAGTGGAATTTTCCGACATAAGACTTAAAATAGCAGGAACTGTTGGATATTCCAAGAGGGACCAAACAGAGGGCATCACGGAAAATTGTGTGATCCCCTATGGCCAGTGGTGGTCTGGAAAAAACTAGGCAAATGCAAAGATGTAGGCAGCAAGCTGCGAGACTACGCTATGGGCCCCCTTGCCCATAACAGTTGCTCTTAGGCCATTTTCAATAGTTCTTTTATCTAGGGTGTTGGATAAGGGTGCCATATAGGATGTCTGCAAGATTAGCCTCCAAATCCTATCCTGTCTAGCTTTATATTGATTACATAATAGATACCATGGATATAAGAAAGAGAAAAGATACATAAGAAACATACAATTAATTTGTGTGATGGCAGTACCCATAGGCTGAACCTTGACAAAACTTTGAACCTTTACACTTGATTTTTCACATATTATCCCTAATGTTATTGAAAAATTTGCACTTCGGTCCCCTGTGGTTTGGTGTATTAATCTTTGGACCTCACGAACTTTGAAAATAATTTCCGAAGCCTATGAGGTTTGATGTAAATGATTTTTGGAGTCTTAATATTTATTACTAGGTCCCTAAAGGACTTTAAACGCAAATACTTCAAAGTTATGGGTTGTTTTACAAAACTAAGCTTATATTTATGTTTGAGTTTCCTATAATGACTTTAATGGTACTAGTTATCACAATCTACTACTTATATTATAAATATTATATTTGCTGTGATTAACGGCCCACCACGCTTAGCAAAAATAATTAAAACTTAATTAAAGAGTTTCGACCGTTACCTGAACTTAGTCGGCTTGGACTCCAACGTTCTTCTAGCTTCCGGTTTACAGAGATTGCTAATCTCAACCACTCCTTCCTTAGATCAGGCACAGCACAGATCTGTTTCGTTTCCTACCTCAGACCGTAGTCATTAATCAAGTTTTTAATCTTTTTCAAGGATAGTGAGACTTTAATCAAGAAATTATAATATTTAAGACATAAGATTCGATTGGATAACGTTCCTTACTAGGAGACTTCTTTCATTGAAAGATTGAAAGTGGAAATATTACAACAGAAAGCTTGAAGAGGGACTTAAGCTAAGATCATTAGAGATGCTTGTTCATAGAGAAATGGAGAAACCCAACTTCTCGTCTGCTCAAGAATGTTCAAATGACCGTGTCCATTCTCAGCTCTCGACCTCTTTATTTATAGAGGGGATGGGGGTACATAGGATGCCCTAATGGCTACAGATTTTTCACATGGCTACAGTTGCTAATAGTAAACTGACGACTGCAGTACACACTTTATTTTACAGACCGGACACTTGTCAAAATAGTACAATAATGGGGTAGCTTTTCAGAACTTTTAATGATGACAAGACTAGTCATCATTATTGAGATTCTGCATACCTTCATCTCCAATTATATTTTCCAGACCATCATTATCTGGATAATCATCAAAATCTTCATTAATTTGGTTAAGATGCTCTGGATCATATTCTTCAAACAACTCAAGGAGAAATTTCTTTCTTCTTCTGATAAGAATTTTCCAGCTCCAATATCAAAGAGATAATCAAAAATATCTTCTGATTCTGCACTGTCCACTTTCATGTAATCATTGAATTCATTACTATAGGCAAAAGTAGTATTTTCACAATGCATTAGTGTTTTCCCTTTTTCAATCAATGCCCAACATTGATGATAAATGTTGAAAAACCCAATAGCCCTTGCTAATGCAGGATCAGTAACTATATGTACCGAATCTCCATGAATCCAATTTTATCGTTGATCATTGGGATCATCGCAATCAACAATTTGGAGAAGATAATGAGCTGGCTTGGCTTTTCCATTTTCATATTCAATCAGGGCGCTATAAACCTCTAAAGTTAAGTATCTGCGAATTGGAATTTTTGTTGGTCCCTCAGGAGATTTAAGAATCTAATGGAACCTTTTGAACATGTATTGCTGGAACTTAGTTATGGTTGAGAAAAATAGGAAATTAGGATCTGGAACTTTTAAGAAGTAAAGAATCATCCCATATTTCTAGGCTTTGAAGACAGGATCTCAGGGAGATATTGAATTGGTTGGGAAACAAATACCACCGACTCCAGATCTATTGGGAAAATAGATCGTTGTACTCCAAGATTCCCAAATATCATAGGAATAATGATGATAAAAGTCGATGCAGGCTGCATACCATTCCTTGAACCATTTTTCTTGGATATGAGAACTTATTTTTTCTTAGAAATCATAAGGACACCGAAGGTAGCTAATTTGTAATTCTAGAAGGGAAAATCTTTAGGCTATTAGATAGGTAGTAGAGAGTAGATCAAAGCGTGATCTACTTTTTGTATAGAATTCCAGGTTATCAGTAAGGACTTTACTAGAAGGCATAACCCGTTCTAGTAGAAGTGGCATTTCATTAAGGATTTCCTCCTTTTCTGGCAGGAGGTCAGCTTTGATGATCACCATTGGTGAGTTCCGCCAGAGAGTTCTTCGATCCCTGTATATGTTCAATAGAGAAGGAAAACTGGTTAAGCCATAATTGCCAATGCAGGAGTCGCCCTTGTGCTTGCGTATTTGATAAATTCTTTTTCACAAAACCGAGTATTCCTTTGCAATCAGTTTGAATGAGCAAAGGTTTAGAGGCTAAAAAGATTATGAATTTTTTAATTCCCCTTATGACTGCAAGAATTTCTTTTTTCATTGTAGAATAGTTGCATTCTGCTTTATTAAAGCTTCCACTGCAATATTTGCAGAGTTTTTCTCCTTCTTTGATTTTAAGTACCACACTCCAGTGCTCATTGCTAGCATTTGTCTCAAGAATTAAATCATCTTCTTCATTAGGCAAATTAAGGACAGGAAGATTTTTACGCATCTTCTTGAAATTTTGCACAATCTTTGTATCGTTAATAGTCCACGTCCAGCTAACATCTTTCTTGAGTTTTTGCTGTAATGGTTTTCTTAGTTTAGCTAAAATTTTAATGAAATCAGAAGCATAGGTAAGACACCCTAGAAACCTTTCTAATTGCTTCCTATCTTCAATTTTTTAAAGAAATTTTTTTTTTCCATAATATGTTTTTGTAGAATAATCTGTCCAGCTTTAATTTCTAGACCTAAGAATTCGATTTCTTGCTCAGCATAAATGCACTTGCTTTTTCCAAGTATAATACCATGATCAATGCATCCTTGGATGATAGCCAGAACATCATTTTTATTTTGCTCCATGGTTTTAGAAAAGATAAGGATATCATCAATGTAAACTAGACAACAATGATTAAGGTCTTTGAAGATGTTATCCATTCTTCTCTGGAATATTTGAGGTGCATTTTTAAGATCAAATTGCATTACTATCCATTCATAATGTCCTTGTGAGGCACTAAATGCAGTTAAAGGAATACTTTCCTCTTCCATTTTTATCCGCCAATAACCACTCTTGCAAGCCATTTTCGAGAACCAAGAGGCTCATTGAATTCTGTTAAAAAGGACTGTTTTGTTAGGAATATAATAACCATCAAAGACAGTGTTATCATTAAGCTTTTTGTAATTGATTGCCATTCTGGCTTTTCCTCTTTTTTTCTCAGCATGATTTCTTACTACGAAAGCGGGACTGGTGTGAGGACTCTTACTGTTTTTAATTAATCCTTTATCTAGAAGTTCTTTGATTTATTTATTAAACTCTTGAATGTCCTGGTGGGTATACACCATTTGTTTAACTCGGATGATAGTGTTGAGATTTAATAAAGTGATTTTAGCAAATATTTTGTCTTTATCCCAAAATTTCAGAGGATTGTCAGAATAGAGTTCTTTGCATAATTTTTCTTGTTGTTCAATTATCTGCTCTTTAACAGATAACTCGAGTAATTAGATTGTTAGTGCTACTTTACGTTGCGCAGGCATTACCTTCTCACTAAGTTGGCTGCGTGTAAATTCAATTTTGTGATGAGTGTAAGCCTTACTTAATTTTTCAATAGGAACCGAGTGACCATTAATCGTAAATATTATTTAGTTTATGGTCTGAGTGCATGGAGAATATAATCTTTGAAAATTATTTCTAATAATCATATCATTAGAAGGTTGATCAGCAGCCCATAGAACTGGTATAATACATTAAACTCCTCCTAATTCTATGGTTAATCCTTTTATGACTTCATTATGGCTCATAATACTATTGTCAGCTATTCTTACTTGTAAAGGATTTTTAGCTTTTCCACATAAATTTAGGAAATAATGTTCTTTTTCCAAAGCACACAGAACAACCACTATCTATGCAGGCACATAGTTCATATTTATTATATCCCTCTAAACATACCTTTATTGGGATATAGATGCTATTGTGGTTTGTATTGGTAGCTTCATAAGATATTTCCATGGTCATATTTTTTACTAATTCATTCTCACAAATTGGTTCACTAATAGTTCTAGTTTTGTATCCAATGACCTTTCTTTCCAGGCTTGTTAATCGATCTAAACTAGGTCTTGCAGTTTCAAAACTCATTCTACTCATTTCACTGGTCATGCTAATTGTATCATCTTCCCTATGCTCTTCTTTAGCGAATGAAGATCCTTCTCCCCAATCTGATTTTGTGCTCATACTTCTTAATAATTGGGGTTTAATGGTGATTTTTCCCTCCTCATCAATTTTTATTACATTTTTCTTATTAATTTTTGTAAGATGGGCAAAGCTAGATATCCATGAATGATCAATTTTTATATCTTGAGGGTTAGACTTAATTCTTTGAATTTTCTGTATCGGGGTAGGACTTTCAAATTTTTCTGCCTCTATCATTGTTACCTTAGTCTTAGGGTCTATCATATTATCTAACTTATAGATGATTTTTCAAAATATCCGTAACGGATATCCTCCTCTTTTCATGTCCATCCCGACTGTTTTGATCTTAAGGGATGGGAAGTTTTTAGCAAATTCATTTTTTAGGCTCATAATATCCAGGTCGACAATTGAAACCTACTGACCCATTACATAAATTTGTTTTTATCCCTGTAATTATTTGATTGTTAAATTTGGTATGTCTGATATCACAGAGTAAAGCGTAAAGATCAATATCTTTACCATAATATTGTAATAGAGTGATTTGAACTTGGACACTTTCGACGTGGATATACCTATACTTTCTATCTTTGTTATGTTTAAGGATATTCTCTCAATTGATCAGATTAACTTCCCTAATGTCATACTCACAGTCCTTGATCTCAAGATCTCCTTCCATCATTTCATATACGTATTTGCTTTTTATTTGAAAAATAGATTTTTTGTAGATTATGTCCTTTTGGATTATGGGAAGAACCCAATCTCCCTTAACTTCTTCATGATCATTATCTACCACAAATTCTACTCCTTGAAGATCACCAAGGCTTACCGAGCTACTTTCCATCATATGGCTAGTTTCTTCATAATCACTTTCTTTATATTCATTGTCCTCTATAATTTCAACAATTCCTTTGTTGTTGCCCAGGGCTAGTTCTAAAGCTTCATCTTCACTAAGCTCAACATAATCTAGGCTTCTCAAAGTTTCAATAAATTTGTTATTCTTCCAATTTTTACATTCGTTAGCATAATGCCCTACTTCTCCACATGCCTAACACTTACAGTTGTTTTTTCCTGCCGGGTAATAAGCAGCTTTCCTAAAAAATCTAAATTTTTTAGGACTCGATTTGTTATAATATTTTCTTCTATATTTTTCGCCTCTCTGCTTGTTAAAGCTCTTTTTCTTATAGAATTTTCTTTTTCTTCTTTTCTCAGATTCTTTTCCCCATTGGTGAGGTAAATCTCAACAAGTCAAGAATTGCTTCTTAATATTCTTTTGCTTTTGAAGATCAAGACATTGTTCATTGACTCATTTTCGCAAATAGAAAATTCTCGCTCCAAGGGTATCTACAACATCTGTTCGTTCAAACCATGCCATGTATTTTTCATTAATTATAGAATTTATAAGATATGGCAATTTGTCATAGAACATGCCAAGATTTGCTTCATTATGCCCAATTTTATAATAATATTGACTGAATTCTGCAATATAATTTTCTAAGTATCTCATATCCCATAATTCTATGTTGTTAATTTTTCTTTGCCGTTCTCGTGTTTTTTTCTTCAGAATCAATTTTAGCTCCGATAAATTCGGACTCAATTTCTTTGCACAGACTTCTGAACATAGCAACTGGTGTTTCCATCATTCTTAAAGTATTTTTACCATCTTCACTTAAAGAATCGTACCAGTCAGCTACAGTGCCCGAAAAACTATACTCGATATAATTTAGAAAGTTTGCTGCAGTCTATGTAGTATTTAAATTTAAGGCACTGTTCATTCCTCTTTTCCAGTGCTCAAATATTTCTTCTCTATTACAAGCTTAATCTATGCTTAAGTTATAACCAGTTTGATTACTTGGGGTAAGGCTAATGTCTTCATAGGTTGTGGTTTTTCTTGGGACAAACTCGAAGGAAAAATTGTTTGTTCGTCCTGCAGGAACATACCTAGGTCTCAAGAAATGAGTGTTTTTTCTGGAAGGTTCACCAAATTCTTTAGGTTTAGAAATGACATTATTAACAAGATTAGTCTCTGTTTCATGTAAGTCAATTTCTTCTCCTATTTCGTTAATCTCATTTTCCGCAACCAGTTTACCATATTTTTTATCTAATTTTCATTTAATTTCTTCTAATGGTAATGCATTAAGATCATCGAGTTTAATAAGATTCATTTGCTGATATATTTCTTCTTCTAGTTGGACATTATTAGTCTCTTCATTATTATCAGACAAGACAGCATATTTATCGCTAATAGCGCTCATGATTTTGTTTAGTTCTTCGGGATTTTTGTAACGGCCCGAACCTAATATTCAGTTTAATTACATTAAATCATCTTAATGATAAATTAATCAAGTTGGGCGCCGCATTTCAATTCAGCATTTTAAATGTGTATATTTTTGTGCATTGCAGGTTCGAGTGACAATGTGGCCTCAGGAAAATGATCTTTGTTCTATTCCTGAATAGTTTCTTTAGATCCCAATAAACATTAGATCAACTATTAAAGGGTCAATTTGAGAAACAATAATAATAATAACATGCGATAAAGTGTCATAATAAAATAATAATAATAACAAAATAATACATGCAAAAAAGGAATTATTTTTTTTATTCAGTAATTTTAGCCAAGAATTATTAATTCAATTATATATGTATATACATATATATGTATATATATATATATATATATATATATATATATATATATATATATATATATATATATATATATATATTATATAATATATATATGTATATATATATATATATATGTATATGCAATGAAGGAAAAAAAAAATGAAGAACAGAGAACAAACCGACATAGTGGGCAATTAAAACAAACCAACACCCCATAAAAATGATCCCAAATCCACACAATCTCCCCTGCTCCCCTCCACTCTACATCCCTTTAAGCTGCGTCACCTCTTTGGTTGACCCTTTATTCGATTTAGGTTGTTATCCCATATTCACACTAAGCTAACACCCATTTGATCACCTTCATCTCATAATCAAATTAGGGTTTGCATATAGACGTAAAGGTAAAACCCTAACTTTGCCTAAATTGGATGTTTGGGTTGATGTATGATTAAATTTTTGCAAGTAAATAATGCAATTGGCTTGTATGAGTATTAATTTATAGATTTCTTAGATTGTTTTGGACTCTTTGATTGAGTTGTATGTTGAAGTTTAAGGAAGAGTATGGGGAGTGGTGGTTTAAAGGTTGTACATGAATCTTAGTTGTTTGTGATGATTAATGATCCAATTAACATTAGTGAATGCCTACTTGTGAATTTCTTGAATTATTCCGAAAATCTGGAAGGAGTTGTGGATTTGGAGAATGCGAGATGGGTGTGGTGAGTGTGAGTAGGAGATTATACTTGCATTTTAAATCGTTCATGATGATTTAGTAGTATTTAGAGTAGCTTGATGTATAATCGATGGGGAATGGGGGAATTATGTATACTGAATGTGTGGGTTATGTCATGATCATGGCTTGGTAAGCTAAGGGCATTTGGAGTAATCCTAGTGGAGGTTTGAATGAAATTAATGGGTTACACATGTGTTGAAGCCGTGGATATGGTGATTAAAGGTTTTTGGGTAATGTTTATTTTAAATTATGTTCATTTTAAATTATGATGCCCAAATTAAGTGGGGATATGTATACGTGTGACATGATATGTGGATATACTGTTATAAGTTAGTATTATGGGGGATAGAGGAGGGGAGGAAGCGAGAGATGTAATGACCTTAAGTATATTGAGGAGATTACGTCTTGATTGTGAGATGAAGGTGATCAAATGGGTGTTAGCTTAGTGTGAATATGGGATAACAACCTAAATCGAACAAAGGGTCAACCAAAGAGGTGACGCAGCTTAAAGGGATGCAGAGTGGAGGAAAAGTATGGTATCAGTTGAATTAGAAGGAATTTGAGAGTTAAAATTATTAACGGATGTTTCTCTTAGAAAATAACTGAAGGATCGAACATATTAAAAATGTCATTGGATTGTACCCAAAGCCAAGTCTCATAGCTAAATCACGTCATGGCTAGTTTGCCTACCCCACAGCTGTGATTAATAACAATAACATAAGTACACTAATAAAGAGTTTATAATAATAATAATGCAGACAATAGTGATGCTGACATCGATATTAATACACACAAGACAAGTCAGACCTTTACGCTGTTATAACCTCTTTTAAATAAGTGACAGCAATATTGAAGAGGAGAATTAAAAACAAAAATCAAAAAAGAAAAAATTAGTTTAAGTTAATAATGGTCGTTACGCTAATAATAACAAGTGGGGTTAAGGAAATTTAGATTATTTAATTAGTCAGAGAATTTGATAAAATTTCTTCATCTATACTAATCGCAGAAATAACATATCTGAAGTAGGAACGAGGCCACTTTGTCGCTTCAAGCTGCCAACACACGTTCTTCATTACAGGGGAGAGAGAATCCCAAAGGCCAGGTATGTACATTGCTTGTGTTCTTCGAAAACTCCCATGTTTCTCAATAATGAAAAATTAATAGAAGATTCATTTAATGAATTAATTTTCTCATTGCTTTGTCACATAAATAAGTGGCCCCGTCCAAGTATCAATCATCAGGGCTTATGCCCATTAATGTACCCGCGCGCGGTGTCAACTCAGGCTTTTCGATCGGCCTGGGGAGTGAGCACCTAAAGTATGATCGTTTCAAGATGTACATCGACCAAGGGGTTCACTTCCAGATAATAATCAGCAAATCATTTTATTTATGCATTCTCTCTCTCCTGTTTGCAAAGCAAAACACTTTGAAATGCGGCCGGCCCAACTAATTTCACATAAAACTTATTTTATTGCATGGGAATGTACGTATTGAGCTTCGGCTCACCATTCGAATGTTTTTTTTTTTATGTTTTTTGTTTTAGGTACAGGGAGAAAGAAATCAGAAAGCAGCAAAATAATGGACGTTATTGATCGCTAGCTAGTCAACGCTCACAGTGATGATAGGTTAGTAACTTGGAGATTATGTGTTGTTATTCTTTTGAAACCTGAGGATAATAATGCTTAGCATTGGTACATCAAGTTATCACATGAAAGATGAATAGTATGAGTAGAAAAATTTTTAATTTGGGTGGTTCCAAAGGTTTAGTAAATCAGGTAACCTTGTTCCATTCCGAAACGGCGATAATGCCTCCAATCAGATTTAAAAGCCTCCCGCTACAAATTAATAGTAAATTAGTAATTAAGCTCGAGTAAGCAGACATTAGCATTTGGGGGCGTTACAGTTGTGGTATCAAAGCCAAGCTTAGCATCACTGTGAGCGATAGGAATGCCTATGAATTAGGTTGGATTAGCGCGGCGAATGTGTAGCCAGGAGTCCATATGTATGCGTGCATCATGACGGTGTTTTAGTAAACACTTATCCAGCCTTCATCCTTTGCTATTAGGACCAACAACGCAGTTGAATAATAGATTTGGAATTCCATCGCTATCAAAATGGAATGGAGAACCATTCGATCAACTTCTTGGTAACTTCGTGGTGATGCACGTATTTCAAAGACGTATACTAAGCTCATCGCAAATCCCGGGGCATTGTGGGTTGCCGTTTGAGTTACCAGGATATTTTCAATTTAGAGGTTTTATTAACGAGTGCTGAAAAGACTTAATGCTTGTGTGTTGTGAGGTTTAAGACATGGTAAGAAGGTAAAGTCCGCACACTTTTATGCTATTAATGCAGTGCCAAACCACATTTAACTTGCTAGACAGGGGAAATGTATTATGCAGCCATATTCATGAGTTGCAATATCATAAAATAATCATTCGAATAGTGCAATAATATGAATGTTTGAGGGCCTATCATGACAATGGGGATGATTTATAGTAACCATTTTAGAATAATGAATTCGATGCTGGCAACTCAGTAACTTATGTGGTACTACTTGATATTATATGGATGGTACATATCAGGCTAAGGAGTAACTATTGTTAAATGAATATTGGGAGATTGTGGATATTGATGCAAGGAAATATATTGAGAAAAATTTATGATGGAGTAATTTGGTGTACTATTGGCTAAAGCAAGATCACTTAAGGGGAAACGAATATTCATGGGCTTCCATGGAACTTTTACCTTGATTAATGGGAAAGAAGCAGACAAGTATACACGTTGGGAGCCTGTTGATGAGTTTTGAGTCAAGTATCGATCTTTCAAAGGAAATACCACGTTTACTGGGCTTAATAGCTTATATTGAATTCAATGACTTAGTTAGCCTAATATCGATTATAATCATTTTGTTAGAAAGTAAGTTTCCAGCAAAGTAAGCATTTGGAAAAAGAGAGAGAGAGAGAGAGAGAGAGAGAGAGAGAGAAAGGAAATACGATCTTAAAGGCTAAGGAAGTGCTAGGCAATTGGCCAGAGGGTAGGAACTGGACTCAAGATATGAATTATCTTGGTGTTCTTGGAAACTGAGTGGTTACATGTTGGAAGGTCAGGAAGGCTTTGAATAATACTAGACAATAATCAACAAGACTATCACAATCACCCATATTGAAATGTGTACATTCCAAGTTCTCGCTCAGTTAATTTAGTGAATGAAGAATTACGTAAAAAGGGGTATCATTTAGAAGGATTATCAATCATAACAGTCAATCTCGACACGTAAGGCACAAGAGCATGTACTTGTGAGCCTAAACTCATTCATCATTGCAAAAGGGATGCAAGTCCTTCGATTTAATGTAAAAAAAAGGGGGGGCTTGACAGTCAAAAGGACATTAACATTTCAAAACCTTGAATTTCAAAAGCGAAAAATAGCTTATTTATTTTGAGCTTCTTCTCTACCAATTTTTGAGTATGTCTGTTCACTCTATTACGGGACCCGAATAGCAGAGTGTACTTTAGGGGCAAAGCCGAGCTGAGAAAAAGATTCTCAATCACTCAAGTCTAAAGCAACGTACTTTAACTATCGATTGTCCTAATAGAGCGCACGAAGAAAACATTTACTAATCGAATCATCACTTAGCTTACACAAGGATGTGCAGGTTAACTGGGTTCACATTCTAACCCAAGACGTCCATTTACTACAGAAATTTCCCTTCTGGTGGTTTTAACCATCATCTTCGTCTTTTTATTCACATGCAGGGACATAGGACTTGCAAAAGTCTCTTTGATAATCTGTTAGATTTTTTCACCTTTAGCACTTAATACTTCCTCGCAACTTCGTAGCATCGATCATTTACTTTACTACCATGACCATCGTGAATCAACTGCATGTCTTGTATATACCGATCTTGTATATGCCTTGCCTCTCGCATTACAAATCTCCGTCTGTTCATTCATTCAGCTTACATGCCGGTTCTTTATAGCCAATCAAGAAATATCTTTGCAAGAGTGGTTGGGCGGATAATGAACACCCTTATTATGAGGTTAAAACAATCTCTGAGGACATCCGGAGATTATTAGGGAAGAATTTTAGTTCCAAAAGATGCATATGAGGTTTTATTCTACTATGTTGGATTAGGTCATGGGTACTAATGGGTCAAGCTATATTCATTGGATTGTGCAAAATAAATTAAGTGGGAAAATCGTACTTTGTGAAACATTAAGTGATTCGGTAAGTAAGCTCATTAAGATTAACAAGGACTAAGGGGGGAAAGAAGGAGAGAGATGCAATGAAATGAAAGGAAAAAGTGAGAAGAAAGGGTACTTAGACATTGGAGTCAACACAGTAGCGAGGGTGACAGTCTACAGTTTGGAGTATGCTCGTTTTTGATGAAAGACGATAATATACAGAAGTGAAGGTATAAGGAAAAGGCCTGAGGATATGATAAATATGTCCATTGGTTCATTGCTTTTGTACATTAGGAATGCTAAAAGTCATAATTTCTATGTTCGTCAGGAGTAAATAAGATTTTGGGAGACAAATCATTCTTGGGGAAGCATAATAAGTACAATGGCTATTGGGATTGACCTTAGGGTACTTGTTAACGCATTACAGTTTGTGTTGATAAGGAATTGGAAGTGGTGAGTTGAGTATATATATCTACATGTTGCATGGACTCTATGGAAGGATTCCTAATGGTTTTATGAGGTTGAAATGTCAAACTCAAAAGAGCATTACTGGAACACAACGTCAAGTACAACGACAGAGGACTGGGCTGTGAGAGATTGCATACCGATTGAAACCCAGACAACTTCCTTTTGATCATACCAACCCTTGAAAACTTAATCTACATTCTCGTGTTGATACAAATGAGTTTACAGTGACCTTGATGAGCTAATGTTAGACCCTTCTTATCCTAATAACCCCTAGAACTAACACCCCTTGGTATGCAATACCATAATCTAATTTGAAATCCCTTCCCCTTCACATTCAGCATGGCAACACCTATTTAATTGTTGCAACAATCCTTCATTTCATATCCTTTCCCCCGTTGAATTTTCTCATGACATTTATTTTCATAAGGAATCCCTATCATTAAGATGGCTTACACCCCTCTTGCTTTCTCTCTTACCTTCTTTTCGCTTTCTCTCTTGCCTCTATTCACTACCTCGGTTCAGCTTACTTCTCACGACCATTATTTCAATAGCAATGTGATTTTTCCTAGCCCTTAGCATCCAATCACTACATAGATTGCCATTTTACTACTAGTCTAGTTTTGGAGTTATGTGCAATGTGTTGGTCCCTATGTAACCGATGATCAGATTATTTATTTCTCATCCCCCCCCATTCCTAAATTGCTTACACTACTAGTTATCTTCATTCCGTCTACACCGCAGTAATATTTTAATTACCCATCATCTCGAAATTTGCCATCTGTCTATTTCATTAGAAATCATATATCGACAATGAGTCTTAATACTTTTAGTTATTGGTCAACTTCTCCCTTAATCATTTCGACTTACGTATTGGCGTCGTCTTTTTCTCATTTTATCTTTTTCAACCCAAGCATTTACATAAAAGATTTTAGGTAGCATATTAAACTTTGCTAATTCATTTGTCCTTTGCATTAATGTTGTTATTTCTATCATCTCTTGTGTTTGATTGAATGGTCCCATTTTTAAACGTTGCCTTCTTCAACGTGAGCCACTTCTCCTTTAATTTTAACCTTTTAAAAGTTAGTGGTTCCTTAAGAGTGTTCATATCTATTTCCAGCATCGTCCATCATGTCCTTGGAACTTGTTAAATATTGAATCCATTCTTGCTTGAGTTTAAGTGGTCGCCAATTCTTACTTCATTTCATATGTCACCCACTGATCAGTAAGTCCAACTTCTAACTACTTAACCAAATTGAGAGGGCACAGAACAATCACAACTGATATGATTCAAGAATTTTCCTCAGGTTTTCGATGTGACAGGTAGAAGTCGATATATGCATGCGAAGTTGAAATCACTATTTGCTTCGAAAAAGGAGTCTTACATGCACAGATAGAAGATGAGCCTCCATAAGTTTATTATTGAAGTCTTAGAATGCATATCGTTTATTTTGGGATGTAACCCCAATACTCCGGATGTGTGATTCGTTGAGTTGTACTTTTCATTTCTTTTCTACTATTGAACTTCATGGAATGGTTTACTCCGGGTGTGTGGCCCGTAGAGTTGTGGTCTCCGGTGTGTGGCCGTTGAGTTTGATTTGGCCTCCTTTTGTACTTAATTTCAATGCAGGGATTAAATGTAAGGCTTTAAACCTGGGAAATGGTCAGTTTTTAGGGGGAAACTCTATTGGTTTCACTCCAGAAGTTAGGAAAATATTTTTATACTAATTCGTATCTACAACCCTTTACGGAGACCAAAAGTTTGAACCCCTATTTTGGCAACCTCTGCAAAAAGCGGTTGCGACCAAGTTGAAATTCAGTAGTTCATACCACTGTGAGATTGATAGGCAAATTGAACCTAGGATATATCGGGCCTTATGAAATCATTGAGGAGTAAAACCCTGTAGCTTATAGATACGGTTACCAACAGAACTAGAACGTGTACACGTCCTTCACATCTCAAAGCTCAGAAAATATCTGTGAGATCCACATCATGTCATCACATCTCACAATTATGACTTCTAGAGTTTCCAGTACGGTACAAGGTTCTTTTAAACTGCAATTTTCGAGGACGAAACTTATTTTAAGGGGGGAGGCTGTAACGGCCCGAACCTAATATTCAGTTTAATTACATTAAATCATCTTAATGATAAATTAATCAAGTTGGGCACCGCATTTCAATTCAGCATTTTAAATGTGTATATTTTTGTGCATTGCAGGTTCGAGTGACAATGTGGCCTCAGGAAAATGATCTTTGTTCTATTCCTGAATAGTTTCTTTAGATCCCAATAAACATTAGATCAACTATTAAAGGGTCAATTTGAGAAACAATAGTAATAATAACATGCGATAAAGTGTCATAATAAAATAATAATAATAACAAAATAATACATGCAAAAAAGGAATTATTTTTTTTATTCAGTAATTTTAGCCAAGAATTATTAATTCAATTATATATGTATATACATATATATGTGCAATGAAGGGGAAAAAAAAAAAAAAGAAGAACAACGAACAAACCGACATATTGGGCAATTAAAACAAACCAACACCCCATAAAAATGATCCCAAATCCACACAATCTCCCCTGCTCTCTTCCTCTCTGCCCGACCATGACACCCACCCACTCCCCTCTCTGCGTCGCCGCCTTTCCTGCCGGCCGGTCGACGAATCACCAGCGGTCGCTTGCTCGCCAACTGTCAGTCACCGAGACAACCCTTTTCCATTCTCTGTTTGTCCTCCCACCCGACCGGTCGTGGCCCTGTCTCTGCCACTGCTCGCCGCCTCTCCTCCTCGGCGCCCCAGCCTTCGCTGGCTGGCCACTGGGCGCCGGTGCTTGCTGCCGCCCAGTGTGCCGCGTGCATGAGCCCCTTCCTCACCTCCATATTTAGCTTCAACCGGGTAAAAAGGTAAAACCCTAACTTTGCCTAAATTGGATGTTTGGGTTGATGTATGATTAAATTTTTGCAAGTAAATAATGCAATTGGCTTGTATGAGTATTAATTTATAGATTTCTTGGATTGTTTTGGACTCTTTGATTGAGTTGTATGTTGAAGGTTAAGGAAGAGTATGGGGAGGGGTGGTTTAAAGGTTGTACATGAATCTTAGTTGTTTGTGATAATTAATGATCTGATTAACATCAGTGAACGCCTACTTATGAATTTCTTGATTTATTACGAAAATCTGGAAGGAGTTGTGGATTTGGAGAATGCGGGATGGGTGTGGTGAGTGTGAGTAGGAGATTATACTTGCATTTTAAATCGTTCACAATGATTTAGTAGTATTTAGAGTAGCTTTATGTATAATCGATGGGGAATGGGGGAATTATGTATACTGAATGTGTGGGTTATGTCATGATCATGGCTTGGTAAGCTAAGGGCATTTGGAGTAATCCTAGTGGAGGTTTGAATGAAATTAATGGGTTACACATGTGTTGAAGCCATGGATATGGTGATTAAAGGTTTTTGGGTAATGTTTATTTTAAATTATGTTCATTTTAATATGATGCCCAAATTAAGTGGGGATATGTATACATGTGACATGATATGTGGATATACTGTTATAAGTTAGTATCATGGGGGATAGAGGAGGAGAGGAAGCGAGAGAGATGTAATGACCTTAAGTATATTGAGGATATTACGTCTATATGCAAACCCTAATTTGATTATGAGATGAAGGTGATCAAATGGGTGTTAGCTTAGTGTGAATATGGGTAACAACCTAAATCAAACAAAGGGTCAACCAAAGAGGTGACGCAGCTTAAAGAGATGCAGAGTGGAGGAAAAGTATGGTATCAGTTGAATTAGAAGGAATTTGAGAGTTAAAATTATTAACGGATGTTTCTCTTGGAAAATAACTTTAAGGATCGAACATATTAAAAATGTCATTGGATTGTACCCAAAGCCAAGTCTCATCGCTAAATCACGTCGTGGCTAGTTTGCCTACCCCACAGCTGTGATTAATAACAATAACATAAGTACAATAATAAAGAGTTTATAATAATAATAATGCGGCTAATAGTGATGCTGACATCGATATTAATACACACGAGACAAGTCATACCTTTACGCTATTATAACCTCTTTTAAATAAGTGATAGTAATATCGAAGAGGAGAATTAAAAACAAAAATCAAAAAAAAAAAAATCAGTTTAAGTTAATAATGGTCGTTATGCTAATAATAACAAGTGAGGTTAAAGAAATTTAGATTATTCAATCAGTCAGAGAATTTGATAAAATTTCTTAATCTATACTAATCGCAGAAATAACATATCTGAAGTAGGAACGAGGCCACTTTGTCGCCTCAAGCTGCCAACACACGTTCTTCATTACAGGGGAGAGAGAATCCCAAAGGCCAGGTATGTACATTGCTTGTGTTCTTTGAAAACTCCCATGTTTCTCAATAATGAAAAATTAATAGAAGATTCATTTAATGAATCAATTTTCTCAATGCTTTGTCACATAAACAAGTGACCCCGTCCAAGCATCAATCATCAGGGCTTATGCCCATCAATGTACCCGCGCGCGGAGTCAACTCAGGCTTCTCGATCGGCCTGGGGAGTGAGCACCTAAAGTATGATCGTTTCAAGATGTACATCGATCAAGGGGTTCACTTCCAGATAATAATTAGCAAATCATTTTATTTATGCATTCTCTCTATCCTGTTTGCAAAGCAAAACACTTTGAAATGCGGCCGGCCCAACTAATTTCACATAAAACTTATTTTACTGTATGGGAATGTACGTATTGAGCTTCGGCTCACCATTCGAATGTTTTTTTTTTATGTTTTCTGTTTTAGGTACAGGGAGAAAGAAATCAGAAAGCAGCAAAACAATGGACGTTACTGATCGCTAGCTAGTCAACGCTCACAGTGATGATAGGTTAGTAACTTGGAAATTGTGTGTTGTTATTCTTTGGTACATCAAGTTATCACATGCAAGATGAACAGTATGAGTAGACAAATATTTAATTTGGGTGGTTCCAAAGGTTTAGTAAATCAGGTAGCCTTGTTCCATTCCGGAACGGTGGTAATGCCTCCAATCAGATTTAAAAGCCTCCCGCTACAAATTAATAATAAATTAGTAATTAAGCTAGAGTAAGCAGACATTAGCATTTGGGGGCATTACAGTTGTGGTATCAGAGCCAAGTTTAGCATCACTGTGAGCTATAAGGATGCCTATGAATTAGGTTGGATTAGTGTGGTGAATGTGTGTCCAGGAGTCCATATGTATGCGTGCATCATGAGGGTGTTTTAGTAAACACTTATCCAGCCTTCATCCTTTGCTATTAGGACCAACAACGCAGTTGAATAATAGATTTGGAATTCCATCGCTATCAAAGTGGAATGGAGAACCATTCGATCAACTTCTTGGTAACTTCGTGGTGACATACGTATTCCAAAGACGTATACTAAGCTCATCCCAAATCCCGGGGCATTTTGGGTTGCCGTTTGAGTTACCAGGATATTTTCAATTTGGAGGTTTTATTAACGCGTGTTGAAAAGACTTAATGCTTGTGTATTGTAAGGTTTAAGACATGGTAAAAACGTAAAGTCCGCACACTTTTATGCTATCAATGCAGTGCCAAACCACATTTAACTTGCTAAACAGGGGAAATGTATTATGCAGCCATATTCATGAGTTGCAATATTATGAAATAATCATTCGAATAGTGCAATAATATGAATGTTTGAGGGCCTATCATGACAATGGGGATGATTTATAGTAACCGTTTTAGAATAATGAATTCGATGCTGGGAACTCAGCAACTTATGTGGTACTACTTGATATTATATGGATGGTACATATCAGGCTAAGGAGTAACTATTGTTAAATGAATATTGGGAGATTGTGGATATTGATGCAAGGAAATATATTGAGAAAAATTTATGATGGAGTAATTTGGTGTACTATTGGCCAAAGCAAGATCATTTAAGGGGAAACGAATATTCATGGGCTTCCATGGAACTTTTACCTTGATTAATGGGAAAGAAGCAGACAAGTATACACGTTGGGAGCCTGTTGATGAGTTTTGAATCAAGTATCGATCTTTCAAAGGAAATACCACGTTTACTGTGCTTAATAGCTTCTATTGAATTCAATGACTTAGTTAGCCTAATATCGATTATAATCATTTTGTTAGAAAGTAAGTTTTCAGCAAAGTAAGCATTTGGAAAAAAAGAGAGAGAGAGAGAGAGAGAGATAGAGAGAGAGAGAGAGGAAATACAATCTTAAAGGCTAAGGAAGTGCTAGGCAATTGGCCAGAGGATAGGAACTGGACTCAAGATATGAATTATCTTGGTGTTCCTGGAAACTGAGTGGTTACATGTTGAAAGGTCAGGAAGGCTTTGAATAACACTAGACAATAATCAACAAGACTATCACAATCACCCATATTAAAATGTGTACATTCCAAGTTCTCGATTAGTTAATTTAGTGAATAAAGAATTACGTAAAAAAGGGTATCATTTAGAAGGATTATCAATCATAACAGTCAATCCCGACACGTAAGGCACAAGAGCATGTACTTGTGAGCCTAAACTCATTCATCATTGCAAAAGGGATGCAAGTCCTTCGATTTAATGTAAAAAAAAGGGAGGGGGAGCTCGACAGTCAAAAGGACATTAACATTTCAAAACCTTGAATTTCAAAAGCGAAAAATAGCTTATTTATTTTGAGCTTCTTCTCTACCAATTTTTGAGTATGTCTATTCACTCTATTACGGGACTCGAACAACAAAGTGCACTTTAGGGGCAAAGCCGAGCTGAGAAAAAGATTCTCAATCACTCAAGTCTAAAGCAACGTACTTTAACTATCGATTGTCCTAATAGAGCGCACGAAGAAAACATTTACTAATCAAATCCTCACTTAGCTTACACAAGGATGTGCAGGTTAATTGGGTTCACATTCTAACCCAAGACGTCTATTTACTACAGAAATTTCCCTTCTGGTGGTTTTAACCATCATCTTCATCTTTTTATTCACATGCAGGGATGTAGGACTTGTAAAAGTCTCTTTGATAATCTGTTAGATTTTTTCACCTTTAGTACTTAATACTTCCTCGCAACATCGATCATTTACTTTACTACCATGACCATCGTAAATCAACTGCATGTCTTGTATATACCGGTCTTGTATATGCCTTGCCTCTCGCATTACAAATCTTTGTCTGTTCATTCATTCAGCTTACATGCCGGTTCTTTATAGCCAATCAAGAAATATCTTTGCAAGAGTGGTTGGGCGGATAATGAACACCCTTATTACGAGGTTAAAACAATCTCTGAGGACATCCGGAGATTATTAGGGAAGAATTTTAGTTCCAAAAGATGCATATGAGGTTTTATTCTACTATGTTGGATTAGGTCATGGGTACTAATGGGTCAAGCTATATTCATTGGATTGTGCAAAATAAATTAAGTGGGAAAATCGTACTTTGTGGAACATTAAGTGATTCAGTAAGTAAGCTCATTAATTTTAACAAGGACTAAGGGGGGAAAAAAGGAGAGAGATGCAATGAAATGAAAGGAAAAAGTGAGAAGAAAGGGTACCTAGACATTGGAGTCAACACAGTAGCGAGGGTGACAGTCTACAGTTTGGAGTATGCTCGTTTTTGGTGAAAGACGATAATATATAGAAGTGAAGGTATAAGGAAAAGGCCTGAGGATATGCCAAATATGTCCATGGGTTCATTGCTTTTGTACATTAGGAATTCTAAAAGTCATAATTTCTATGTTCGTCAGGAGTAAATAAGATTTTGGGAGACAAATCATTCTTGGGGAAGCATAATAAGTACAATGGCTATTGGGATTGACCTTAGGGTACTTGTTGGCGCATTACAGTTTGTGTTGATAAGGAATTGAAAGTGGTGAGCTGAGTATATATATCTACATGTTGCATGGACTCTATGGAAGGATTCCTAATGGTTTTATGAGGTTGAAATATCAAACTCAAAAGAGCATTACTGGAACACAACGTCAAGTACAACGACAGAGGACTGGGCTGTGAGAGATTGCATACCGATTGAAACCCAGACAACTTCCTTTTGATCATACCAACCCTTGAAAACTTAATCTACATTCTTGTATTGATACAAATGAGTTTACAGTGACCTTGATGAGCTAATGTTAGACCGTTCTTGTCCTAATAACCCCTAGAACTAACACCCCTTGGTATGCAATAACATAATCTAATTTGAAATCCCTTCCCCTTCACATTCAGCATGGCAACACCTATTTAATTGTTGCAACAATCCTTCATTTCATATCCTTTTCCTCGTTGAATTTTCTCATGACATTTATTTTCATAAGGAATCCCTATCATTAAGATGTCTTACGCGCCTCTTGCTTTCTCTCTTACCTTCTTTTCGCTTTCTCTCTTGCCTTTATTCACTACCTCGGTTCAGCTTACTTCTCACGACCATTATTTCAACAGCAATGTGATTTTTCCTAGCCCTTAGCATCTAATCACTATATAGATTGCTATTTTACTACTAGTCTAGTTTTGGAGTTATGTGCAATGTGTTGGTCCCTATGTAACCGATGATCAGATTATTTATTTCTCATCCCCCCCATTTCTAAATTGCTTACACTACTAGTTATCTTCATTCCGTCTACACCGCGGTAATATTTTAATTACCCATCATCTCGAAATTTGCCATCTGTCTATTTCATTAGAAATCATATATCGACAATGAGTCTTAATACTTTTAGTTATTGGTCAACTTCTCCCTTAATCATTTCGACTTACGTATTGGTGTCGTCTTTTTCTCATTTTATCTTTTTCAACCCAAGCATTTGCATAAAAGATTTTAGGTAGCATATTAAACTTTGCTAATTCATTTATCTTTTGTATTAATGTTGTTATTTCTATCATCTCTTGTGTTTGATTGAATGGTCCCATTTTTAAACGTTGCCTTCTTCAACGTGAGCCACTTCTCCTTTAATTTTAACCTTTTAAAAGTTAGTGGTTCCTTAAGAGTGTTCATATCTATTTCCAGCATCGTCCATCATGTCCTTAGAACTTGTTAAATATTGAATCCATTCTTGCTTGAGTTTAAGTGGTCGCTAATTCTTACTTCATTTCATATGTCACCCACTGATCAGTAAGTCCAACTTCTAACTACTTAACCAAATTGAGAGGGCACAGAACAATCACAACTGATATGATTCAAGAATTTTCCTCAGGTTTTCGATGTGACAGGTAGAAGTTGATATATGCATGCGAAGTTGAAAACACCATTTGCTTCGAAAAAGGGGTCTTACATGCACAGATAGAAGATGAGCCTCCATAAGTTTATTATTGAAGTCTCGGAATGCATATCGTTTATTTTGGGATGTAACCCTAGTACTCCGGATGTGTGATTCGTTGAGTTGTACTTTTCATTTCTTTTCTACTATTGAACTTTATGGAATGGTTTACTTCGGGTGTGTGGCCTGTAGAGTTGTGGTCTCCGGTGTGTGGCCGTTGAGTTTGATTTGGCCTCCTTTTGTACTTAATTTCAATGCAGGGATTAAATGTAAGGCTTTAAACCTGGGAAATGGTCAGTTTTCAGGGGAAACTCTGTCGGTTTCACTCCAGAAGTTAGGAAAATATTTTTATACTAATTTATATCTACAACCCTTTACGGAGACCAAAAGTTTGAACCCCTATTTTGGCAACCTCTGCAAAAAGCGGTTGCGACCAAGTTGAAATTCAGTAGTTCATACCACTGTGAGATTGATAGGCAAACTGAACCTAGGATATATCGGGCCTTATGAAATCATTGAGGAGTAAAACCCTGTAGCTTATAGATACGGTTACCAACAGAACTAGAGCGTGTGCACGTCCTTCACATCTCAGAACTCAGAAAATATCTGTGAGATCCACATCATGTCATCACATCTCACAATTATGACTTCTAGAGTTTCCAGTACGGTAGAAGGTTCTTTTAAGCTGCAAGTTTCGAGGACGAAACGTATTTTAAGGGGGGGAGGCTGTAACAGCCCAAACCTAATATTCAGATTAATTACATTAAATCATCTTAATGATAAATTAATCAAGTTGGGCGCCGCATTTCAATTCAGCATTTTAAATGTGTATATTTTTGTGCATTGCAGGTTCGAGTGACGACGTGGCCCCAGGAAAATGATCTTTGTTCTATTCCTGAATAGTTTCTTTAGATCCCAATAAACATTAGATCAACTATTAAAGGGTCAATTTGAGAAACAATAATAATAATAACATGCGATAAAGTGTCATAATAAAATAATAATAATAACAAAATAATACATGCAAAAAAGGAATTATTTTTTTTATTCAGTAATTTTAGCCAAGAATTATTAATTCAATTATATATGTATATACATATATATGTGCAATGAAGGGGAAAAAAAAAAAAAAGAAGAATAGAGAACAAACCGACATAGTGGGCAATTAAAACAAACCAACACCCCATAAAAATGATCCCAAACCCACACAATCTCCTCTGCTCTCTTCCTCTCTGCCCGACCATGACACCCACCCCCTCCCCTATCTGCGTCGCCGTCTTTCCTGCTGGCCGGTCGATGAATCACCAGCGGTCGCTTGCTCACCAGCCGTCAGTCACCGAGACAACCCTTTTCCATTCTCTGTTTGCCCTCCCACCCGATAGGTCGCGGCCCTGTCTCTGCCACTGCTCGATGCCTCTCCTCCTCGATGCCCCAGCCTTCGCCGGCTGGCCACTGGGCGCCGGTGCTTGTTGCCGCCCGGTGGGCCACGTGCATGAGCCCCTTCCTCACCCCCATATCTATCTTCAACTGGGTAAAAAGGTAAAACCCTAACTTTGCCTAAATTGGATGTTTGGGTTGATGTATGATTAAATTTTTGCAAGTAAATAATGCAATTGGCTTGTATGAGTATTAATTTATAGATTTCTTGGATTGTTTTGGACTCTTTGATTGAGTTGTATGTTGAAGGTTAAGGAAGAGTATGGGGAGTGGTGGTTTAAAGGTTGTACATGAATCTTAGTTGTTTGTGATGATTAATGATCTAATTAACATCAGTGAATGCCTACTTGTGAATTTCTTGAATTATTGCGAAAATCTAGAAGGAGTTATGGATTTGGAGAATGCAGGATGGGTGTGGTGAGTGTGAGTAGGAGATTATACTTGCATTTTAAATCGTTCACGATGATTTAGTAGTATTTAGAGTAGCTTTATGTATAATTGATGGGGAATGGGGGAATTATGTATACTGAATGTGTGGGTTATGTTATGATCATGGCTTGGTAAGCTAAGGGCATTTGGAGTAATCCTAGTGGAGGTTTGAATGAAATTAATGGGTTACACATGTGTTGAAGCCATGGATATGGTGATTAAAGGTTTTTGGGTAATGTTTATTTTAAATTATGTTCATTTTAAATTATGATGCCCAAATTAAGTGGGGATATGTATACGTGTGACATGATATGTGGATATACTGTTATAAGTTAGTATTATGGGGGATAGAGGAGGGGAGGAAGCGAGAGAGATGTAATGACCTTAAGTATATTGAGGATATTACGTCTATATGCAAACCCTAATTTGATTGTGAGATGAAGGTGATCAAATGGGTGTTAGCTTAGTGTGAATATGGGATAACAACCTAAATCGAACAAAGGGTCAACCAAAGAGGTGACGCAGCTTAAAGGGATGCAGAGTGGAGGAAAAGTATGGTATCAGTTGAATTAGAAGGAATTTGAGAGTTAAAATTATTAACGGATGTTTCTCTTAGAAAATAACTTGAAGGATCGAACATATTAAAAATGTCATTGGATTGTACCCAAAGCCAAGTCTCATCGCTAAATCACGTCATGGCTAGTTTGCCTACCCCACAGCTGTGATTAATAACAATAACATAAGTACAATAATAAAGAGTTTATAATAATAATAATGCGGACAATAGTGATGCTGACATCGATATTAATACACACAAGACAAGTCATACTTTTACGCTGTTATAACCTCTTTTAAATAAGTGACAGTAATATTGAAGAGGAGAATTAAAAACAAAAATCAAAAAAAAAAATTAGTTTAAGTTAATAATGGTCGTTACGCTAATAATAACAAGTGAGGTTAAGGAAATTTAGATTATTTAATCAGTCAGAGAATTTGATAAAATTTCTTAATCTATACTTATCGCAAAAAATAACATATCTAAAGCAGGAACGAGACCACTTTATCGCTTCAAGCTGCCAACACACGTTCTTCATTACAGGGGAGAGAGAATCCCAAAGGCCAGGTACGTACATTGCTTGTGTTCTTCAAAAACTCCCATGTTTCTCAATAATGAAAAATTAATAGAAGATTCATTTAATGAATCAATTTTCTCAATGCTTTGTCGCATAAACAAGTGGCCCTGTCCAAGTATCAATCATCAGGGCTTATGCCCATCAATGTACCTGCGGGCGGTGTCAACTCAGGCTTTTTGATCAGCCTGGGGGGTGAGCACCTAAAGTATGATCGTTTCAAAATGTACATCGACCAACGGGTTCACTTCCCGATAATAATCAGCAAATCATTTTATTTATGCATTCTCTCTCTTCTGTTTGCAAAGCAAAACACTTTGAAATGCGGCCGGTCCAACTA
>JAKOGI010000358.1:410000-467500 GCA_029747015.1 Carnegiea gigantea | reverse complement strand
TGCAATATGACATGGTTTTTTAATCAATCTCTAGTAGTGAGCCTAATATTTCATTGTCAGCATATAATAATACCGCCCTTCCGACAATTGTGAATTGTTGGTCTACCCGTTTCGGAAAATCATTGGAGAGTAAATATCTTGACTTACATCACCACCACCTAGTCCTCGGTTGATGATTATCTATCATAGAGGACTCAGTTTTCTTCCTTTGTGATTATGGATTGATCAACTATAGGAGATGCCCGATGGTTCAGTTTTTGCATATTTGCCTTATATTGTTTGGCGTTGGGTAGTCAACAACGTCACCTCGAGTTCTCTTACTAGCTTTAGCAGTTAACAAGATCATGGACTTTTTCCATAAATATCTATAGACACTTTCGAGGTATGTAACATTAATAATGTTTTACCTATTTAGCAACATCTAGAGTCTCGCTTAACATTGGTAGTTTGGACTAAGCTTTAGATTTGAAGTCCATGCTTACTCCAGTGTCTAAGATGATCAGTCTATGGATGATAAATTGTGTTAAATTAAAAATATTTTGGATGCCGTCGCTGCCATACAACCACCTATTAGTGATCTTGAATTGATTTAGTTTACAACCATCGGGTACCTCCCAAATACAATAGTTTTATTATTGCTTATGCGATGATGTTTGGGTGCCTTTTTTTGATGATCCATCGATAAAATTGATTTTCGATCAGCAATGTGCCATGTTTGAAGGACTCCGCATGTTCTAGTTTGGCAGGAACACCTTGAACCCACGGGGGGCCACGGGGCAGTTCCGAATGATGCACCTTAGGCGGTTTCAATAAAGGTAAAACGTTGCGTTAATCGAAACAATAAGGGTGGTGGACATGGCAGAAACAACAGCAACTACAACAACAATCTTGGAGGTAACCGGTAAGCATAATGGCTATAGCTTACAGAATCAGAATGTCCAATCTCAGTGTTCCATGGATAGGGCCATTGGTACTTAAACATGGTAAAACTGACCCGAAACCTGAAACCCGAACCGAATGACCCAGATTCATATCCAACCTGACATCCAAAAGAAGCTTATCTGAAAGTGGACCCGAAACCCGAATTGACTAAAACTAAACCATACTAGTTACGAAATTTCTGACAAAGTTGCTCATTTTTGCATCACAAATTTATTGGACCAAAACTCATTTGGCCCAATATTGACCTGAATCGAAGTTTACCTGATCAAAGCTGAGCAGATCCGAAATGTCGCTTAACCCAAAACATGACCCAACCCAAACTTAACCCGACCTGTACCCGAATCAAATGACCCATTTATCAGATCTACTGGTACTATACTTTACAATTTTGTTGATTCATCATTGATACTACTGCCACCTTTACACTTTTCTGTTAACCACTTTAAAGGGATTTTAGGATCATATACCAACACTATCTAACAAACCTATCATGCTTCAGGTCATGCAGATATCAACCCTAGCATCGACAAGTGCTTATCACATATGCTAAATACTTGTCGAGGCTAATGAGCAAATTTGGAACCTACATTGTGGTGCTGCATCACATATGACACCAGGCGATGATAAAGCTACTCACTCCGGCCGAGTTATGTTAAGGTTAGACATGGAACTTATTACCTATTTCCCATCTTGGCCATACGACTATAATACTTCCTCCATGCGACTGCAATAGAAAAATGTTTTTCATGCTCCTTAACTTTACCATAACCTTCTATTAGTTAGGCAACTATGTCATCACAACAACTGTGGTGCAGCTTTTACTCTAGTTCTATTCGTATTCAGGACATCAAATTAGGTGAAAACCTTTTGCATGTATCTATTGTCGGTAATGTCTATCCTGTCTATCTTCTATTGAAAGTCAAGTCGTTTCAGACAACCTTTCCCTTAGCACGTCGAGAGACAATTGGCATTGCCACCTAGGATATTATAGCATAAAGTCTTAAAAACACTATTAGGTAAAATAATATTGTCAAGCTCATATTTCTTATGCCTATTGTATGGCATGCTACTTGGCAAAGTCATAATGACTTCCCTTTGTTTTGGTAGACAAGTGTACCATTTTCCCACTTGGGTTGATTTATTATAATGTTTGGCAGATATAAGTGCTATGTTGTATTTGTTGATGATTTTTGATAAGAGATATAAGAGCTATGTTTCATTAATTGATGATTTTTCTTGTTTCACGGGGGAATTAATTCTATGAGACAAAATCAAAACTCAATTAAATTTTTACAATTTTCAAGCTTTTATCTAGTTGTAAAATGTAACATTTTCAAAGTGATTGAGGAAAAGAGTTCGATAATTCTCCCATGCTTGATCACTTTCTTAAAGACATTATTTACTTTAGAAAATCTTATCCTAGTACTCAAAATCAAAATGAAGTAACTGAATTAAATACATGCACATTGTAGAAAAAGATTTTAAGAATTGGGAAATTTACAGCTAGTGATACTTTAACTGGGACAAAGCTAAGTCATTTTTTTGGCAACATTATGGTGTTGGTTTTGGAGGGAAAATTAGGAAAGGAAAAATAGAATTGCAAGAAAAATTACTAGTATGCCCTTAATGAATGTCTTAAAGGAAAGTATGTGAGAGAAGGCAGTGGATTTACTATTTATTATCTGTCTACTCATTCAACCTTCACAAATATCATCCACCTCTGCTCTCTTTCTCTCCATTCAGCTCCATCAATGTCTTCAACCCGCTTCATACAACTTCTGGTCTTCCACTTTCTTAGCGTGTTTACTATTTCTGTGAAAGAGGTGTGAATTAGGGGTAAATTTGGTGGTTTTCGATAAGGATCTAGAAATGGGTAAGGCAAGGTAGATAGCGGTTCAACATTCAGCAACTATACCAAGCTTTTCGCAAGCTGTATACTGCTTTTGAGGAAAATGGAGATATTATAACAAGGGTAATCGGTTGACGTGGAGAGGAAGGACTGGAAAGAACTGAAATGGGTAGACCATTACAGCTAGCTAGGTATACAACATGTACATCATACTTGGTGATAAATGCTAGTCATATGTTAGTAGAATAAGCTTGTAACCATTGTCGTTGTTGTTGCGAATGACCATTGTATAGGTACATATGTATACCATAATTTTATTCACTGTCTATCATGGTAGTTAGGTTGTCAGTGTTGTGTAATCCAAATTGTATGAAAATGCAGCAAGGGTATGTACCATAAGAGTGTGAGGGAAGGCAGGCATCCTAAAAGAAAGAAAATTATAGTAGCATGGCAAGATGTATAGTGGTATGTATGAAAATGGTAATGCAAGTGAATAAGTTATGGGATAGGCAATATTGTACTGGGAGGGGGAGACAAGTTAAGATGTTATGAAAAATGGTGATACTATTGTAAAATGGCTATACTAGTTATCGAAGGTCAAAATTAGGGTGGATGTAAACATGGATAACTTGAATTATATTCCATGGTAGACATAGTTTACTAATTAGGTAAACAGCTGGCTATAGTGGAGGGTGCTATATGAGTCACTTGTATGAAGTAAATGATGCACTGATATTTAAGATGACAAAATGATGTTATTATATAGCATGCAAATACGAAGGTGTTGGGGAGTTGATTAGAGTGAGTGCTTGGTACGAGCAGGGAAAGAGGGGTATGGCTATTATGACGATCACATAAAATGGATGAAGATGGTATTGTTATAAGAGACGGTGGTAGGGGGAAGGAACTAGTTGTGTATGTGTTATGGAGAGAGTGTTCGAAGAAAGTGGAGATGGAAAAGCAACCTATGAGGGAGGGCTAAGAAAATGTATGCTGGTGAAGGAAGGAATGAGCATAGAGGAGATGCGAACATTAGTAAAGGAGCCCATAGGTAGTGATTTATCGGAGCACAAAGTACGGTATAGTTTGAATTACGACAGACAAACGTTAATAGCAGTAGAGGAAGATACAGATGTGAGGCTAAAGGGAAACAATGAACATAGCTATTTAAGTGTTGGTGACAATGATGGTCCGAGGAAGAGAGTAAAAAAAGGTGTTGAAGTATGCAAAGGATGGACACACACTTCTGATGATGTCGTGGTATGTGGCAGAAGTAAGAGAGGTGGGGCTATTACGGTGCAAGAGGGTCGGAAGGGAGTTGCCAAACAAGGAAGAGAGAAAAGATGGCAATTTTTGACTTACGTATCACTCGCTTGTATCTTGTTAATTTGATTGAACATTTCTATTATGTTGAGTTAAAGCTCCACTACTAATCTATATTGGTGATATGAATCTTCAGCATCGTTCTATGTATATATATCCTAAATTTCACAACATATAATTTACCTACATTATAGTATACATTTACCAATGTGCATATAAATATTACTGTGGTAAACTTAGTTGTGAAATTCACATAAAGCCTTTCCCATAATACCATCCTGACATACAGAAGTTGCTATTACCGTTTGTGAAAAATATTAGCTATACCTCAGTTTCTATTACACACAAGCTGGGCATACTGGGACCCAAAATGTGGTAAACATTAAATATTGTACTTGACATTCATGTCCTTTTAACTTTTACCAGAAAAAGACACACATCTATTTCATATTGGCGAAGGGATATATTATTAGTGTCGCGATCCTAAATTCTGCAACCTAATACACCCCCTCATGAGCCTCCTCCCCCACAAAAACAAGTTTCTCTCTACTGTATAAGAAATCATGCGGTTTATCTTGATTTTCATTAGATATCATGATAGTAAACAAGTTGATGAATTATTATACATGAAAACTTTACCACATAACTTCCCTTCACATTCAAAGCTGTGTAGGTTATCATTGACAGCACATTATATTTTACATTAACAATAACCAACTTGTTGTTGCATGCAACATTCTGTTTAATGAAGCCATTACATGTGCATCCAAATAAGTCCTCGAATAAAATGACCACCTCTAAAATTCAAGGAATGTTTTGTGGACCTTAAAACATTCATTATGACAATTGAACTACTTATACATCATCATCCGATAATGGTACACACCAGGGTGCACATTCGCACACATTGTCCATGTACTCCAAGGCATACACTGCATATAGCAGGCCACCAGCCATTGTGTACCACAGTAAACATAATTGTGGGGTTGTGTCAATGATGATGCTGGGTGCAGTCCGTGAACATGCAAAACGTAACGTCGTCATAGATGAGGTGAACATCTCCCAAACCTTGTGATGCTACCGTGCCATTTATGTCATTGTCATAAGCTCCAACACATAAGACCATAATGACATAGAATTAGCAAACCCCTATCATCTTAGGGTTACAAGTCTGTCTACTAAGAACAAATTAAAAAAAAAAAATTATGTTTTTCACCCTGTATTCACGTCTTGCTTGTGCTTGGCCCATACGAACCATATAACAAATCTTCTAAAGGCACGTACTTCATTCCCATCGACAACGTAACCTTGTAGTCTTTTATGGGCTTCATTGGTGGAGTTTGTCTCGTATAAGATTCGTCAAAAATGTTCTTTGTGCTACATAGGTTCGAACCTACGTACATCACATTTGTAGTGAGGGTAAAAATGGCCACCATATACTTTTACTTAGTTATGTACTTTATTACCATATTGTATCTTAAATCGTGTCATTAAGCAGAGTCTCCAACTTTTTCTTATATGTTTATAAGGATTACACTAATACCGCACCATAGGCACTTTTGACCGCTATTCGGTACTCTGTGCAAGTGCTGCCCATCTTATTTGGTAATTTCTTATTTTTTTAACGTTCTCTTATGTCGTGTCCATTTCGATGAACATTGCGTTCATGATATGTTTACGTCCAACTGATAATCCATATTTCTGTCATCATTTTTTTTCATGCTCTAAAATCCCTATCAAAAATTCACGTTAATATGTTTACCTAGAAGTTTGTGTTTGTTTAGTAGTGTGAACTTCACTGTATACGTGGTAAACTTAACTTTCAAAATTAGGTAGACCTTTTACCATTACTGCTACTGCAAATAGCACACTTTGTCTCTCCAATTGTTAGAAATATTAGGTTTCCTACGTTATCCATATGATTTATCCCATGTCTACTAGTTTTCCATCATTGTTTACGAAAGTAAACATGACATGGGTTAGGACAAAAACAATGAAGGTTGCAACCAATGAACCTACAAATGTGACTTCGTCACATATGAGTTTAACATCCACCTAATATGTTAGTTCTATTAGGGCATATATGCCTCTTCATCAACTCATACGATATAGACTACAATCACATAAAATTAGTACACCCCTATCATCTTTGGGTAACAAGTTTATGTACTAAATAAATTTAGTATCAAACTATCAGTTTTTGCCACCTACAATCATATCCTACTTGTGCCTGCGCCATATATGCGACGTCGTGTGTTTCCATTGGGTGTACAAGTTGGTTATATATGTAATGTTGGATTGCAGTCTCATATATTCAATGCACATAGTAATATACCCATAAGTTATCATGAGAAATCAATAGTTGTGGTACTTCTAACCAAACACTTGTGCAATGCTTGCGATTATCACATGTTCATGTCTGATATTACAATGGGCTTTAAACCCCTTGTACTCTGCATCCATTCTCAAGAACTACACTCATTCATCAATTTTCTCAGCTAACGCTATAGAATAGGCAAAATTGAATAGGTGGTTGTATGCATCCAATGCACAGGTAGCAAGTATAGTTCCCTTGTAAAGCTCACTCAGATGAGTGTCATCGATAAAAAGTATTATCTTGCATCCAGATTTGTAGTCATTTACATTTGTAGCATACGTAACAAGCATTAAACCTCGATTCATCAACCTCAAAAAGGCCACAGATCCCTGGTTTGCTATGACAATTGCAACACACATCCAAGACAATAATTTGTAATGATCAACTGGTTTACCAAGTACCATCGTGTGCACGAATTCTCTTGCCCTCCAAGACAGCATTTATGTCAACTGAATGCCCAACTTCGACGGCAAATCCTACATAATTTCTTTGGAGAATAATCAAGATATAATCGTGCTTTACCCTCAATGAGATGCCCAAAAAGTTCTGCTCCGATCCATTGTCTTTCTAAACGTCCATCTGACACTACTCTCCCACATTCTACGTACGTTGACTTCTAAAATCTTTAAAAGACATAACCTCCATGTTCTTGCCACCTCTAACACATATGTGGAATGAGCAGTCAATTGCATCGCACTTGGCCACAATTCTTTGATTGCAGTTCCTCTCAAACCAATAGCCAAACTGGTTCACAATTGCATACTTCCATATTATTTGTAGAAATACTTCGGCTGATTGAAAAATTTATCCCTCTCCCCTGATTAATTTTTTTCAGATGCTAAGCTTGGGGTAGTTACTTTGCACTTAAAGACCAAATTGTGGCCAAACATTGTCACTTTTCTTAACCTTTTCATCACACCCATCATTTGACGCCATGAATATCTCATCGTTGTCTAACAATTTGATGGTTTATCCTGCTAGTGTCAGCTTAAATTTAGGTCGCTCATTTCCACTTTTGGCCCTTTTACTGACCATCGACTTGCAATTTCAAGCACAACCCATATAAGTAACTCAGTTTTATAATGTTAACTAAGTAATCTATTTCAACATATACGTCTTTACAAAGGATACACGTTTTCACTCCTTCTTGTTTGGCACCTTACTTCCGACCCTTTTGTAACACAACAACCCCACTCTCCCACTTATGTCATACACCATGCCATCATCAAAGTGTGCATTCATCCTTTGCATGCTTCAGCATCTTTTCGTGCTCGCCTCCTCGAGCCATCATTGCCAACCAAACATAAATTTTCATGTTCATCATTTCCCTTAAAAATCATCCTCACATGCATATCCCTTTCAAGTGCTATTAATATTTGTCTATCATACTTTAAACTATACCATACTTTGTACTCCGACAAATCACTACCTACGGCCCCGTTCATCAATGTTTGCACCTCATCTACCTCTATTTCCTCCTTCACTAGTATACATTTCCTTAACCCTTCCTCGTAGGTTGCTTTCCCATCTCTACCTTCCTCCAACACTCACCCTATAACACGTGCACAACTAGTTCCCTCCCTTGTAATCATCTCCTATTACGGCATCATCTTCATCCATTTTACGTGATCATCACAACAGCCACACCCTTGTATCCCTTTCTAGACCACTCACTCATGTCAACCTCCCTAACACCTTCGTATTTGCGCTGCATGTCATACAGTAACAACATTTTGTCAGCTCAAACATTAGTGCATCATTTACTTCACACAACTGGCTCATATAGTACCCTCCACTATAGCCATATGTTCACCCAATTACTAAACTATGCCTACCATAGAGTATAATTCAAGTTATCTAGGTTTACGTCCATCCTAATTTTGGCCTACGATCAACATTATAACCCTTTTACAACTTTTCACCCTTTTTTATAACATCTTAATTTGTCTCCCCCTCCTAGTACACTATTGCCTACCCCATACCTTATCCACTCACATTAGCATTTTCATACATACCACTATACACCTTGCCATGCTACAATAATTTTCTTTTTTTTTTAGGATGCCTGCCTTCCCTCACACTTTTATGGTGCACTACCCTCGATGCATTTTCATGCAATTTGGATTACACAACACTGACAACCCAACTACCCTGGTAGATAAGTAACAAAATTATGGTATACATATATACCTACACAATTGCCATTCACATCAATAATAACAATGATAATAAGTTCATTCTACTAACATATGACTAGCATTTATCACCATGTATGACATACATGTTGTATACCTGACTAATTATAGTGGTCTGCCCATTTCAGTTCTTTCGAGTCCTTCCTCTCCATGTCAACCAGTTACCCTTGTCATAATGTCTCAATCTTCCTTAAAAGCAGTATACAACTTGCAAAAAGCTTGGTGCCGTTGTTGAATGTTGAACCGCTATCTACCTTACCTTACCTACTTCTTCTCACCCATTTATAGACACTCACTGAAAACCACTAAATTTACCCCCAATTCACATCCTTTTCATAGTAGAGATGCTGAGAGACTGAAAGACCAGATGTTGTATGGGGAGGGTTGGTAGCATTGATGAAGTTGAATGGAGAGAAAGAAAGAAGAGGGAGATGGCGTTTGTGAAGGTTGAATGGGTAGAGAGATAACAAATAGTAAACCCATTGCCTTCTCCTGACATACTTTCCTTTAAGACATTCATTAAGGGCATGATGGTAATTTCCTTTGCAATTCTATTTTTCCTTCCCTTGTTTTCGCTCCAAAACCAACACCATAATGTTCCCAAAAAAAAAAAAAATGACGTAGTTTTACCCCAGTTAAAGTATTACCAGGATGTAAATGTCCCTTAAGAATTTTCCACTCCACTATCTGGCTACACAAGTTGTGGGGTTCTTATCCCCAACACCTAGTGATATTGACGTTACTCCAACTTTGCATTGTATTCCTTCGATTGATTAAATTAATGAGAATCGCTAGGCAATATTTGATGATAGAATTTCAATGTTTGACACCTAATTTTCTTGTGTTTTCATACGGGGTATTTTATTTATCATATTTTTACTATTAAATTTTTAATATCAATTGGGCACTCAACAAAGAGTCATGTACATAAGCTCAAATAAGGTTCCAACTCAAAACCAATTGGCAATGGGTGGAGGAACTTACAAGCTTATATACATGTTCAAACCCTTTAATTTCATCAATGTGGGACAACACCCATTATCATATTATTTGAATTTTTCCAATGTGGGACAACACCCACTTTCATAGTCCAATACGCCCCCTCATGTATAGACTACTAACAAGGCCCAACACGTGCATACAATTTTAATCAAATGGGGATGGTGGCAAATTAAGATCGAGTAACTCACTCTGATACCAAGTTGGATTTGTAAAATCAAATGGGTATTCAAGAAAGAGTTATGTATACAAGCTCAAATGAGGTTCCAACTCAAAACCAATTGGCAATGAGTGGAGTAACTCATAAGCTTATATACATGCTCAAACCCTTTAATTTCATCAATATAGGAGAACACCTACTATCATATTTTTTGAATTTTATCAATATGGGACAACACCCACTTTCATACTCCAACATTCATATAATGCTTTAGGCCCTTCGGTGGATTAGTAGATTTCCCTTTAAATTGATGAGATGGTAGAAGGCATGTATGTCTTCCCCGTCTGGCAACGTAGCTGATGCTGTGTCTAGTTTGTTCTCATTTGCTTTTTTTTCTCCAAGTTTCCGTATGTTTTCTTTTCTTTTCCTTTTTTTTTTGATTGGAAGGCTGCTTGGGAAGGAGGTCCACAATTAGGCTTGTAGATCATAGATAAATAAGTTGTTAAGTCCTCGTTGGTTGATAGAGAAGTTTTTACTGATTATTGATGATGATGATGATGACGACGATGATTATTATTATCATCATCATCATCATCATCATCATCATCATCATCTTCATTATTATTATTATCATTATTATTGTTGTTGTTATTATTTACTTGTTAATTTGATTTTCACTTTGTTTGCCACACTATTTTTTTTTTTTAAAGGATTGCCAATATAGATTTTATTATTTTTCTAAAAAATAAAATCGTTTTTGTATGCACTTGGAATCGACATCTTTGCTTACAACTTGCAAAATAAATTAAAGTTATCTATATTTGGATCTCTGCAGACCTTGATCACTAAAGCAGGATTCATATAAGAAGTATTGTTATTATAGAAGTTGTTTACTATTTCATTAACTATAAGTTGCTAAGCAATAGCATAGTTAATTGTCCTCCAAGTTTCTTAAAGTACCAAAGTCCGATAATTTAGTTGTTTAGATGGTAGATTGTTGTAAGATGGCATAAAAAACATAAAAGAGAATGATTTTTTATCGTACAAAAAGAATGCATTCAGAATTTTAATTGAAATCAGTAAGTGGAGGTTTTCAAAAATTACTTTTTGTAAATTTTTCTCAAATATTACATAAACCCTTAGCAATTACCTCAAGCACTATCTATCACTCAGACCACTAATGATTTCAAGAAAAACAAATATGACCACTAATAAGTTGATATGGTCAAACTACTAACATTTATGTCAGTCACTAAATGCACTCATAAATTAGGTTTCACACAACAATGATGGTGAATATGATACACGCTATGAAATTAGGTGTTGTTCTCATTAGCATATTATTTTGACTAAACTTATTATGAACTGAACTTATTTAAACTTATTCTGAAATTTATTTGTCGAGTTTATTATGAACTTATTTGCTGAACTTATTATGAACATATTTCTAGACTTATTTGTTTAACTTATTGTGAGCTTATTTTCTAAACTTACTTGCTGAACTTATTCTAAATTTGTCCTGAACTGAACTTACATCAATTTATTTTTACAAAAGATAAGCTAGCTCAACTGACATGCACTATTATGTTTGGCATAACTTTTTTAGAATAAGTTTAGATCAGTAAGTTTAGAACAAATAAAATGAGTTTAGCAAATAATAATAATAAGTTTAGAATAAGTTCAACGAATATGTTCAGAATGAGTTTAGCAAATAAGTTCGAATTAATTTTAGTTCAAAATCTTAGAAATTTGTTGCTGATATGTTTAAAATAAGTCCAAGGAATATTGGAGATAAATAATCCAAGCATTCAGGATATTGGATGAACATATGCCAACTTTTTTTTCTTGGATGCCAGAAGTATGACCTTTAGGAGTAAATTTTTCTTTTTAATAAACCGTTTTAAATTTTCAAATACTTTGACTCATCATAAAGCTTATGTAGCAGGTGTTTAGATCACGTACAGTGGTGGGACTTATTAACTCATTCTTTTTAATATTTTTTAACAAAAATCCAAAATTAAGAAGTATTATCACAGTTCAAACCTGAGATTAACTTCAAATTAAGTTAATTAGCTCCATCACCACACATATCTTCAAAATCACCATAGATATGTTCAAAATCATCCAACATATTAGCTTCCTTCAATTTAAGTCGAAATGTTTGAAAATCGATGGTGGTTTATTTTTTAAAAAATACCTCTAAGGGTCAGACTATTATGTCCAAGAAAAAAAAGATTGGTATATTTGGGCCAATACTCCTGAAAGTTGGATTATTTGCATCCAATGTTCCTAACTTCAATTCAAATATGTTTAGCAAGTAAATTCAGAGAATACTTTGTTCTCTTCCATTTGCTTTGACTAAATTTATTCCGAACTGAACTTATTGTAACTGATTCTGAATTTATTCAATACTTATTTATTGAACTTAAGCGTCGTTCTCTTCGGCTTATTTTTTTATAGAATAAGTTAAGATAAGTTCACTTCAGAATAAAGTTCAAAATATGTTCAGCAAATAAGACTTATTCTCTTCAGCTTATTTTGACTGAACTTATTATAAACTAAACTTATCTGAATTTATTAGCTGAATTTATTCTGAACTTATTTGCTAAACTTATCCTAAACCTATCTACTAAACTTTATTATTATTAATTTTATTGTTGTTATTATCATTATTATTATTATTACTACTACTACTACTACTACTACTACTACTTGATTGGGGAAATATGATCTCCCCACTGGGCCTACCTCAACTGTCTTGCAGGTTAGGCCCACACCCCTAAAAACAGGCTCCTAGCAGGACCCTTGGGCCCCCTCAAAGAGGCCCAATGCCAAATTAGTGGCCCGTTCGGAACAGCCAAGGTAAGATTACTGTTTTTCCCCTTGCTACAGTAACTATAAGTAGTCACTTACCTACTTCGAGAAAGGGGTTGGCAGTCTGACACTTCATTGGACTCGCATTACTCTCTCTCTCTCTCTCTCTCTCTCTCTCTCTAATCACCTTTGACTTTGATTCTTGACTGACTTGTCCGTCGGAGAGGCCTTCCCTAGCCCACAACCCTGGAGTACCTATTTTACAAGTTGAGCCTTGGAGGAGGGGAACGTCAGGTGTAGCTCACGTGCCATCCCGTAAACCCGTTCTTTCATCCCACGTCATCATCTTCAGCACCCTGTGAGAATCTCTGGAATCATATTGGCGCCGTCTATGGGAGAGAGCGGTAACAATGGTGGTAAGTGAAGTTACACGAGCCCGGACTCGGAAAGATAAGGCCCCTGTGGTCAACGCCTCGGCACCTCCTGAGGTTCAAGATGCCTCGGAGAGCTCACGAACGAATCTCCAATCGACTAGTCCGCATCACCCCGAGAGAGAGGCGTACGTTACAATGGACGCCCTGAAGAACTTCATGTCTACCATGAAAGATACTATCATACGACAGATCTCAGAGTAGGTCCAAAGGGCCATGGAGGCCGTGAATTCGGCGAGGCCACTCCCTCACCCTAATTACGTGCCCACTACAGCCTGTGAGCCCTCCCACCGGCTTACGCACATACCATCCCCTTATCATACTGAGAGGGATCGGGAGGTCTTGCAGTGGAACCGGAATGGTCGACCCAAATGGGGAACCATGATCGGCTCGCTGCAGTCACTACCCGGCCTAGTAGCTGCCCTAACCAGGGCTAGTCGGCCAAGTCCACCACTGCTTCAACACCCTATGCAACTCGCTCCAGGCGAACTGCCTGGTTAGAGGACCAGGAGTAGACCTCCAACCCCCGAACGGAAACTTCAAGCTAGTAGCGATATACCCCGGAGAACTGTTCCTGCTATGAATGCACCCAGAGCCCTTCCCCAAGGGAGGCTTGCGGCCCTGGAGCGTGCAGAGACGATCGGTTCCTGGCCGAAGCTGTAAGGGTCAGGCTGGCCAGGAGAAGCACCTCTGTCGTCGAGGTCGAGCGACATCCTGAAACCCCTATTAAGGTTTCAGGAACAGCCGCTCGGCCAGTGGCTCTTCCCTTCTCCACGCTATTCAATGCGGAGATCATCAACGCTCTATGCTATGGGAAGGTTAAGATGCCCACCATAGACCTATCCGATGGAACTACCGATCCCAAAGAGCACCTGGGGGTCTACAAAGCACAGATGTACATCCAAGATGTAGACGACGCAGCATACTGCTGTTATTTCCTCGCTACCTTGAAGGGGGTAACACAGTCATGGTTCAACAGCTTGACCCCAGGAACCATTTCTTACTTCTCAGATTTGGCTGACAAGTTGATCAGCCAATTCATTACAAGCCGGACGGAGAGGAGAACCAGCATATGCCTCCCTCGAAGATTAAACAGGGGCAATAGGAATCCCTAGCTGAATTCATCAAACATTTCCACCAGGAGGCATTCCTGATCCCAGACTTAGAGGATGGGGTGGCATACACCTCCTTTCTAAATGGCTTAAAGAGCTGGCACTTCAAGTTCTCCTTAGCTGAGCAGAAGGAAACTACACTGGTCGAGGCCTTGAGGAAGGCCGTGGATTTCATCCGCGCCACAGAGATCTCCACTGACAACTTAGATGCCTGAAGAAGACTAGGCCCCTAGTGGACAAGAACCTCAGTCGTGGTGACAGGAATCATGGCTGTCGGGATAAGAGGCAACAACTCGAGGTAGTCGACCGTCGATTCACCACGGGCCCTAGAAGCATCCTCATGAAGGTTAGGGGACATCCCATGCACCGATGACCACCGCCAGTGACCGCACCCCCAAGCCCTATAATGCACAGAAGTATTGCGAGTTCCATGAGCAGAATGGGCACACTATGGCTGAGTGTCGCAGGCTGAAAAAGCCCTTCACAAACTGGCCGAAAAGGGTCAGATTGACTGTTTCCTAAAGAAGGGCCCACGCTTCCTTCGTGGCTACCATCGCCGGGGGTTATGCGGAGGGTATGATCGGGTCTGCTTGGAAGGCCCAGCTTAGAGGTGCACAGCAAGTGCTCCCGGCTAAGCAGGGGGCTCGCGTGACAGTGCCCACCATGACGTTCAGCGGAAGGGAAGCCCTGCGCTTCACTTCCCCACACAACAACCCCTTAGTGGTAGAGATGAAAGTAGTGAGTGCAATTGTTCGGAGGGTCTTGGTCGATACGGGAAACTCCGTGGACATCATCACTTGTGACTACCTGAAGAAATTGATGTACCTAGGACGGGATATTGTCCCTTTGGTGCACCCCATTTTGGGCTTTGGAGGGCAGGAGGTGAATCCCACTGGCATGATTCACCTCCTTTTACGCTTTGGTGACAAGCTAAAGGCCAGAAACCTGGAAGTTGATTTCTTGGTGTCGACATCCCCACGGCCTACAACATCATCTTGGGACGCCCTACCCTCCACAAGGTAAAGGTCGTCATCGCATTGTACCTACCCCAACTTCAATTTGAAGCTGATGATGGAAGCGTGAAAGTGATGCAAGGAGACCAACGAACCGCTCAAGAGTGTTACTTGGTGAGCATTCGTCCCCGGCGAAGCGAGCAACTGAGCGAGGACCCGATGGACCGCCCTACGCAGGCAAAAGGCCTAGAGCTGGGCCGCCCCTGGTACCCGAGGCCCTGTTTATCCACACCTTAGCCTCGGCGGAGCCCGAGCGACCTCGCCCTGAGGCCGTGGACGGCGTGGAACAAGTCCCTCTGGAGGAAAGACGTCCTGAACGCACGGTCCAACTAGGCTAAGAGATGACAGCCGTCGATCGTCATTCAATGATCTCACTTCTGCGAGAATATCGTGATGTGTGTGCCTTCAATCCCGAGGAAATGTCCAGCATTGCTCCAACCTTTATGGAGCATCGGTTGAACATCGGCCAGTCATCCAGAAGACGCGCTATATGGGCCCAGAGAGAGCGGCTGCGGCCAACGCTAAAGTGCAAAAGCTATTGGAGGCGGGATTCATTCGAGAATGTCAGTACCCTGAATGGATCTCCAATGTGGTTTTGGTGAAGAAGCTTAACGGGACGTGGAAAATGTGTGTGGACTTCACCGACTTGAATAAGGCCTACCCGAAAGATAGCAATCCATTACCAAAGATTGATAAGCTGGTAGATGCCACGGCCGGGCACGCGCTATTGAGTTTTATGGATGCCTTCTCTGGGTACCACTAAATATCCCTCTGCCTGGATGATCAGGAAAAGATTGCGTTCATCACAGACCGAGGCCTACACTGTTATAAGATGATGCTTTCGGTGTGAAAATGCGAGAGCCACCTATCAGCGCGTCATCAACAAATTGTTCGAGCCCCTCATTGGAAAAATTATGGAGGTCCATGTTGATGACATGATAGTAGAAACCAAAAGCGACAATGACCACAGCCACGATTTGAGACAGATGTTCGACATACTTCGGGCCTTTAGTATGAAGCTCAACCCCAGGAAATGGATGCTCGAAGTGCTATCGGAAAAATCTCTTAGGTTCATGATCAGTAGCCACGGAATTGAGGCTAACTCAGACAAGATCTAAGCCATCTTGGATATGAAACCGCCACATAATGTCAAAGAAGCATAACACTTGACCAGGTGTATTGCTACTCTGGGCTGGTTCATGTCCTGATCTGTGGACAAGTGCTAGCCGTTCTTCCGTGTTTTACGGAGACATGCTAACTTCGCTTGGGACCAGGAGGCTGATGAGGCCTTCCGAGCACTAAAAATGTACCTGGCTCAATTGCCTAAAATTGCAAGCACCCCCTCGTGGGAGATGTCCTCGTCCTATACTTGGCCGTTTCAGGGCACGCTGTCAGTATAGTCCTTGTAATAGAGTGGGCCAAGGAATAAATCCCAGTGTACTATGTTAGCTACGCCTTGGCAGAGGCTGAAGCTAATTAACCTCTTATAGAGAAATTTGGCTTTGTCCTGGTGATGGCCAGCCAAAAGCTACGGCCTTACTTTGAGCTAATAAGATTATGGTACTTACCGACCATCCCTAAAAAACGTCCTCCAAAGGTTGGACGCCTCTGGATGGCTCCTGAAGTGGGCCGTCGAGTTGGCGCGCTATGATTGGTTTTTTGAACCGTGGCGGGCCATCAAGGCCCAGGCACTGGCTGACTTTTTGGAACATCACTCCCGTCTCAGACAATGAGTCGCACCCTCGGCCTTGGAGCCTGTACGTCGACGGTTCCTCCACCAAGGACGAAAGTGGGGCGGACCCCATCATCGAAAGTCCTAACGGGGAACGACATGAACATACTTTTAAATTTATGTTCAAGGCATCCAACAATGAGGTAGAGCATGAGGCCCCCATCACAAGAGTTGAGCTATGCTACATCACAGGGGCTGACTCGGTCCAAGCATTCTCTGACTCCCAGCTGGTGGTTAGCTAGCTTAACGGAGCATGTGAAGCTAAGGACGACACCATGGCGGCATATGTTCGATGGGTACCAAAAGCTACCAAACTGTTAAAGCACTTTGTCATCATGCATATCCCGCGGTCAGAGAACCGGCAAGCTAATGCACTATCCAAATTTGACAAGTTCGTCTGACGATGGGAAGCCCAAAAACATTCAGTGGGAGACCCTGACGGAAAGGAGCAGAGATGCATATGAAGTGCTATGGTTAGACAGAACCTATACATGGATGGACCCTATCCGTGCGTACCTTGCCGACGGTACCCTGCCTGCGGATTCGAAAGAGGCCGACTGAGTGAAGCGACGTTCAAATTGATTTATTCTATACGAAGGAATCTTGTACAAGAGGTCTTTCGCTTGGCCTCTTTTACGATGCATGACCCCAGAGGAAGGGAAAAAGATACTAGAAGAGTTACATGAAGGCGTTTGCTGTGCACATATCGTAGGTCGGACCTTGGCCGTGATGGCCATATGAACCGGCTAATATTAGCCCAGCTTAGGGGAAGACACCATGACTATGATGCGAACTTATGACAAGTGCCAGAAGTTCGCACCCATCCAATAAGTGCCCTCTACCCCCATGACACCAATTGTCAGTCTTCTGCCGTTCGCTGCATGTGGCATGGACATCCTCGGGCCTTTCCCCAAAGCAACGGCGTAGCGCAAGTTCCTCTTTGTGGCGGTCGACTACTGCACCAAGTGGATAGAGGCCGAAGCTGTCGCCTCCATAACCGTAGCCGAAGTACGGGGGTTCATATGGAAGAACATCATCACTCGCTTTGGCATTCCTTGCGCCATCATCTTTGGTAATGACAGGCAGTTCGACACTGCTAAGCTCACTGACTATCTCAGCACCTTGGGGTGCCAAGCCCGGTTCACTGTCGTTGCCCACCCTCAGACTAACGGTTAAGCGGAAGCGGTCAATAAATCCATTCCCCATGACTTACAGAAGAAGCTTGACGACGCCAAAGGAAAATGCGCGAACGAAATGCATGGCATCTTATGGTCCCTACGAACCACTGAGAAAATGGCTACCAGTGAGACTCTATTCATATTGGCCTATGGGTCCGAAGCTGTCCTGCCCGTAGAGGTCGCTCTCCGCACTCATCGACTAACACCCTTCCAAGAGGAACTGAACAATGCAGTGCTCCGTAAAGTCCTGGACCTCCTTCCCTCTATCCGTGGGGATGCCCTTCTTTAGGAAGCATTATACAAGCTCCACATCGCGCGCCTTCATGATCGTGTAGTGAGGCTACAACCTATTCGGGTGGGAGATCGTGTTCTTTAGTGTATGGAAGCCGTAGCCTGCACAGGAGAACGTGGCAAACTCACTGCCAACTGGGAAGTTCCATACAAGGTTGCCTCCCAAGTCCGACCCGATAGATGTCGCCTGGAGACCACTAACAACTCCGCTATACCATGAACCTGGCATAGCAGCAACCTGAGAAAGTACTACTCATAGGATTATACTTTTGTTTTCGTCAAACAGTTATGTATTCTTCGTTTACAAGAAATAAAAACGTAGCCCACAGTGGCAAGTTTCGCGCCCATATGCCGTCCTCAATTTCTTTGAGCACAGCCTTACGGCCGGTCGCTATACACTTAGCCCAGTGGGGGCTAAGGGTCCTTAAGCACGGCCTTACGGCCGGCTGCTATACTCTTAGCCCTAGTGGGGGCTAAGGGTCCCTGAGCACGAACTTATGGCCTGTTGCTATATGCTTAGCCCCAGTGGGGGCTAAGGATCCTTGACCACAGTCTTACGGTCGGTCTTTATCCTCTTAGCCCAAGTGGGTGCTAAAGGTCCCTGAGCACAGCCTCACTGTCGGTCACTATACGATTAGCCCCAGTGGGGGCTAAGGGTCCTTGAGCACGGCCTTACGGCCGGTCGCTGTATCCTTAGCCCCAATGGTTCTAGAGCATGGCCTTATAGCCGATTGCTGTTCCTTCGACCTCAATAAGGGTTAAGGGTCCCCCAGTCCAATGCTGTACCACTTATTCTTTCGCTTGAGGGCTACTACCCTACGGCCTATGGAAAAAGTGTAAACCAAAGTGAAAGAAGAAGTATGCACTAGAGTAACCAACATAAGAGACACCTCTGTCAAAAACAAACACCTTTATTGATAAAAGAGAAGAGTACAGACATCAATGGGAGGCCTGTGGCCCAAGGAGCACAAGGAAAGGAACATTGAGAAGTTCACATATCGAGCTCCCCCCCATCATCAGGACCCTTATCATCTGAAGTCCCCTCTCGCCTTCCAGGGGGTGGTCCCCTCATCTTCATCCCCATCACCTAAAGGAGGGATGAACTCCACCTCTTTGGGGTCCCAGCCTTTCGCTTCGGCCCATTGGCGCTCCTCCACGTAGCACATGTGGGCCAAAAGTAGTTATCTTCTTGGAAATCAGGTGCTAACGTCATCAGGACCTTGTGCAGGAAGTCCATGCCTTCCTCGCGGCCTCTCCGGTGGCCTAACTCCTCAGCTTTGGCCGCTTTCGTGACCCCCGCCATTGCCTCAGCTTTGGCCTTTGTGAGGGCAGCTTCAGCCTTGGAGAGTGCCTCACTGAGCCGGCCTTGCAGATCCTGCCTCTCGACTTCCCAAGCGTCCTTCTCTTCCCTTAGGTTCTCCCAGAGGCATTTGTATTTGGCCGTGGCCTCCTCCAACTTACAGTGCTCGGACATGGCCTTCATCGCTCGAACGAGAGCCTGCAAAACCATATCAATAGAGGATGAAGCATGAATGCGGAGAACAGAAAGGGAGGGAAACCGGGAGAGTATGCTCGACTTACCTCAGCAACCACCACCTCCTCCTCGGTGATCTTGATGGGCTCTGAAGTCCTTGAGGTGGCTAAGTTCCACAACTTGGCCAGGTCCTGAACTAGCTCAAGCTTGGTGGCAGAGTCAGCTGCCAAGAAGTTCTTTGTGCGTGCTTGGGCGCCAGTGGGAGTTTTCCCTGCGGTCTGTGAAACCGCTCGGACGGTCACAGTGGTGCCGGCAACTCCCTGGTGACCAGGAGCTTGGCCACTAGCCGATAGGTTAGTGGACCGCAGGGAGAGAGGCGTTACCTTACTCTCCTTCCCCTTAGCGGGGGCTGGGGTGGAAGCTGTGGGCTCATCTCGGTGGTCTTCAGTCCGCAGACATTTGTGCCTTCTCACAATGGGTAGGCTTATTACGGGCTTCTTCCCGCGTGGTACCAAAGGGGGTGCCTAAGATGGGGTGAGAGAGTTAATTAGCCTCACGACACGAAGGATACATACGAAGACCTGAAGAATGAAGCTCATACCTTCTTGGCCGCCACGTTCACTTGGCGAGCCCTTTCCTGCTTGCGGCAACGCTCAGCCTCCGCCACTATTTGCTTGGGGGTGGCATCCCCATTCTTGAAGGGCGTCAGCTTCACCCTCGCTTGCTCTGCCCAAAATTAAAAAGCGTCAGGTCAGAAATAAATGAAGGGGCTGACCAAAAGGGGGAACGTTGGGTACCCGTAGAAATATTTTTAAGAATTAGAAGGCCTGTGGTAGCCAGGAAAAAGTCGTTCTCGAAGAATTTTAACCTAGGGAGCCAATTTCAAGGCTCCCTGTCACTAAACTTGCTCCTTTTCTTCTCAGGCCCCTGTACTGACTCTATCACCTCGGCCAAGAACCGTTTTCTGCTCTTTGTCAGACTGCTCCCCAAAGGGATTCCTTACCGGCTTCTCTTCATTCCAACCTAGAAGATCCCTTTAGCCTAAATCTCGGAGAATGAATAAGAAGTCGTACTTCCAACGTTTCACCTTTGACTTTCTTTTCAATGGGCGTCATATAGCCCGGCCTGTTGTTAAAACAATACCAGTTGAGGCCTCTAGTCTCCTTAGGAGCTCTTTAGATGGTGTGGACCAGGCCGAAAGCCCGAGCGGTACACGTAAGGTTGTGCAGCTCGCACATCGCTATGAAGGAGCATATGTTGTGCCAGGACGTGGGCACAATCTGCGCAGGTGCGAGCTTGAATTTTCTCAAAAATCTCCACGTTCACCGGGTGGAGAGGAAACTGTACGCCATAGTTAAAGGCCACTCGATAGATTGCAATACAGTTTGGGGGCGGCTTATTGACGGTCGCATCTGCTTCCGGGATAACGAAGCTATAGCCCGCAGGCAGGAGGTACTTCTTTTCGAGAGTCGTTCTTTTTAGGGAAGGTACGACTTTTGGATTCGGAAAGTGTGTGCCTGGCCCATCCTAGGGGTTCGAGCAAGAGGGAGCCTCGAGGAATACCGGACCCTCGGCCACGACTTCAGGGATCATTCTCGTCAGGGTATACCCCTCTTCTTGAGCATGGCCTTTCCCGAGGCATTGGGCTCCACTTGCATTAAAGAGCTAGTCGACGCCTCGCTCGAGTAAGATATGGAGGACGACCCAAAGGAAGAGGAGTCAGCGCACGCCCCATCTGAGGAAGAACTCAGAGATGTCCCGACGAAAGAGGAGCTAGAGCTAGAGGACAAGACCTCGGCCCTCGGCCTTTGAGGGCTTAAGGTAGAGAAAATATTACCTTCAAGGGTTCCCTCGGCCAGAAGCTCATCTGGGGTCCTAACGCGGGGGGTCGACTTCGTCTTGGCCATTTGTCATGCCTGGAAATCATTTATAAAGTCAGCCATAGTGACTTCCTACGGGTATGAAACCTCCTCCTCAATACGAAGGATACTAAGGGTGGAAGAATACTCGCAACTAGACCACGAGGGGGTGCCGGGCGCAAAAAATTAGCACTGTATAAGGAATCTTTTGGGGTTCTATAAACTGATTCTTTGGGGGGATGTGCACCACCACCGGCCATCGATAAAAACCGAGAGGTTGGGAAAATGAGGGTGTCGGCCTACGCATGGCAGATTGAGCAGCACCTCAGGGGCGTCCCCACTCCATGAACAGGATGGATGCATAATCATGCAAAATATAATACAACAACAATCCTCAAAGGAGGTACAAGGGCATACTTACAGAAAATGAAGGAGGGTGAAGAAGAGGTTGAAGGCACGGATGAAGGCACACACAAGTCCTTTGAAGAGCTTCTCTCTCTAGAAACCGTTTCTCTCTCTAAACAGTTCTTGTGCACAGTAGAAAATGACCTTCTTCGCAAAACTCACCACTTTCATATAGAGCAAAGACAGGGAAACACTCCTCCCGAGACACCTGAAAAGACACAATTCCCCTCAACTGTTGCCACATGACGCCATAATATCACACCCCTGGGGATAAAGAACCCTAGGCTCGGTGGGTGAAAGCTTTAATAGTACGGCCTATGGCCAGTCGCTATACTCTTAGCCCCAGTAGAGACTTGAGGTCTCTAAGCACGGTCTATGACCGGTCGCTATACTCTTAGCCCAATAGAGGCTGGAGGTCTCTAAGCACGGCCTATGGCCGGTCACTACACCCTTAGCCCCAGTAGGGGCTAGAGGTCTCTAAGCATGGCCTTGCAATCGAATGCTACAACCTTAGTCCCAGTAAGGGCTAGAGGTCATTAAGCACGGCCTATGGCCGGTCGCTATAATTTGAGCCCCAATAGGAGTAAGAGGCCTCTAAGCACGGCCTATGGCTGGTCGCTACACCCTTAGCCCCAGTAGGGGCTAGAGGTCTCCAAACACGACCTTGTGGCTGGCTGCTATACCCTTAGCCCCAATAAGGGCTAGAGGCTCTATGGCCGGTCGCTAGCTCGTGCCGTATTTCCACCCTAGTGAGGACTAAGGACCCTCAGGCTTGGTCCTGGAATGAATAATTCCCTTTCGGTCCCCAAAAAAGGGGCTGAGTCTCTTCAGCTTCGTCTTAAAGCCATGCCCTGTATTGTCAATCCGTGCATACATAAAAGTACACGATATAAAGAAAGAACCGAGCCATATGAAAGGAATCTTTTATTATAACAGCCAAATCAGTATATGGCAACTACATGAACAGAGAAGAAGGAAAGGAGTGAACACAAGAAGCAAACAAAAGAAACGAAAGTACAACAGAGTTCTACGGCCTAGTCATCATCATCACTTGAGATGGGAGGAGCACCTCTTGGCCTAGAGGTCTCTTCAGGGCAGATCGGTGGTTGAGGATTAGCAAGTATCTCGACAAGGCAGGGAACCTGTGCTTCCTTGAGCCTTTCATCAAGATCCTGCAACCAAACCTCCATGATATCCCATTTCAGCTCCTGCAGGTCTAACATCATGCAGTTTATGGCGGCCCTGCTCAGAGAGTGCTAGCTCCGCGGCCTCGTTGAGCACCATGACATAGAAGATTGCTTGCACCATCTCGAGAATGTAGGCAATATGGGCGAACTGCATCGCCACGAGGAGATCGAAATTGCAGTAAAGGTCATGGAAATTCAGGGGGAGCAGCTTTGGGCGGAGATCAGAGGATTCCCTTAAAGACCAGCGAAAGTTGTCCCCAATATACTCCGCCGCTTACGTGGTGTCCAGGAAGGCAGGAAAAGAGGTCATCCTTCTTTCTCCCCCTTCAACTATTTCTGTTACCTCTCTCTCACTACAAAGATAGGGAAGCTAAGGGAATAGTATATTCCCAGGAGCTCTACTCTTCCCCCTTTTATAAGAAAAATAAGGAGCGCAAAAGATGGCACATCTCCTGAAATGGTAACGAACCACTTCTTTCTTGCCATGTGGCCCTAAGAACCTAGGGTTGCTTTACTCACTGTGCAACAAGGACAAGTTTGGCCCCTGGAGAAATAAACCCCTTGCACAAAGGGCCGGTGTTTTATTAAAAGCAACCCGCGATTACAAACGCCTCTCACAGAGGACGCGTGGGAAAACAGCATACTACAAGGAAAATTAGGAAAAAATCTAGCACTACTCCTCATCACTAGAGGGGGCCGGGATGCCATATGACCTTGCGCTCTCCTCCTAGCCATTCACTAGCCTGTAGGCTCCTTCCAGCGGGATTCGCTGACGAAGTTGCGCCTCCATTAGGCCGCGACTACTGCAACTCAGTCAGAACTCAAAGGATGCCGATCTCAAACCGTCAAGGGTCAACTTCAGATCGACGGCCATGGGGCCGCTCACTATGCCTAGCTCTATGACATCATTCAGCAACACGCCGTAGAATGTTGCATGGACCATCTCGGGAAGTTCAAAGTCAAGCGCTGCTCTCTCTGCATCAGATAACGTAAAGCGGGGGCATAAATCCCGATAATCGTTCGGAAGGGGACGAGGCGAGCATGTGGTGCTTCTCCATTGCCACCTGAAGGACTCCCTCATGAAGTCAGCCATCTCCCTAGTGTCATGAAGAGGAGGAAATGCCATAATGAAGGGGGAAAGCAAAGCTCCCTCTCTTTCCCTCTCTCTCTTGTTCTCTTTTCCTCAATGTTTCTCCCTGAAAGAGCATTTCACTAAAAAAACCCTGAAACGTAGTAGGCAGTCCACTTATGACATGTGGCCATCCCGCTTACCCCCTGAGGAAATAGCAAAAAGGGCCTGCAACCTCAAAAGAGAAGCTATAAGCCGGATAATCAAATACGGGATCTGAGGAACGGGCGATCAGGTCGTGACCCTCTCATCTAGCGAGGCTGCGCTAGCCTACCAGGGCGGTTTTGCCATCCAGTTAATGCGAGTCAATATGAACATAAGGAAAACGATAAAGCTCACGAGAAGGAAACTGCAATAATTTTATTGCTGATATAAAAGAAAAAAAAAAGATGATGGACAGACGCCCGACGTGCATCCAAGACTCTTCCTGACCGACTTCACTCCTACTTGCCGTCGTCCGAAGGGGAGGCAGCCCCTTCGGCGTCCGAGCTGTCATCCTCTTGCTCGGCCTCTTCCCAGAACTGAGCCTCCAGGATCTGATCCCCGTTCGGCCACACATAAGCCTCAAAGGTGCTCCAACGAAGCTCGGTGAGGGCTGACACGATTATGTGGAGTGTCCACCTGTGCAGCACCCCCAGCCTCTCAGCTTCGCTAAGAAGCATTGCATAGAAAATGACCTGGGGTAATTCCGATAGTTCGAAGGACCAAGTAGCTCCCTCGGCCACAGCAAGTTCATAACTCAGGCACAAGGCCTGAAAATCGTTCAGGAGGGGCGATAGGGGAAAAGAAACCCTGCGTCGATCCCAATCGAAATTGCGTATAACATACTGAGCTATCTCGTTGGTACCCCGAGAACAAGGAAAAGCCATAGTAAGGAATTCCTGGTGAAGGCCGATACTAGTGATGAAAGGTAAAGCCACCCATCCTTGGCGACCACATTTTATACCCACTAATGGGATGATTTCCCAAGCCACCATCCAAACCTAGAGACTTGTTCCATTACGGATGCCCAGTCAGCTCTGTGGTCGACAGCCACAGAACCGTCCACAACATTGGAGCAATTTCTAAAGCCCTGCAAATACACATCGACCATGTGCGGATTCCACATTTTGCCTGACTACTCACCCGGCTTGGCGTATAGGCAAAACGTGAGGGGCTAAGTGATTGCAGAAATATGATCTCCCTACTGGACCTACCTCAACTGTCTCGCAGGTTAGGCCCACACCCCTAAAAACGGGCTCCTAGTGGGACCCTTGGGGCTCCTCAAAGGAGCCCAACGTCAAATTAGCGGCCCGTTCGAAACAGCCAAGGTAAGATTACTGTTTTACCTCTTGCTACAGGGACTATAATCCGTCACCCACCTACCTCGAGAAAGGGGTTGGCAGTGTGACACTTCATTGGACTCGTATTACTCTCTCCCTCTCCCTCTCTCTCTCTCTCTCTCTCTCTCTCTCTCTCTCTCTCTAAGCACCTTTAACGCGGATTCTTGACTGACTTGACCCTCGGAGAGGCATTCCCGGGCCCAAAACTCAGGGGTGCCGATTTTGCAGGTTGAACCTTGGAAGGGAACGTTATTATAGTTGCTATTATTACTATTACTATTACTATTATGATTATTGTATCGTCGTCATCATCACCATCATCATCATCATCATCATCATCATCATTATTATTATTATTACTATTATTATTATTATTATTATTATTATTATTATTATTATTATTATAGACATGTTTAATATTTAGATTATTTTTAACTTGATTGTTATTTGCTCTTGTTGTAAGTTTTGTTATTGGTTCTTCTTTTTCTTAATGTTGTGGTGGTGGAGGTAATGTTATTCTATATTTTCTGTGGAAATAGTTAAAAGCATCAGTGTTATTATTAATCTTACTACTTGTTGCTTGCGCTTTATTAGCTAGATTTTAAAAATAGCCACGTAATATAAGACTCATTGAAAAAATCGATTTGATGTGTAAAATATTACATGTAACTTTTAGTTAGTTGGTACTTAAAAAATAAAATTATGTAAACAATTTAACAAATATTAAAACAGCAAAAATTAACAATTTCTTCGAATGCTAAGCTTTGATATTAGTTAGAACTAATTATTATGGAAATTATTGTTGAACTCTTATTCTAACTTGTTTGCTAAACTTATTGTGGACTTATTTGTTGAACATATCTTGAACTTATTTGCTGGATTTTACTGTGAAATTATTCTAAACTTAGATAGTGAATTTTTTATGACTTATTTGGAACTAATCTTATTCTAAACTTTTTTTTGCCAAAAAAATAAGGTTGAAGACAACAGAGCCTAAGTTCAACAAATAAGCTCAAAATATGTTTAACACATAAGTTTAAAATAAGTTCATGATTTATTTAGCAGATAAGCTCAAAGTAAGTTTAGGAAATAAGTTTAGAATTGGTTTAGCAAAATAAGTACATAATAAATTAAGTTAAGAATAAGTTCAACAAATAAATTTAGAAATATGTTCATAAGAAATTCAGAATAAGTTTAACAAATAAGCTTAAAATAAGTTTAATAAACAAGTTTAGAATACATTCATACTAAGCTCACCAAATAAGTTTAGAATACATTTAGCAAATAAGTTTAGCATAAGTTTAGCAAATAAGTTCAGAATAAGTTCGCAAATAAGTTCATAACAAGACCATGTTCTCTTCAGCTTATTTTGACTAGAATTATTATGCGCTTATTTGAATGTATTTATGAATTCATTTGCTAAACTTATTCAAAACTTACTTGTACTGAACTTAATTATGAACTTATTTCGAATCGAACTTATCTAAACTTATTCTATAAAAAATAGGTTGAAAAGACCAAGGCCTAAGTTCAAATGAGTTTAGTTTAGAATAAATTCAGTCAAAATATCTTGAGGTACCTATAAAGACCTAGAGGTCAATAAAATTTGGATTGCCTAGTATTAGTTAAGAAAATTACTTCTAGGGTTAGAGGGTGGCATGTGCAAAAGGTCTCTTATGCTGGAAAAGCACAACTAATATAATCAGTACCCACAAGTATGTTTACCTATTGGGGCCAAATATTCATCTTGCCCAAAACTATGATCAATAGAGTTGAACAGTTGTGTAGGAAGTTTCTATGGGGCTCCATGGATCAAAGGAAAACTTCCTTAATTTCCTAGGAAATACTCTGTTTACATAAGAGAGAGCGAGACATGGGTTTAAGAGATTGCAAAACTTAGAATGTTGCATTAATCACTAAGTTAGCATGGAATGTGGCTTCAAAAGCTAATAACCTTTGGGTAAGATACGTGTACCACTGTTGTTTGAAAAGGGAAACTATTTGGCATGTTCCTCCTTAGCCAAGGATAGCTAGTATTAGAAGAAATTTCTAGTTGCTAGACACAAAATGAAGCACTTTGAACCTAACTTAGACAAATGTACTTTGAACTCCAAGGGTGTATATTACTCAAAAGAAGGCTATAGTTTGAAACAAAGTAATAGTCCCTAGATGTTCTTTCATCACTTGCTAGGACTACATCACAGATTGTTGACTAGGGACATACTAATAAATTTTAGTTTGACAGAAGAGATATATGTGTATTATGCTAGGCTGAATCAAAATCTCACATCCATCTATTCTTTCAATGTGGTTTTACTAGGATTGTGAGGAATCAGGTGGTGAAGGATATACTGCATCTCTGACAGTGGGTAGAAGCAGATGAGCCATAGCAAGTCATAGCATTGTAGCTTACAGGATATAGTAAATTGAAACAGAAGATGTATCTGGCCATGATAGTGATCATTTACATGTGGTGGATGGAGAGAATAAGAGAATTTTTAGTAGTAAAATAGATTGGTCTCAACTCGCTATTCAGTGTGGAAGAATGATTTTAAATAAACTTAAAGGCATTGTAATGTGATTGTAAACACCAGGGTATGCCTTGTGCAGTTGTAATATTTGGTGTTGAGTTGGGAATGAAATGATACCAACCTTTATAAAAAAAAAATAGTCAAAACAAACTAAATAAAATAGAGCTTATGTTCAGCAAATGAATTTAGAAATATGCCCATAATAAGTTCAGAATAAGTTCTATTCATATTAAACTCCACAAATCAGTTTAGAATTATGTACAATCGATGCCCACAAGACTTTAGACTAATGACAAGTTTGCATATCTTGTACATTGTTACCTAGTGATGATAATTACTTAACCCATTATAATTAGATTCCTTATGGCTAGTTTGTAAATAAAAATATTTCTTGTGGCAAAATTCCTAAAAATTTTTAAAAAGCATTTGAAAACCCAAAAGATTCGAAAGTAATTGTAAAAAAAGGTGAAACCTTGGGGTTTGCGTGATTTTCTAACGTGAGGGCTTGAACCCGGGACCTCGAGCATGAATGAGTGAGATGGTAACTAATAGGGTTATGCATTGTCTCATGATGCAGTAACTCTCATAAACAACATACTCTTAAAGACGGCATAAACCAGGGGCTACCAAGATCTAGCGACAAATTTTCACTGCCCAGCGATTGCCGTCGGGTCCTACTTTGTTCCCCATTTCATATATCCCATATAATTTATTTGATTGAGTTAGATTGATTAGCATTTCTAACATGATGTATGTCAACCAAGCATTTCTATCCTATTTCATGGAATTACGTTAATAAAATTGACTTAATTTTAGTTCTTGATTTATAGCTTGCTTAGTGAGGTTACCTTTTCAAGCACTATAAAAAGGTACCTTCACCTCTCACTTTTGGGAGGACGTTATTCTTCACCAAAAGAAAACTCTACTCTCATTTGTCTCCATGAAAACATTCCATCCAACTTGGTAGTAACAAAACTCTACCAAATAATTTTGTCAAAAAATCTTTCAAAATGCTCTTTTAATATGACTTGCTTATCCTAACACACTTTAGATTACATACGTCTATATTTGGAACGAGTTAGGTCCCTTGGGCCATAAATCAAAGATGATAATCTGTTTAAAGTTTTTTTAATTATTGCATTTGTAATAATACTTTTCTTTGATCCTCCATGAGTACTTGTTTAGCATTCATTCTTTAGTTCATGCAAAAATAAGTTCACAATATAGTGATCATAAAATTTGCTGATTTCTTGTGATTTCAATTCCCTTATAAAATGGCTTGCCAACTAGTGGTCACAAAAAATATTTTTCTTGTTAATCACCTCACTAATACAGCCACAAATGCATGAAAGATTGCCTTCTACATAGGACTAGAAAATTAAAAGTTTCAATGCGTCCATTTTTAGTAGAGGTTGATTTCATAACAGGAGGTCTAATGGTGGTTTTTGCCATCCATTAGATCACATCTTCGCCCTTGAATTGATTCTCATGGTCCGTAGTCATTGGGTTATTTTCAATAATCCCCATTAAGGATGTCAAAAATTATAATTTGTAGAAAAAAATCTATTTTCCTTCTTTAAAATCAAATGCTATATCCCTTGGTTGCCCATTTGTATACATTTCCTTTAATATGTGCTGGCGATTCTGAAAATTGAAGTTCTAATCCATCCTACTGCACAAATCCATGGAATGACCATTTTTAGAAAGCCACTCGATGCAACCCCGAGAAGAGGGTGGGGCTGCGAGGGAGAAAGTCGATTGTGCCGTGGGGAGCCTTAGCTTGACCGCCAAGGAGCCCGCCACCATCGGTGGCACTTTTCAGAGGAGGTTTACACAAATAATTTTAGAATGAGTTCATAATAAATTCAGCAAATAAAGAGCAAAATAATTTCTGAACTTATTTGGTGAACTTTTTTGAACTTTTATCCTAAACCTACACTCTTTACTCTTCAGTTTATTTTGACAAAACTTACTCTAAATTGAACTTATTAAAACTTATTTTGAACTTATCTGCCTGACTTTTACATAACTTATTTTAAACTTATTTGCTGAATTTGTTATGAACATATTCTAAATTTGTTTGCTAAATTTGTTCTGTACTGAACTTATTTAACTTACTATGAACAAATTTCTAGACTTTTTTTTACCAAAATTATGCTAAATTTATTTTTAACTTATTTGTTGGACTTCTTATAAACTTACTGAACTAAGTTATCTAAACTTACTCTTATAAAAATAAGCTGCAGAGCACAACTAAACTTATTCAGAATTTATTATTAGCAAATTCCTAAACTAATCCGTTGAACTTATTCTGAACTGAACTTATTTTGGAACTATTTGCTTCACTTATTCTAGATTTATTTGCTAAATTATTTTGACCATCTTCTAAAGTTATTTGTTGAACTTATGCTAAAATTATTCTGAGCTAAAGTTACCTAAATTTATTCTATAAGAGAATAAGCTAATGAGAACAAGGCCTAGGTTTAGTATGTAAGTTTAGAATAAGTTTGGAATAAGTTCAACAAATTAGTTCAATACAAATTAGCATATAACTTCAAAATAAGTCACCTTCAAAATAAATTCAGTAAATAAGTTAAAGAATTTGTACATAATAAGTTTATTTCAGAATAGAACCCTGTTCTCTTCAACTTACTATGACCGACTTTTCCTAAACTAAATTTAGGCTCCTCTCTTAAGCTTATTTTGACTAAACATATTCTGAACTGAACTGAGTAGAACTTATTCTCAACTTATTTAAAGCTTATTTGCTGAATCTATTAAGCAATTATTTGCTGAACTTGTTCTAAATATATTATGAACTTAATTGTTGAATAATTCTAAACTAAATTTATTGTGAAGTTATTATGAAAAAATTTCTTAACTTATTTGATGAACTTATTTTGAACATATTTGCTGAACCTATTACAAAATTATTTACGAAACCTACTTTGAACTTATTCTGAACTAAACTTATCTGAATTTAAAGTTGAAGAGAATAGGGTCTTGTTAGAACTTATTTTAAACTTAAACATAACTTCTTTGCTGAATTATTCTACACTTCATTTTCTAAACTCGTTTGAAACTTATTATGAACCTATTTGGGGAATTTTTTGAACTAAGCTTATTCTGGCCTTATTATGAGCAAATTTCTAAACTTATTTGTTGAACTTATTCGAGACTTATTTGCTAAACTTATTTTAAACTTATCCAAAACTAATGGAGGATATATAGGGATGTATATGTAATTTACTTGTAATATACTTTACTATATGTACAAGGCTAGACTCTCATAGAATTGGGTGAGCCATTCATTCTCTAAATCTCACACGGTACCAGAGCCGAAAAGAGTCTTCCAAACTCTCTGCTCCTAATTAAAAAGAGACAAAAATTTCTGCTGCCTTTCACTGCTTTGTTTCCTCATCTTCTCCAGTAGTGCTAGGGTTTCGCCTCTTGTTGACTAGTTTCCATGGCTTTTTCCAGTGGGTTCTATTGACTCCATGCCTACCTCGCTAGTCACGCACCCCTCTCAGCCCGTTCCCAGCTCTCTTTGGTAGCCTCGTTGTCGGTACTCTACTTGGCTCCTCTTGGGCTTGGGTTTCATGCTCCACCACTACCACCACCCTCCTTGATGATTTCCCGTCCACTGTTGTTCTTCACTTGGACCCTAACTCCACCACCAACTCTGCCAGCATCGTTCATGGAGGCTGGCACGTCCTCTGCTATACTGCCGCTCATGGCGCCTTTCTATATGACACAGCCCTTCGAGTCAGCTGGTTTAGTTGACTCGATGTGGCTCTCGCCTGTTGGCCTGCCAGTAGATGTGCTTAAGGGTCTGTCGTTGTTGCCCTCGACTATTTAGATGATGAATGTCATGGCTTACATGGCTACAGTTTTGGCATCGGTTGATTACCTTTTGTCATGGCGTACCCAATTCATTGGCTTTATCCTCATGCACCAATTGTACGGGATGCTCAATGGTTCCATCTCCCTGCCATCGTCTCAAGTTCCCGGGGTTCAGGACACCCCTCGGCCAAATCCTAGTTACACCTACTGGTTTCATTTGATCAGCTGATACGTGTCTAGTTATTTGTTGTAATTTTTTAGGATACTCTAACCAAGGTACGTTATTTGCCTCATTCATTACAAGTCTGGCAATGCTTAGAATCACAATTTAATATGGGTAGTTTGGCGTGTAAACTTGATCTCAAATGAATGCTCACTAATATTCGTTTGGACACTGGTCAGACCATGGATTCATATTTGATGACTATTAAGACTATGGCTCATCCCCTCGCTATAATTCAATCTCCTATATTAGATCTTAAATTGATTTAACTTATAATTGCTAGTTTATCTGAGGATCATGATTCATTTGTCACTACTTTTACATTCTCCTTGGTTCTACCTCTTTTGATGATTTATGAGCTAAACTGATGTTTTATGAACAACGTGTCAATTATAAGAAAGATCGTACACTGCCTATTCATCAAGCCTTTATGGCCACCACTAGTGATGCTTAAGGTCAAAGGGGTACTAAAGAGAATGGTAATCAAAAGGGAAATTGCAATAATTATAACAATGGTGGTCGCGATCGCAACAATCAGAACAATAACAAACATACCTCCTCTTAGACTTCCCAGTCTTAGTAGAGTATTTCTAGGAGCGTGCCAGCAGGAACTAATCAATCTGAGGGGATCTTAGGCTATCACCTTAATGTTGTTTGTCAAATTTGCCATGCACCTAGCCACTCAGTAATAAGCTGTTCGAACTGCTATACTCCTTGTTCACTGTCAGTGCTCCTAGCATATGCTACCTTCAATCCTGTGTATATTGATGAGCAAGTTTGATACCCTAAGTTAGCCATGACCTCTCGTATGACACCTGGTGATAGTAAGTTAATTTGTAAGTCCGTTTATTCTAGTTATGCTAGAGTTAATGTTGGAGATGGTACACTACTTCTAGTTGCTCATACTGCCACTTCTGCCTTTCACACCCATCACCGACCATTAACCCTCAAACATGTTCTTTATGTTCTTAAACTTCAACACAACTTGCTTTCTGTTAGACCGTTGTGTCGGGATAACAATTGTGGTGTTGTGTTTGACTCTTGCTGTGTTCGTATCTAGGACAACATCACAGGTGATGTTCTTCTGAAGGCTTCTAGTTCAGGTCTAGTATACACTATTGCCATTATTTCAGTACCTATCATAGGCTCTGCTAATGTAGCTTTGACAGAGTCTTACGACCTTTGATACTTTTGGTTGGGTCATTGTGAAGCTCATACTATAGATTTTTTTTTAAAGAAAAATAGTTTTGTTCAGTTTATGTTAGTTTTCTCCAATATCTGTTCATCTTGTTGCTTAGCTAAATCTCACAGACTTCCATTTACTTCTATTGAACACAGAATGAATTCTCCCTTGCAATTGATTCATTCTAATATTTGGCAATCTCTTGTGTTATCTGATCATGGTTTCACAAATTATGTCTCTTTATTTATGATTATTTGCGTTTTACATGTGTTTGTCCAATGAAACATAAATTTAAGGTCTATCAGTTGTTTATTAAGTTTAAAACTTTGGCTAAAAACTTATTTAACTATAACATCAAAATGTTTCAAAGTGATGGAGGATGAGAGTTTGATAACACTCATATGTTGTGCTTATTTGTGAATCATGGCATTTATCTTCGTAAATCTTGGGTTGATGCTTAACAATAAAATAGGACCGCCAATCGAAAGCATCCACACATCCTTAAAATGACTCGTACATTTTAATTGATGCTTCAATGCTTGCCTATTTTTGGTTGGATGCTGTAGATGCCACTGCCTATACTGTTAATGGACTTCTGACCTCTTTTTTGCAAGACAAAACACTGTTTGAAGTTTTATTTCAAAGAGCACCTGATGGTTCATTTCTTAAACCTTTTGGTTGTGCTCGCTTTCCTAATTTTATGGCCTTTTCTGTAAATAAACTTTAACCACGATCTGTGCAGTGTGTATTCTTGTGTTATGTCATTGATTGTAAAGGATATCGCTATCTTAATCCTGTCCTAGGATAAGTTTATGTCATTTGCCATATTTGATTTCATAAAAATCATTACCCTTTCCCTATGCTAGTACGCAAAGCTCCAAAATTGTCTAAATCTTTTGAGTTTGGTCTCGAGGAAGTCCCTAAACTCACTCGTACCTCTGATGACCTTGCTTCTTCATTGGTTCAACCCTCTCTTGATGAGTCTCACCCATCATGGTATGCATTGTTAGCCTTGTATAAGTTTTGTCATCTTTGCTTGTACCTTGGCCCATTTCTCGTGTCAACCCATTACGCTAGGGTCTTGCTGAGCCCCGCCCATAGCCCAATCTCGCATTTCCTCCAGCTGGACTCGCTGCTCCCATGTCCTCATTCAGTGCCAGCTAGGCCCAAACCCAGCCTAACCATGTCAATTCGCCCATTGGGCTGTATTCTGTTGAATCTGAGCCCACAGTGCCAGCCCCTCCATCCCCCTCTCCGTTGGGTCGTGGCCCACTATCTCGCTCGCTCAATCTGGCCCATCTGCTGGGCCTAATTCTGAGCCAGTTGTTCATAGCCCCCAGTCTTCTCGTTCCTCCCCTTGCAGGCCAACTTGGCGCCGCCCATCCTTCATGTCCCATAAACCACCATCCAATGTAAACCCAGGCCAAATCTAGCATTATTAACCCCAAGACACTTGGGAATTAGTATGACCTCCTTATGGCTAGAATATTGTTGGATGTAAATGCATTTATAAAATAAAATATCGCTCGGATGGTAGCATTAGGAGGTACAAAGCATGCTTAGTAGCATAAGACTTTCATCAATAAGAAGGTATTGACTACTATGAGACATTCAGTCCTGTTGAAAAATCGGTTGTTGTTCGTCTCCTTCTATCATTAGTTATTTCTTTTCGTTGGCCTATTCACTAGTTAGATGTCAAGAATGCATTCTTACATGGCAATCTAACTAAGAAAGTGTACATGAAACAACCTTCTGGGTTTGTTCACTCAGCTTTTCCGAGCCATATCTGAAAACTGAAAAACACCATATATTGGTTGACACAAGCGTCTCGTGCTTGGTTTCACCATTTCAACAACTTTTTACTATCTCTGGATTTTCTGTGTAGTCATCAGATCCTTCCTTTTTTATTGCTCACACTAACACTCACATTTTAGTTCTTCTCCTCTATATTGATGATATTATTCTAACAGTTAATTTTGAAGATATGCTTCATAAATTTATTGCTATCCTTTCTGAGCAATTTACAATGAAAGATCTTACTGATCTTCAATATCTCCATAGCATTTAGGTGGTTCGTTCTCATGCGGATATTTTCTTAACTCAGTAGAAGTTTGTTCTTGATCTCCTTCACAAATTTCAACCACGTCTAGACCTATAAACCTGTTAGAACTCCCTCTACTGCCCAAACTACTTTATCCCTCTCAGATGGTCAATTACTTGCTGATACCTCTCAGTACAGGAGCATGATAGGAGTTTTATAGTATTTAACTATTAGGGTTGAGTAGGACCGGGCACTCGATCCATTTTCATGGAACTAGTCCCTTTTCCATTTGGAATCGAGTCCAAAAATCTGGATCCGATCCCGGTTGGAACTGGGTCTAGGATTTTTGGAACCAGTCCTAAAACTGGGTACCCGATTCATAATTTTTTCGTATTTTATTTTGTTCAATTTTATTTAAATTTTTTGCTTGTGGTTTGACTTTGTGAGAGAACCAATACATTCAACAAGCTAACTAATTGATCGTTCAAAATCAAATTTACTAGAGTGGTAGCTAGACATTTGCCATGCACTAAAGTCCAATTGGTTAGCTAATAGATAGCATTTCATTTCATCCAAGCATAAAAAATACCATCTTCTCATAGTATTATATATTAAAAAAACGATTTACTAATATCAACATATAGTTGGAAATTATGGCGGCATTGTAAGAACAACACTTGATGTTAATGGGTAGCTGGGTAACTCATCCTTTTTTTTAAAAAAAAAAACTAATTGGACTGGGTAACCAGGTAAAGGATCCAGTTCCAGTTCCAAGTTTTCAAGACCCTGCTCCGGACTCAGTTGCAACTGGTTCCATGATTTCGAAACCAGTCTCGGACCTAGTTCAACTGGTTTCAGGTATGGAGCTGGTGAGTCCGAACCGAGTCTGGGTACCCAGTTTTTTTGTTCAGCCCTATTTAACTATGACTTGACCTGATATTGCATATGTAGCACATGTCGTTTCCCTGTTTATGCATGCTCCCCGTATTACCCACCTCAACGCTGTCAAGCATATTTTTCTTTACTTACTGCGTACTTCGGAGCATGGTTTGTGGTTCCGTCTAACACCCTCTCCAACACTCGTTGTGGCATACATGATGCTGACTGAGTTGGTTGCAAGGACTCCTGTTGATCTACTACGAGATATGCCGTCTTCCTTGGCCCAAACCTTATTGCCTAGCACTCCAAGAAGCAACCCACAATTTCCAAGTTCTCCACTGAGGCCAAGGACAGGTTATACTATTGCTGGGACCATCTGGGTTGGCAAACTCCATTATAACCTTAGTGTGACTCTCTCTATACCAATTCACCTTTACTGTGGCAACCTTACACTACAAAAAAGATTGCTTACTTCCACATTCAATTTTGCTGATAACCACGCTTAAAAGTGTGGCAATAACAGTTGCCCACATTTAAGCTAAGTGTAGGGAACTCAAGTGTGTGGAATTGTTCTCCACACTTACTGAAAATGTGGATAGAGCTCTATTGCCCACACTTATAAATGCGGGGCAAGTACTAATTACTCACAATAAAAGTGTGGGCATTTTATGATATCCCCACTTTGAGAGATGGAAAAAATCTTAATTTTCCCCACACTTGTAAGTGTTGTTAGTATCATTTCAATTTTAAAAAAATAAAACGCTGATAATTAATATAAATCTATTAATTTAAAAATAGAACAATTTTATACAATTATTCTACTTTTGAACTAATAGCATTTATATTAATTGCCAGCACTATCTTGCATAAATAAATAATTTAAGGATCCTGAGATATATATATATATATATATATATATGTATATATATATATATGTACCTGTTCTCCGACAAATTAAATTAACCAACATATTAATTAAACAGATCAATATACTTCAAACAACTAGTACTGCACAGTACTAGTTCCTGAAAAAATTATCAATTGTAGACGTAGGTAACAAAGTCTAAGAAAAACAAAGTCAAACATTCTTGCATTGTTTTGAATATCCATTCTACTAATTTTTTTGTTGTACCTAATCGAACATAAATCGGAGAAGTGCTTGCTGGATCTATAATCACTAGTTATAACTACACTTTGAAAGCATGCCTAACTTCTATAAGAATATGAATCTAATCTTCAACTTCATTCTCTTCACTTTAGAACTTAACTCCATAGTGCAACTTGTTTGGGAAATGAAACAAAGAATAAAGGAATTATTGAAAAAACTGTATTTGTCACTGCAAAGAGTAAAAGGTGTAGCAACAAGATACGTACGTAGCAAATAATAGCAGTAAGGAGTTTGTTACTTCAAAGAGCACCAGCACCAACAACAAGAAGGGATGGAAACAATGACAAAACAAAGCTGTTTTAAGTAATTGCAACATTAGAACACAATTGACTTCAACCAATATTAGAGAACTACAACCATGAATATAATTATAGTGTCACAATTGTCACATATTAGGACTAACCTAGCAAGGGCACAGGTTCAATAACGTTTAATGCTACAACTACAACTAGTACAGGCACCTTAGTAATCGTGTATAAAATGGAGGATGTAGGTCTCTAACAGAATTATAAAATAGAAAAATTGAGCACAACCAACAATAGAACCACAATCACTGCAGTTTCAGTGCAAACATTACCAAGACTCACAATTCCAACATGAAAATAAAAAGCAAACTCTTATCAGGAGGTTGCTTAAGAGTAGGGAATAACTTTTCATCGAGAATTTTGCTCAATAAGTCCTTATAAGAAAACATTCAACTGAATCTTGAATAAAATTAGAAACTCCTCGCATCCAAGATAAATCAATAAAATTTAAAAAGAAGGGTGGATGTTTTATTTGCACCTGTATGTTCTCTTTGGCTCGATCGGTTCTTTGCTAACTTACCTGCAAGGAATAATCTAGATTAGGACTCAAGTTTTCGTGATAGTAAAAAATACACAAGTACTTGCCACGCCTTCGCGATTCTTAAAATTTCTGAAACGAAATAGGTAGAGTTTCGTTAGAAAACTGACCGTAGCCCAGGCTTAAAGCCTCACAATTCGTACCTGCATAGTAAAACATAACATGCAAACCTGAACAAGCTCGACGGCTACACACCGAAGACCACAACTCTACGGGGCACATGCTCGGAGTACTTAAATTGCAAAATTTTAAATAAAAAACTAAAAGGTACAACTCAACGGATTACACATCCGCAGCACAGGGGTTATATCCTGAAATCACATGAATTTAAACCATACGCAAATTACTACTTAACTAGATGGTTAGCCCACATATATGCTTACATGAACCAATGTAACTAACTTACATATGCTTACAGGAGCTCCTGATTTAACATAATACATCATTTAATACATGAACCAACATGCATCTAGAAAATTTTCAAAAGTGGTGCACCTGTATGTTGTTTTTGCGTCTAACAATTCTTCCTTGCTGAACCCCTAAAATATGTGTCCCTCCCCCCCCCAAAAAAAATTTAAACACACATTGTCATGTACAGTCAAAAATGCCGCATAGTTGTGAACAGGTTAAACCCCACATAGTGCTGAATTAGACAAAACAAAAACAAGAAAAAAAAACACATAATGCTAGACTAGAGCAACAAAGTGGAAAAGCCAGGCAAAGCAACAAGATAAAGAATCAAACTAACTACACTGTCCAACATACCAAAAAAATTGCCGAACGCAACTGCCATACAAAGTAACCTTTAACAATGCTAGAAACAACAAATAGCAATGACAAATTAACCAAAACAAGAAGATAAAATTGCACATGATAATGCTATTGAGTAGCTCAGTTGGTATGTATGATATGGTAAGTCTTAATCTCATTATGATAGCTCAATATGGCAAGTCTCACCTGTCCATGTGAAAAGTGCCTAGAAAAATATGCAAACACATCAACCTAAACGTGCAGCTCCCTAGTTATAGCATGTTTTTGTTATCAAATTTAGCCTTTATCACACTGGAAGACACCAACTCATTGCAAATCAACCAAATTCTTCATCGAGAACAACCAGAAGGGTTCCATTCAACCATAGAATAAAATGCAGATTCTTCAAATCAATGCCCATATTCTTATTCGATTTTCATGCCTCTTCAATTGAACCATTTTATCACTATCATATATCTAGACTTTTGCCAATAATAGGACTTTTTGGTGTTTTAGCAATACAAATTGAGAAGGGAGTTGCAACAAGAATTACTTGACTTCTAAAAAAGGACATGAAAGTGCGATTACAAAAGTCATAGGAGAATAACAACATATGTCAACCACAATATAACAGGCATTGGCCCGAACAATAAGAGAAGAATCATAGAGAACCTGACAAAAGAAGAAAACATTACCCTTACTAGCTTTGTTAAAACTCTGACATTACACATCCGACATTTGGAGTTAATGTTGACAACAAAATGTTTATTGGCTACATGTACTAGCTATTGAAGGATTAGGCACGACTAAAATTTCTTAGCATAAAGAATCATTTTGAGTAAAAACTCTATCAAAATAGGTTAATTTATTTAATCTTTTCTTCGGAAAAAATAGTAAAAACATTATGCAATTATTTATGATTATATTTGGTGTGATATTGCATTACACTAAAGAGAATAAATAAGCCAAAGCAGTACAATAATTATTTTGAATTTCAAAAAGTCACTATAATGACCAACTGTGACAGCCAATCATTTAATCCTAATAGTGTAATCTCCATTAGACTCCTAGATTAGCAAACAAAGTAAGGCGATTAGTATGATAATTAGAAGATAACACTTACATCGATGAGCATATTGAATAGAGAAGTTAAGAAGGCTATCTAAGTAATTGAAAACTTATTAAAGTACGTTGTATGAGGGCTAACCAAAAAGAGAAAGGATCAGACTTCATATGTAAGCTGTCAAAGTCCCTAGAAAGAATATCCTATACTTCAAATCAAGGGCCAAGATTGCAATACACTTCAATGACTAATATTTTCAAATCTTATGGTTCAAGAACATAAAAGAACATCTCTAAATAGAAGAACCAAGTAAAAGTTAAATTTCTAAACTCTTGAAGAAAAAGATAAACATGTTAGGAGAGAAAGGATTGCAACATTTGTACACAATCTCATACTTCTAGTAGTATACTAGTAGAGTTATAAGAGTAAGTGAGAGCTACTACTCTTGTATTAAAAATGTTGTCCACCCGAAATGTGATGACTGTAGGTGTTGAGTTTGTCACAGTGCTTTCAAAAACTCTGGTTGTATGTGAGGACTCAAAGAGGCCAGGCAAAGTGTCCGGATAAGCTAGACACAAAGTGCTCTATGTAAGCTCTGTGAGCTAGCAAGGAGCAATGAGGCTCTTATTTAGTGATTGAGCCTATTAATTAGAATGCTAACTGAAAACTTTGGCCATAGGCAAGATTTCAGAGGACACTTGTTGAGATTATTTCAGGAGATAGTCAAGTGGTTAATTCATAAGGGAGGTTGTCAGGAGAAGATGTGATCCATTTATTGGCTGAACCTTTTTAAAAATCTCTCATGTTGTCTCTCTATTTACACAGCTCACAATCTTTGAATGCTTTTCAAAATTGCTGGTTGAAGTCTCAAACTTTATCAATTTTGTATATTTACTTATCACTTTTAAGTGTCCCTGTATTAACCACTATAACTTAATCAATTGTGGAAACAGATCAAAGCTAGAATACAACATTAATTCAAAACCATTCCTGATTGTTGTAAACACTTGGCAAGATACTGACAATTTGACTAATGGAACCATGTTTGTCATGGAAAAAAATCTGTCCTTTATGAATTCTTGGCCCACTAATCTTCATCCAAAACAGCGTTTGTTATTTTAACCTCTAAGGCTATATGTACTAGCATACGTCTTACCCCACTATTCTTCGCATCAGTAAGAAAGATACTATGTTGCCATTTCAATGTTGCATAGACTCTAAGAACACTTGAAAGAATATTGTACTCATAGAACAGGGAAAAAAAAGAAAAAAAACTGTCATCATACATGAGAACCAGACAAATTATTTCAGCCACAGCACCACAGAAAGGGAGAATCGGACAAAACTATTCCTGATTAATCCTACACTTTTTACCCTCAAACAACATAGATTAGGTTCAACAAAATTAAGAATAAATCATTGAAACAACAAAAAAAAAAAATCAATTGCCAAATATACATCATCAAGAACGAATAATAGTCCATATTCCTTTCTTTGCTTCCAATAAAATCTCCAGGAGTATTTTGGGGATCATATTCAAGCATTGCCATCAACACATTCTATCTATGCGATCGAACGTATGGACTAAAGTTAAAATCATGAGACATCAAGAAAGACAGGCACCTTGATAGCAATTTCACAAATATGCCGACCAAGATCGAAAAGCAAAATCACGATAATCAAGCTTTCAATATCTTGTTGAATTCCAGTTTTGGAAAAGTCGACACTGCAAAGTCGCCAGAGGATTGAAGAACTGTTCCGATTTTTTCCAAAATTTCAGTAATTTCATATTAAGTGGATGAAACTAGGTTGCCAAATTCACTTGCCTCGCTTTTAAGCCGTATAAATCCAAAAGCTTGACAATTGCTCAATTCACTAGCAAATTCTGGGCAATTGTTGATGATTCTGAAGCTTTTGGATGAAATTCAGTTGCCCAATTCACGTTGATGCTCCGACGCTGTACGATTAAGAGGTTTTTGTTGAAAACACTGGCGAATTCGTGCCCAGAATTGCAATAACGCAGAGAATTGAGGGGTTTTTAGGGCTTTCTGTGGTGATGTTTGAGGCATGAATTGGTGTCCATCGGGTGCCCAGGGAAAGAGAAACACGCACATGTCTGCTTCTGAGATGGGCCTTTCACATATATAATTCCTTTTTTTAAATAAAAAATCATCCACATAATATTGGGGTTTGGAGAATTCTCTATATTGAACATTTTGTTTTTTTGTAAATAAATTTCATTATTATAATAAAAATATTTATTAAAATTCTTTTTAATGCTCTAGAATTAATAAGCACATATATATATATATATATATATATATATATATATATATATAGAGAGAGAGAGAGAGAGAGAGAGAGAGAGAGAGAGAGAGAGGAAAAGCTATATGATTTTCTGCACACTTGTTAAATGTGGAAGTGAGAAAATCATAAAATTTTATCATTCCTTTCCCCACATCTCATCAAGTGTAGTGGCATAAGTGTAGAAGGATGCACTGTTTTTTTGTAGTGTAAGTGCTACATACATGTTCGCCAATCCTGTGGAAAATGATTGTAGTAAGCACATTGCTGTGGACTATCATTTCATTCGATAGTGGGTTGATGATGGAGATTTGATCATTTGATATATCCCTACTCAGTTAAAATAGCTGCTGATGTAATAGCCTGACCCTAAATTATGTTTATTTATTTAATTAAGTCAAGTTATTCATTTTTCACATTTATTTATCTCATTTAATTATCCCGACTGGGAGAATTCATTTTGGGCCGTACTTTGCATTTTAAGTTTCATTTACCGTATTAATTTCGAAAAAAAATTGACAGTAGGCCTCGATATTTATGATTTAAAAGATTAAATTATTTTTCATAATATCACATTTAATTTCGAGTTTTGGAAAACAAATGTTAAATTAATCACACCCGGTTTGATAACTTTTCTAAACCCGAGCTCATTTAAGGCCAATTTCGGCCCAAAAAGTTCCTAATTTATTTATTTAGCTAATTACCATCATTACCCCTAATTTAAATTAGCAAAAGATATATATATATTTTTTTGAGGGATAAATTCTCAGCCATGTATACTCCCTTCAATTGCAACCAAGTAAACAACTCAAGCACAAAAACACCAAGGCAATTTCCTCCCACTTTCCTCTCTCTTTCTCTCCATTTCTCCACTGCCCCATGGCCAGCCCATGCTACCAGCCACCACAGCCACCACTCAACTACCATCCACCCCCCAAACACCTCCCACATTAAGCAACACCTCCATCTCTCCCTTTTGATCACAAAGCAAGGTAAAAGTCTAGCCTAATCAAATTTCATTTTCGATTTTTATATTTGATTTGATTATAGATCATGTTATCTTGATATAAACAAGTGTTATTTTGATGTTTTAATGGTTGGATTATGCTTGAAAGTAAGTGACGTTTGAAGTTGTTCAAGATCATGCAAGTTTTGGTTGGGATGATGGATTTTGATTGTTTTTAATGAGATTTTGTGATGTTTGGCATTGGAAATGAATATCAAGATGTTTATATTAATTTGGATGAGTTACAGAGTGATTTTAGTGGGTGGTTATATGAGGAAAAGATTGAAAGTATGTGATTTAGGGCTGGGAAACAGACCCAAAATAGGGGTCTGTTTATGAATAAACTGGTAATTCGTGGGAAATGGAAAAATTACGATTTTTGGTGTGAAGATAACGCAATGAGTTAGCTTTCAGTAGGCTCTGGAATTACTTAATTCTGAGTTGTGTAGACAAAGTTATGACCAATTTACTGAAAAATGTGCAGAATACATCGAAACTTGGAGCAGTTTTGAACAGTGGAATTTACGAAAAAATTGGTATTGATTGGCTTATTGAAAAATGGTGATTTTTAGTATGTGGATAGATCAATGAGTTATCTTTCGAATTATTTTTGAATCACCTTAAGCTGAGTTCTGTGGAAAATGTTATGGTCATTTTACTATGACTGTGCAGATTAAACTGAAATTATGCACGTCTATGTTCTACCCTAATTTTGGGGACGCTACTATGTGAATCATGCTTTGTATTCTAAATAAACATTTTAGTGGACATTATGAGATTTTCATATTCGGGTTTTACATCTTATTTGGAGGTCGGGTGTGAAACATATGGATTTTCTAATGCAGACCATCAAACGGTAATATGAGTGAATACAAAAATCGTGACATTTGAAAATATTTTCAGAAGTTTCTATATAATCATGGGTATTGCAAGGAAATTACAAAGTGTAGTGAGTTCAATAAGTGTGATTATGTATAGAAGTTTACTTGGATTGAAAACCGAGTTAAATCAGCATGAAAATGAAATTTGAGAAGTGGGCACAGTAATGACTCAAATTTGTGTCTATCGGATCAACTGAGATTATTTGAGCTTTTTATGAACCTCACAACACCCTTCATGGCATTGAACCATCTATTATCCATTTTAGAAGCATCACACTTTCTATTATCCATTTCAGAAATGTCAGAAACTCATATTTCATTTATATCAATTAAAATCTTTTCATTATCACCTCAATCATTCCAATTTGGTCTATTTTGTTTCAGTTTGTTGTATTTCAAGTTCAATAACCCTAATTGATTTATTTTTCAAATCATTTTGTTGTAACTTATCTTATATTGAATTATTGGAATTGTGGAAGCTTTTTAATTAATCAATTTCCATTACAACGGGAGTAAATATTGTTTACTAACTGCATTTACCTATAATTATATTTCTTTAGTAGAATCGGGGCCTAGTCTATCGTTTCCATTGTGCATAAGTATTATCAAGTGAAATATCATTTTAAAGACTTTAGGTACGTCCATTGCCTGTATCTTTAGAAATCAGAGTTCATTTATCAAAGTATCATGTTTGGTAAGTACATCAATGAATCAGTTTATACAGTGATTTATCATTTAATTAGTTACCCTATCAGTTATCATCTATAGGGCATTCACCCTTCAGTTACCCGCGCGGCTTCAGGCTAGGTTCCCGATCGGCTTCGCAGGTGTACACTTATCCATAGATCGTAACAGTATCAAGGGGTTTACTATTAGATAATAACCAGCAATGCAGTTTTACATCATCTCATTCACTGTTTTAACTTAAAATGAATTGCAAATTGGGCCCAACCAGTGTTTCAATGATCATTTAACAATATAGGAATGCATGTACTGAGTTTCGACTCACAGTTTGAAATGTTTTTCATGTTTTGTCTTAGGAAAATGCTCAGAGAATTGCCTTCATGATAGTAAACCAGCGGAAGAGAATAAGCTGAGTAAGGGAATCTGGAAGGATCAACACTGACACAGTGTATGCATATTTTTAGAGCTGTATATTGAAATCTTCAGTGGATGGAGATACATATTACATGGTGAATTGTTTTTACTATGATATAAAAACCTTATATTGGTTAACCGTTGATTATATATGGATTGATCAGGTGTGTATGTGTATGATTGAAGCTATGCTTAACTGTGTTATTTATAACACTCATATTTCAAGCCTTGTCCTTTTGGACGGCGGTAATGCCCCTATCATTGGGTTGTCTAAATTATAATTAAGGGTTTTATTAAGGAAAATACAAGCAGTGAAGCATGTTTAATTTGGGGGCGTTACAGCTGATATCTTTACCAAGGGCTTGTCATCTCAACAGTTTATGTTACATAGAACCAATCTGTCCATTCTCCCCTCCCGACCAAATTGAGAGCATGTAATGGAGAATAGAGAGGGATATATATGTAATTTACTTGCAATAAACTTTACTATATATATAAGGCCCGACTCCCAGGTTTGGTTGAGTCATTCATTATCTAAATCTCACAAAAATTTATTGAATTTATTTTGAGATGAACTTGGGTAAACTTATTCTACAAAAAATAAGTTGAAGAGAACAAGATGTGAGTTCAACCAGTAAGTTCAAAACAAGCTCAAAGCCAGCTCAATAAGTTGAAAACAAGTACAACAAACAAGTCCAGAATATGCTGAACAAAGTTTTCAATAAGTTGAGAATAAGTTGTAATAAATTTAGTTCAAAATAAGTTTAATCCAGATAAACTAAAGAAAATAGGATCTAAATTCAATTCAAAATAAATTCAGTTAAAATAACCAAAAGAGAACATGGTCTTGGTATTATCTTTTTGAAGTGCGAAACACCTTTTCGAAGTATTCTACGATATTCTGTCATATTTAGGTGGACCCCCTGGTGGTGGTTATGAGTCTGAGGAATCTCTGAAGATTCGTCACACAGTTTAAAGAAAATTTGCAAAAAAGACCTCATGTTTTACTGTACGTAAAATACAATTCAGTTATTGAGGCATTTCGATTTATTCGATCAGTTAAATTGACATTGTTTCTTTTTTGTAATTACTTGTCATGGTGCTTGCTGATTCACTTTTTTCTTCTGAAAATGACGATTCTTCTTTTAAAGAGTGACAACATAAAAACGTTTTGGAAGATCTCTGACCTGAGGGGGGCAAATTTAAAATGGACAGCAAAATCTAAAATAAAAAGCTAAAAATGATTAAGCTTACGGGTTAAATTAATCTAGACCAGGGCCAGGGGAGATCTGAATGGGGTCATTTTTTTAGACCACACTTGGGTTTCACATCAGCTGATGTTTTGATTTAAATTGATTTGAGGTCCATAGATGTTTAACCTAATAAGGTTTCCTTGAAAAAGAAGCAACTTTATATGAAATTTTTGGTCGGGTTTATTTTAATTTCGGTCAATTAAGATTTTAGGCCTTGCAACTTCAGGTGAGTTTGTTTCAGATGAGTTAGATATATGTGAGATCATTTGATAGGAACTCTGCATTTCGTGACAATTTTGCCAAGTTTATGCAATCCAATGATATGTGGATCCCAGACATAATATATGTTTATTAAGGAATATTTGACTCAGATTAATGGAGAAGTCTACATTTTGGCTGATGTTAAGATCAGCGCTGGCAAATTTTCGAGTTCAGGTCAAATTTGGGTCGAACAAATTGGACAATGTCAAAATTTGGACAAGAAATTGATGACCGATATCCATTTTTTTTGGTCGGGCAATTCAGACAAGGCTAGATTCAGGTCAAAATCGGATTCGGACAATAGAAATATGAAAAATATTGTGTTCAGAATTAAAATTCGGAGACAAATTCTTCATTATACTTGTTTTTTTGGGGTCAGATAGATTTGAATATTTGGGTCGCCGAAAATTTTGCCGGCACAAGTAAAGATTAGGTAATTTAAATAGATAAGATAGTGTATCTGAATTTATAAATTGGATAACAAACGTTTGACCGCTCGAAAAGGCCCGTGTAAAGCATGGGCTCGTTCTGATAGTTTTTTTGAAGATATTAATACCTTTAGTTGATTTTTTTAATATTAATCTCTGATCAAATTTTCTTTTTCGACTATTTAGCAATTAACAAAATTTCATACAAGCAAATAATGTTGTATCAATATAATAACATTATCAATTAATCTATTTTATGGGTTAAAATCATCAACATTAATGTGAGGCATATAGTAACAGTTACTGTATTTGAGCAAAGGAGACAAGGAAGGGTGATGGAGGAAGCATTCAATAACATGGAGCAAGTGTGGAAGAGCAAGCAACACCCGCAACGTGTCCATTGGCACGACCGTAGTATAAGTTGACAATTGTGGCAAAAATAGAACCGAAGACTCAAGTCCCTGTGCCCATAGGCACGATCATTTCTGCCTCCAAGGTGTCCTATAACTTTCCAGTAGCTTGCCATAGCGACTGGTGCAGTCATAGAATTTTTGTGCTAGCCACGGGTGCCAATGGCGAATGCCATGACCGTGGCGTTGCTGAGTGGCAAATATTTAGTTAGTTATTGTGTCAATCTTGGGGGCATCTTGTAAGTTGTAACCTCTTAGAGAGACGATACTTTACAATTTGTTCTAGTGATTCAGCACTTTAATTCAAGCTTTAGTATTAGGGATTAAAGATCTTTAATTTTAAGATTATTGGATTCTATTATCTAATCTCCCTCTCTAAATCATTTGCTTTTATTAGTTTTCATATATATCAAAATGTTTGGGCTTGTCGCAGCATCGCCAAAGAGAAGATTGCTGAAGCGTTGAGAAAAATGAAAGCTGGTGATGCAGTCAGTCTATATCATATACCTGTGGAAATATAAAAATACTTACGTGAAGAAGAAATGAACCGGTTAATCAGGTTATTTAATATCATTTTTAGGACCGAAAAAATGCCAGAGGAGTGAAGAACTAGTGCTATTGCCCAGTTCATTATATAATAATAAAGGTGATATTTAAAACTGCATTAACTATATATGCAATAAGTTACTAAGCCATACCATAAAACTATAGAAAAGGGTGATTGACAAGAGGCTAAGTGTAACACCCCTCCTTTCATAGGAGGAATTTTACATCGCCAAGACTCCATTATGGAATCGCTAAGGCTAAATTGGAGGTTAAAATGGTTCTTAAGGAGGTCACGACACGATAAGGAATGCAAAATTTTTTTTAATAGGAATTTTTTTCCTTTGCCTAAAGAAAAACGTTAGGTCTTTCTTGTAAAGTCGCACTAAGCAAGTATTAAAACAAGTCAACCTGTAAAACACTAGTGACGATGATTATGTCACTTACTTCATGAGCTACCTCCTTAAAGTACACATCACCAAATAAAAATCGAATACTAAATAGGTTCCAAAAAAAAGGTCTTCACGGGTCACACACCCAGATATCCATCAACCTTTGTCTCACTTAACAGAATGCTACAACCTGTTCGGGGATGGGATAGGTGGCATTGACCCTAAAAAAGCCCACAGAGCCAATCTATTAATGCCTTACAACATCACAAGTCCAAAAGATAAAGCTCCTTATCAACCAAATTATAAGAGGAGCATTCAAACAAAATTAGGTAATGCATCAACATCCCCCAACATATGATAACTCGCAAAAGAATTGTTCTCCATGAACAAAGAACTTCCTCTTAACCTGAAAAAAGGGAAAAAAGAAGGGATGAGCAAACCACACACTCAATGAACAATTAACATACTTAAAACCGAAAACCTTCACATATCATACATTACTTAATAACACTTAAATAATAAGAACAAAATAGTAGTGTAGTGTAAGAAATCACTATTTGTAACTTTCAGCAGAATGAAACTGAAATCCATCACTATTTGGGGCTACAACCCATAGGAATTTACAACACTTCACTTAATGGATTTAAAATTAAATCTAAGGGCATTCTGTAGCTACTAGTCCTCAGTTCCTTTGCAATATGGGTGCAATGCATACCTATTAGACACTTGGGTTCCCGAGACACACTAAAGTCTATAATGTGCTTTACCCTCATGAAGACAATATTAACCTGCAATGCAAAGGTTAATCTCTGAAAACTCAGAATGTATCCGGAATCCCTTGGCCTGGAATGAATAGGCCACACAATTCGTTGGAACCCGACTATAATGCAAGCCCTTCTACTTGTTCTCAACGACAAAGTATTTCACATGAACACAATTTTCACAAGCACAATCCCTTTTTAAAACTTTAACCACTCAACCTAGCTTATTTAGAAAATGAAGAAATTGTGGAAACATGGTAAGCATTCCATCAACACTTAGGCCATGACAAGGCATAATTCACTTTATAAAACAAATTCACTAATATTGAACTAACAATCATCATCTTGATCAAGCATTCAACATTCTTTGCAAGTCATTGTGAAAAATAATAATTCCTCATTTGACAAAACATCTTAAGTAATAAGAAGGCCATAAAAGTCATAAAACATTAACTGGGCTAACGATCGATTAGCACAATCAAGAGAGCTCCTAAAAGTCTCCTAACATAATCTACGGCCTCAAACATCACTTTCTTACCACATGATCATTAGTCACATTAAACTAAAATATCTCTTTAGTTCAAGACAGTTGACTTAAGACCCATGTCCAAGGCTTTCCATTATGTACTATTAATATTATACTTTCAATAACCAACATCGACCACAAGCCTTAAAAGTATACTCAGAATACGTAAAATCCTCTTTTTCTTTGTTAATCTCCGTCAAATTTCTCTTGTCCTTGTTTCCCTTATTTTTTACCTAAATTAATCATTTCCTACCTTATTCATTAATCTCACATGCCTTAATCCATAACCACCAAAATTGTGGTCCTAAGCCCCGTCTTTAGACATTTTTTTCCCACACAAATCCAACAATTTCATATATACATATATACATATATATACATATATATACATACATACATATATATATATATATATATATATATATATATATATATATATATATATATATCTATGTGTGTGTGTGTATGTATGTGTTTGTGTGTGTGTGTGTGTGTGTGTTATATATATATATATACATATATATACATATATAATATATATATATATATATATATATATATATATATATATATATATATATATATATGCATATACATATATACACGTCAAGGTTGTTCAACAAAAACATAGATCTACCTATTTAATCATAGATTCTCTGCCAACATTGACACAAGCATTAAGCATAAACCCAAAAATCAATTTAATTTCAAATTAGTATAATTTAGGGAGGAAGTTACCCACTTGTAAGATTGGGTTAAATGGGCTAGAGTGCAAGAGCAAGTGATGACCCTCCTACTCCCTAAACGTTTCCTCTTCTTCCTCTTCTTCTTTCCCTTCCTCTTGCTCTCTTCTTTCCTCTCTGTTTGCCTCTCTTTTCCTATCTATGATGGTGATTGTGTGTGTTGCGTGTATTGCTCTGATTGAAACCCCATCCCCTTTTTTGTGATTGTTGCATGCTGCCCCCCCCCAATTTCCACTTTCCTTTTTTTGTAAACTAGGGATGTGGTGAAACGCCAACCACATAAATCCTCTCCCCGCTTTTTTTCATCTAGCTAAAAAAATAGACCTTGCAAATACTACCTACAATTAGGTTTGACCGAATTCAACTAGTATTGACACAATTTGGGCAATATATACATAAAACTTAAATCTCAAAAATCAAAACAATCAACTAAATCGAAGTTAGTTACGAGGAACTATTACCCAAATTGGAACGCCACTAAACACGAAATCGAACGAATAAAATAACTTAATTAAAATAAACCATGTAATTGGCTAAACTAAATTTCATGGCCCTCAAAGTTTTAAGTACTCATAGTAAATAGTGTGAGATACTTCTCCTACATCTTTTCTTCAAGCTCCCAGGTTGCTTCAATGACTTTGTGATGCTTCCATTGGACCTTGACACGAGGAATAACTTTGTTTCTTACCATTCTTTCTCTCCTTTGTAAGATGCTTACCGGTTCCTCTACAAAAGTAAGGTTCTCCTTGATTTGAGGAGATTCATAGAAGCTTACGTGATCCGGATCATGCACATACTTACGGGAGTTGGAAACATGAATACCTCATGTATGTCTTGTAGAGATGGTTATAAGGCCAATCCATAGGCCAGCGGTTCCACTTTTTATAGGATGTCAAATGGCCCGATGAACCAAAGGCTAAGCTTACCTTTTTGCCTAAATCGTGGACTCCCCTTAAGAGGTGAAACTTTTGAAACACATGATCTCCTACTTCAAATTTCAATGACCTTCTTCTTGAGTTTGCATAACTCTTTTGTCTACTTTGAGCTGCTTGAAGTCTTCTCCTAATGATTTTAACCAGCTCATTAGTTTGGTCAATAAAATCTACTTTAGATGGTTCTTTTTCACCCACTTCATCCCAACACATAGGTGTCCCGCAACAACATCCATACAATGCTTCCAATGACGCCATACTAATGCTAGCGTGATCACTGTTATTGAATGCAAACTCTACTAGAGGTAAATTACGATCCCAGCTACTCAAATAGTCCAAGGCACAAGCCCTCAGCATGTCCTCAAAAGTTTGCATCATCCTCTCTAACTATCGATTTGTTTAAGGATGAAAGGCCATACTTAAATACAGCTCAGTACCCAATGATGCTTAGAAACCATTCCAAAATTTGGAAGTGAACTTAGTATCTCAGTCTGACATAATACTAAGGGGTACACCATGTAATCAGACTATCTCCTGGACATAGAGATTAGCGACTTGCTTTGAAGTGAATGTGATTTTGATGGCCAGGAAATGAGCGGCTTTGTTAAGTTTGTCAACCACTACCCCAATACCATCATGGTGCTTAGTGGTTCTAGGTAGGCCGGTAATGAAATCCATAGTGATATGCTCCCATTTCCACGCCGGGATTGGGAGGGATTGGAGTAAACTACCACATTTTTGGTGTTTAGTCTTCACTTTCTGGCAAGTTAAGCACTTAGCCGGGAACTTTGCCACACCCTTTGTCATCCTAATCCACTAAAAGTGAGTTTTCTAGTCATGACACATCTTAGTACTCCTGGGATGCATAGTGAAAGTGGAATTGTGAGCTTCTTTCATTACTACCCTCTTGAGTTCTACAATTTTTAGCACACACAATCTCCCTTTAAACCAAAGAATACCACCTTAAGATGAAAATCTTTGATTCTCCCTTCTTGATTTTCATTAACTCAGGATCTTCACTCTGCCACTTCTTGATTCCATCCACTAGGGGCGAAGGCACTTAGAGTGCTGCCAAGTATCCGCTATCTCTGGGTAAAACAATCTCAATCTGGAGTTCTTCAAACTCTTTCAAAAGCTTATTTTCTTGAGTAAGTAAATGGGCAAGTGACCTTGTTGATTTCCTGCTTAGAGCATTAGCAATTACGTTTGCATTCTCCAGATGATGCTTAATTTCCATGTCATAGTCCTTTAAGAGTGCTAACCACCTTCTTTGCCTCATGTTCAACTCTTTTTGGATGAAAATGTACTTAAGGCTCTTGTAGTTAATGTAAATCTCACACCTGACTCCATATAGGTAATGAATCCAAATTTTCAAAGTGAACACTAATGCCACTAGCTCCAGATCATGCACGGGCAATTCTCTTCATATGGTTTCAATTGGCGAGAAGCATATGCAATCACCCTCCCTTTTTACATAAGGATGCATCCTAAACCCATTTTTGAAGCATCATTAAAGATCACAAATGCCTCAGTCCGTTTAGGAATTGCTAATGCTGGTGCTGATACTAGCCTTTTTTTCAGTTCTTGAAAACTTTGCTCATACTCTTCAGACCATTCAAACTTAGTGTACTTATGAATCAACCTAGTAATAGGCAAAGATAATTTGGAAAGCCCTTCCACAAATCTCCTATTATAGCCTGCCATGCCCAGAACACTTCTAACTTTGGTTATAGTTGTAGGCCTGGGCCAATCCGTTATTGCTTCCACCTTAGCAGGGTCTATTGATATCCCATCCCTGGTCACCATGTGACCCAGGAAATAGACTTTGTCCATGCAAAATACACTCTTCTTGAGTTTTGGATAATGTTTGTGCTCTTCTAAAGTCCTCAGTACAATTCTTAAATGTTCAACATGCTCCTCCTTGGAATCTAGAATACATTAAGATGTCATCAATGAAAACCACTATGAACTTATCTAAATAGGACTTAAATACCCTATTCATAAGGTCCATGAAAGAGGTTGGAGCATTCGTTAACCTAAAAGATAACACTAGGAATTCCTAGTGTCCATATCGGTTCCTAACAGTGGTTTTAGGCACATCCTGCTGTTCAATTTTCAACTGACGATAACCTGACCTAAGGTCAATTTTGGAGTACATTGTTGATCCTGTCAACTGATCGAACAAATCAGCTATCCTTTGCAGAGGATACTTGCTCTTAATGGTTACCTTATTGAGCTCACTATAGTCAATACATAACCTCGAACTTCCGTCCTTCTTCTTAACAAAGAGAATTAGGGCTCCCTATGGAGACATATCAGGCTAGATTAGTCCTTTGTCCAATAGTTCTTGTAACTTAACATTTAATTCAGTTGGCTCTACTGGCACCATTCGATAAGGATTCTTTGGATATAGGAGCTAAATCAATGGTGAATTTGATTTCTCAATCTGGCGATAATCTAGGAACATCCTTAAACACCTTAGGAAATCCATTTACTACAGGAATTTCACTCTAGTTAGCTTCATTGGAGGTAACTACCTATACTGCACATGAATACCCCTGGCACGCCTTTCTCATCATCCTGAAAGCTTGCAAAGCGGAAATTATCATAATTGCTTTTTGTTGGTTACTCCCCTTTGAGTAATAAGAGACACTAGTTTTCATTTGTAATTAATGGTTACATGATTTTTGGATAACCACTGCATCCTTAAAATGGCATCAAAGCCTTGCATTTTTATCTTCGCTAAGTCAATAGGAAGATTCTTTCTACTAACATTCCAAGGATAGTTTCTATATATAACATCAGTTTGTAGCATTGAACCCCCTAGGGTTGTCATGCACAATACGTGATTCCAGATGGATCTCTAGAAAGTTTCTTAGCAACTCGAAGGTCACAAAAAAATGTCTTGCGTTGGAATCGAATAAACCATGTGTATAAGTTTTACCAAGAAGCAAAGTACCTATCATAACTGTATTAGGATCCTCCTCTTGGTTTTCGCCAAGGTAGAAAACTTGGCCAGCGACTTAAGGCTTCTGGCCTTCTCTCTTACTAGGGCTTGGAAGCCGACCATGTGGCATTGATTGTTGGAGTTGGTAGTTTTGCCCCTAGGGGTTGCCTCGGTTGTTTCATGGAGCCTTTGGGTAATTCCCAAATTCACTACAACCATAACATTGCCCCAATGCACCCCTACAAGGTCACAGAACCTCCACTCCCGCCCCTTTCAGGTTGCTTTCCCCCATTTTGACACTGCTCGAGATTGAACCTTTTGGGGTTCTTCATAGGTTGGGGTTAGAACTTCCAAAACCAAACTTTCTCTTTGCTTTTACCTCTTCTCTTTTCGTAGCTTCATTCTCATCCACTACTGAGCTATCTTAACAGCCTTTTGGTACACCTCTTGGAAGTTGGCATAGAGTGGCGTGCTACTGCTTCCCTAAGTTTACCCTTTAGCCCATGTCCAAATTGCTCCATCCTCATCTCATCAATGGCTACATAAACAGGAGCAAAGCAACTAAGCTCATTGAACTTAGCTGTATATTCCATCACGCTCATAGTCTTTCCCTGCTTAAACCTAAGAAACTCCTGCTCCTTGGCCCACTTGACATCCTTAGGATAATATTTAATATCTACAAGGTTCTTGAACTTAGCCCACGTCAAGACTTGCTCTCCCTCATGGGGTTTAACCGTTTCGCACCAATATTCTGCCTCCTTTTCAAATTGATAGGTGGCTAACTAAACCTTAAAGCATTTAGGACACTCCATCACAGCGAATAAATTCTGCATCTTCCTTAAACAATCCTCATATAGTAATGGGTCAGATCCTCCCTCAAATTTTGGGGTTTAACCTTGTTAAACTTATAGACCATATCCATGGCTATCTGCTTAAGGGGAGGAGGAGGTGGTGGTGGTGTTCTCCTAGGTGACATCTGCTTACATAGACACATACACATGCATATAATACTACTTTGCTTCACTGATTTACAAAAAAAAGTTACATCCATAATAGTTCATTCATAAGCATCATTCAAACACATACATCAATTCATATAATCATGTAAACATACTAACTTAGTTATATAATAATAGTAGCATTCATGTACCATACATAGATAAATAATTACAAGTAGTTCAAGTACTTATCAGCCAATAGGCGGTTTAGTATCATTCAAATAGTTAGTTACAAAATTTATGACTTATAGTCACTGAATAATTACGGCCTACTTTCTTAATCCTAGTCAGAGTTTGGATCGCAAGCCAGTTAACTAAGTCTACTGCTACATATAAGATAGGCTAATATGGCTAAGGTAGGATCAGGTCCTCCTATCGTTTCGTGCCAACAAGGCGGTGACTCTTACTCTTTATCTAAAGAGCTAGTCTTATATGGGTCTGCTTCCTCCACCTCCATGTCATTAGGGTCGGCTACAGCAGACTAGTCACAATCATTAGATTCAGGCTCCAGGGCTAGTCGTTCTGCTAGTTATAAAATAGGCATAAGCTCTATATAATCCTACTCCTCTATAAGCTTGAGCATGCGAGTTACAATGCCTTCCCAACCCCTAAGGTAGTTTACCCCATCAGCGTTAGCCCATCGCATCCACATGGAGGCTACACTCCTGCACCTTACTACTTGAAGGGATGGAATAAAAAGGTTTAACATCTTATTGTTCTCAAACCTTAGCCTCCCTTCTTGCCTCCTAGGGATCACTCATCCTTGAACGGGCACAACCAGCTCATTTAGAATGAGCTAGTCGACTATTGCTTGCCTTTCTATTGGGTTATCAACCAGGTGGTCAAGTTAAGACTCAACTTAGAGAAGAAAAGTTAGCATCTCACAGCAGGTGGAATCAGTCCATCTATGAGGGAGCATCCTCTGGCTGAGATTCGTGGCAATCTTGACCTCAGAACATGCAGTTGGAATGTTCCTCAGAAAATACTTGACTCTATGGTCAGATGTGAGGTGTTCTAGGCCCATGTCATAGAATTGTTTAATATATCTCTAGAACAAAACAACATTCCAAGCCGCTACCTAGAAGGGCATGAACACAAGGTCGCTAAGGGTGAACGCCATCCTAACCATGATATCAAACATGTAAAGATATATATAAATCATTGAAATAGTTGTGGTCAACACATCAATCGCACTTTTCCAACCAATTTACACACATATGTGGATCATGATGTAACCTCTAGCTCTGATACCACTAAAGGTAACAACCCTCCTTTCATAGAGGAATGTTACATTGCCAAGACTCCATTATTGAATTCTTAAGGATAAGTTAGACGTTAAAATGGTTGTTAAAAAGCTCAAGACACAATAATGAAGGAGAATTTTTTTTTTTTTAACTGGAAATTCTTTTCTTTCCCTAAAGAAAAATGTTAGGTCCTGCTTGTAAAGTCGCGTGAAGCAAAAATTAAAACAAATTAACCTGTAACACACTAGTGATGAGGATTATGTCACTTACCCCATGAGCTACCCACTTGGAGTACACATCACCAAATTAAAATTGAATGCTAAATAGGTTGAAAAAAATAACAGGTCTTCACGGTTCAAACACCTGGGCATCCATCAACCTTTATCTCACCTAACAGAATGTCACAACATGTTTGGGGATGGGGTTGGTGGCATTGACCCTAAGGAGGCCAACAGAG
>JAKOGI010000358.1:327500-405000 GCA_029747015.1 Carnegiea gigantea | reverse complement strand
TCTTAAGAATTTTTTAGAGTCTAAGTGAATTTTTGTGGAATTTTAGGCATTTATGAAATTTTCAACAATTTCCAAAATTAATTTTATGTTTTGAATTTTATGCGCTGTTCTCGAACAGAAAAAAATTGAAAAAAAAATATATATTCATGTTCCTTGTGAATGTGGTGAATTTTCTGTATCTAGTGTTTTGATTTATGAGTTTGTTTTTCTACGTTAATCTTATTTTTAACTTTAGCTTGTTTAGGTTTTAGTTTGTTTTCTATTTTCTTTTAGTTTATTTTGTGTTTTCTATTTTGTTTTATTTTAGGGTTAGTTTAATTTTTGTTTTTGTTTTGTGCGCAAAATAAAGAAAGAAAAAAGTCAAAATACATCAAAAAATCAAAATTCAAAAAAATTAGAAAAAGAAAACGACAAAAAGTTCTTTTGTAAGGTTGTGGGCTTTCTATGATTGGTTGTGTCAGAGACCCTGAGAGCAAAAGATTTATTAGAAGTGACCACAACCCTAAACTAGAACCCTAACCTGAACCCAAGCATGAGCTTGAATTGTAAGAAATTGCACAACAATGATCTTTGAGTGATGTTTTCTATCCTCCTAGGACCTCTTCGCCATCATATTTTAATCTGCCTGACCTAGGACCTAATGTGACCTTCAAGTTGAGGCCTCATTACACTCAAATGTTCCCCAAATTTACTAGGTTAGAGGATGCATATTTGTCTGTGAGGGAATTTGAAGAAGTAGTATTCCACGATGCATTGTCCCTATTCATTTTGTGTGGGTGAAATTAATTTCTCTTGCTTTGAAAGATTCTGCTAAAAGATATAAGTATAGCTTGGTTGCTAATTTTGTTTCTTCTTGGAATGACATTCTTGAGAAAATATTTTCCTACTTGCAAGACTGTTAAGCTAATGAATGACATTAATCAATTTATTTAACCAGAAAGGGAATCATTTTGGAAACACTTAGATCGGTTTAAAAATTTGTTAGCATAGTGTCCCCATCATGGTTTAGACCAAGCACATTTGTGCCAAATTATTTATGAAGGACTTGATCGACAAATTAGAACCATGTTAGAGTCCATGTGTCAGGGTGACTTTCTTTTTAAGAGTATCACCACCGCGTGGGAGTTTCTAGAGGACTTAGCTAAAAAGACTATATAGTGGGAAACCACTAGAGATGACAGTCTATGTTCTAGGCATGCTAGGGGTGGGATGCATTCTGTTTATGATGTGAGTCACCTTGAGTCCAAGATTGCAGTTTTGGAGAACATGTTGAAAGGGTCATATGTTCAGACTCCTTAGATTTCTCAGACTTCCTTGGTGTCTTGTTCTCACTGTCAAACCTTAGATGATTCATGGAGTGCATGTCCTTATTTTTCTCACTAGTTATCAACTGGGCATGTGCAAGTGAGTATGGCCTTTCAAAGACCTAAGAATGACCCATTTTTCCATTATTATAACCTAGGGTGGAGAAATCACCTTAACTTTTCTTGAAGTAGTGGATTAAATGCTGTAATTCCCAACTTCTAGCATAGAGTGCTTCCTGGAAACAACTCCTAGCCCATCTCTCATCCTTCTAACACTCTTCAGAGATCAGCTTTTCAAGGTATGCCCAATGCACCTAGACCTCCACCCCCTGTAGCTCAGGTTCAACCTCGCCCTATTTACGCTAACATTGATAAGATTGAGAGGAGAATTAATAATAATGTGGAGAGGATGATTAATGCTAATATGATAAAAATAATAAGAATGATGACTGAGTAATTTTTCAACTAGCATCTCTGCTAGGGAGCTAGGTACTTTTCCTTGTCAGCTAGAGGTGAACCTTAAGTGTCATACCTCATCTTCTTTTGGAGTAACCCTACTGAGCATGTGAGGAAAGTAAATGCAGTTATACCTCTTAGATCAGGTTGAGAGATTGATAATGAAGTAGGAAATTCTAATGAACCCTATAAGTATCCTCATAGTTTCTTCTAAAATTCTTCTTCCTCTCTCCTTCTTCTTTTTCTTCTCCAAAAATTGGTTCATCCAGTAAGTTAGAGGATGCTACTGATGGTATCCCTAGTGATAAAGAGGGGCCTAAGGACAAAGATTCTATTGATTCAGTGGATCCTTCATCTCCTAAGGATTCCCCTTTGCCTTCTTCTACAGAGAGAGTTGATAAGCCTTTCGTACCTTTCCCTAATAGGTTGAAAAAGAAAGATCAAGCCCATATTGTTATGATGAGAGACCTTCTTTCAAGTCAAAATCAACATTCCATTACTCGATGTTATTTAGCAAATGCCTCCGTATGCTAGGTTTTTAAAGGATTTGTGTACAACCAAAAGAGCCATTAGTGTTCCTAAGAAGGCTTTCTTGGCCTTTGCACTTTTTTTCTTTTAAAATTTAGATTGATTTTTTTATTATATTATTATTACGCATGTAATTATAATAGGCTTTACTTTATAATATACTACTTTGTAATAGGCTCTACTAGTTTTATCATTTCTCACCAGATCTTAGTAAAGTACACGGACCTCGGTTACTCTACTATTTCGATAGTCATAGGGGAGTATCTTATTCAAAGAGCTTTGCTTAATTTAGAGATGAATGTCAATTTGATACCCTTCACTAAATATGAGATGACAGGGTTAGGTGAGCTATTTCCTACCAAGATGGTCATTTAGTTAGTTAATAAGTCAACCAGGTTTCTTAGGGGTGTAGTTGAGGACGTGCTGATTAGGGTGGGTGGATTTATTTACCCTGTAAACGTTTTCATGATTGAAACTGAGAAGGTGGCTCATACTGCTAGTTAAGTCCCTATCAGTTTTGGATATCCTTTCTTGGCCACTGTCAATGCCTTTATTAATTATAGGAATGACATGATAAGATTGTCTTTTGGTACAAGACCTTGGAATTAAATATATTTAATCTTCAAAGACATCCATCTGGTTTTGATGATATGGAGTTTTCCACTCTTAATTGGGTAGAAGATTTTGTGTTTAATGACGATTTTGATTATACATTTGCGGCTGAGTAAAGACTCATGTTTGCAACTGAGTGCGAGTCTTTTCTTATTCCTAATGCGTCTGAATATAATGTATTTGAATTTGATGACTTGTGCTATACTATTGACTGTCTTCTTGCTTCTACTTCTAAGTTTGCTTTTGAGTCTGTTTCCCATCCTACTTTTCTTGAATTGAAATATATTCCTGACTCTCTTAAGCACTCATTTCCAGGACCCGTTGATCCTTACCTGTAATTATTGCTTTTGATGTATATTGAGACCAAGAGGACTGGCCGCAAGCACAAGGTGGCATTGTAGCAAATCAAGGTCGATCCCACAAAGAAAAGGTCAAGCTACCAGGCTATATTCCTCCAAGATAGGTGAAGTGAATCAAAATTTGGATAAGAAAACAACTAGAACTAATTAAATGGGAATAAACATTCAAGAATATGCTTCACCATATGATAAATCAGTCAAGCTCATTGCACATCGACCAATCTAGCCAACTCAGTTTAAAGGGCGATAATCAAATACCAATATTCTCTTTCAAGTTATACTGAAATTCCTAGAATCAATCAATATCCTACTTTCATGGTTTCCAATTAATCTAAACTCATTAGGAAAGGTATTACCACTCATGGCCTCTTAAATGGTGAATCTTTATCAAGAATTCACACATACAAGCCTGAGTTTAGTTTTCCAATGCCACATTTCACCTTTCAGTACTTCACCCAACATCCAAAATCAAACGAGAAGATGTCAAATCAACATGCTTGCAAATTAAAAGCTCAAAAATCATATTAAGCATGACGTCAACTTAAATTGAACGATTGAAGTGTAGATACTCAAAGCAAATACATCAATTGGATCACAAATCATTAATCTAAAAATCCACTCTTAACATGATAAAGAGAACTAATCACGAACAAAAAATAAATCTAATTGAGAGATCAGAAAAATATAGAGGAAAAAATGCTTAGTCTCAGTGATGATGCATTGATCTTTTGATGCTTACCCGATCCATGGTTCCCTTGCATATCACCTCCTCCTCCTTCTTCTTCTTCTTCTTCTTCTTCTTCTTCTTCTTTTTCTTCTTCTTCTTCTTCTTCTTCTTCTTCTTCTTCTTCTTCTTCTTCTTCTTCTTCCTCTTCCTCCTTAAACTCTTTCTAAGGTGAAAGAAAACTAATCTATGATAGTGGATTGGATGGAATGATATGATGATGAATTGAGGTTGAAAATAAGGTATTTATTGCTGAAATAAAGTTTGTAAAAACGTCCATGCAGTTGGAACATAAACAGTTGTGAAGAAATCCAGCAGCCTTGGGGGACAAAGCTCACCACAGACCATGGGCACCTTCCACAGTAAGATCGTGGTGGCCTCTGGTTCTAATGCTCGATCAATTTTTATCCCGCTGCTTCTCCTGGATACTACAGGGTCATCGTACTAGCCACGATTTGTTCGTGTTGAGTGTCTTTGAGCCTCTTTTGTTATCGTCTTTGATTCGAAAGGCCTCAAAATATTCATTCTATCGTCATGCTTTGGGTTCACAAGATTAAAATCTGCAAACACTTCTCAAACAAGCAAAACTAAACATTATAGTAGAAATAAGGGTATAAATCATGTAAGTAAGCACCTTAATGCCATAAAACGACTCCCAAACACTCATGAAATCCTAAACAAATTAGGCATTCATTACTTCCACATGCTTAAACCTTTGCTTATCCTCAAGTAAATAGTAGATATAGCAACGTCCTCGAACTAGGCAACTTATAGCACATCACAAGTAAGAATATCAATCAACGAAAACCCCGAACAGTGCACAATATATTTCAAAATCAGGAGAAGTTGGGTGTATTCAATGGAACATATGATCGTAAGTCAAATGTCAAACTTGACCACCCCCAAAGAACCACAAAGAACATCATGCAAGTACAAGAAATTATAGAGCTAATTGGACTGGTAGAACCTCACTTTTAGGGAAACGTAAATCACTCTCACTCATGTGTTTAAATTATAGCATAAGTTCACTAAACCGTCATTCTAAAGATGCAATCTACCATATGCTTGCCAAGACTCTCAATTTTTCCACCATTAAAGATACAATTGTACAAAACAATCAAGAGGACTTTACATAGGTTATAGTGAGGGCACAGAACGACTAGGGAGTAACCACAAGATACCAAGAAACCATAAAGTTCACTAACATGCCAAACCTTAGAATACGATGAACATATGCCAATGAATGATGTACGAAATTAGTTGACAAAGAAAGGAACTCAAGCTATGTAAATGCCAATGCCAATCACTTATTCATTATTTTTTTTTGTTTGTTTTCTTGATGTCGTCTTTTTTTTCAACAAAATTTTTTTTCTTCCTCTTGTTTTTCTTTTTTTTTTCTATTTTTTGCTGGGAGGATGAAATAGAATTCAGCTATGAAAGGCTTAGGCCACCAATTGTCAACTCACAACTTAATACATAGATATGCAACCCATATCAACATAAGGGAGACACTCCAAATCTACAATACCGTCATTCCCTCGTCAAGCCAACATACTAAGCAACCATAACCTCAATTGGCCCCATAAGCTTCCCACAACATAGATGAAGTGATGCTCCATAGATTTGGCTTAAAGGTTAGGAATATATGTATAGTGGCAAGAGCTAATATGAAGTGATCACAACAAGAAACGATTATAGCTCAAAGGGGCAAATAAAAGGGGCAAATAGGTAATATAAGGGTAGGCCATTTGGCTATGTGGCTAAAAGAACTAAAGAATGAATGTCTCTGTCATATCGTCAATTATGCCCACGCTAACATGGTTTTGAACAGGACTCTGGGCAAATTCTAGAGATTTAACATGGAAGAGTCACACACATGAAAGAATATGAAACTAAATTTAGTGAATTAGTCAAACTAAGGCTCACAGTCTCATTGGATGTTTACCACAGTCTCATATAGCTCATAAAATGAAGCTCATATATAAACACCTAGGACTCCAAGGGGGCAATGTAGTTCTCAATCAAGATAAGGGTTAAAACAAAAAATATTCACAAAACCTTCATAAATTTTAGCACCGAAAGGGATTATACATCAAAAGTTACTCAAGCTCAAAAACACCATCATGCCTAGCAAAAATAGCATTAGAGGGCATCTCAAACCTACATGCCCTAACTAGTATGCAAACTAAAAACCAAAATCAAAACATTAAACCATTCTTCCCCTATATTTAGATAAAGCATTATCATTCAAAGTAAATAAAGTACAAGAAGGAAAAGGGAACGAAACATAACGATCTCACCAAGTTAGGTGTTAAGTACACTTGAGCTAAGGCCTCCTCGTAAACGGGGCAAATGTAGCATCAACCACTCCATTATAACTTCTAGATTCAACTCATCAAAATAGACGCTGTCATTGCACACAGAAGCTTATCGAACGCCATAGCATAGTATTTGCAAGCATAGCGGTAAGAGACCATTAAAATAATCACAATAAAGAAAGTTAACACTCTCTTTAACAAACTAAATGACATAGAAAAATCATGAGAGAAATCAAAGAAAGTATTCCATATGATTTTGCTAGGCACATCCACCAGGTACATCGAATATGGGTCAAAGGAGGTATTATACCCACTAAAGTAACCTAAGGACACAAAATTATCAACACTCCCAGTGAACATATGAAACATATTATCCTCATAGCCCAAATCCATAGTAGCACCACGAATCATATGATTATCAATAGGCGCATCAACGTAATACCCGGGGGAATGAGAGGAAAGTGAACAAAGAGGGGAAGCATTTAAATGATCAAGGGGATTGGGGAGAACACTATCATTAAAACCAAGTCTAGGAGACTCCTCATGCATAAACACATCATATGACCCCTTAAAAGGAGTCTTAACTAGATCATACACCTTACCAAGAGTATCTTCTGATTCGAAACATACATCGATAATACTAAACCTAGCAACAACATGAAAAGGTTTAACCATCTCGAGCCCTGTGCATAGGGCTAAAGGAAAGGATGAATCAGGAAGGTCAGAACAACATCAGTAGTGTCAATAGTCAATAGGTGATACAAAGTCAGGTTGAGCATAACATGCATAATGAGGACATAAACTTATAGCATGGTCATAAGAATTATACAAGTCACACCAAAAAAGGCATAATAAGATCTACAATAGAATGCACATTGATCAAGACATGAATATCCAGAAATATAACTAGCCCTCTCAAATTCAAATGAATCTCAAGCAATCCATTCAAGTAAATACCGTGCCTCATCAACACTTTTACTAAGAAAATCCCAACACTTTAAAAGAGCACAAGTTTTACTATTCACACCCTCATCAACAATGTCCAATATTTCCCTTTTACCTATATAATAACTTTATTGAGCAAGAAAAACATTTAAACGCTTAAACTACCTCCAAAATAACTCATGCCAAATTAGGAAAAATGAAAAATGGTCATCGTCGTTTTCTCAAAATTATTTTATTTTTTAATTTTCAATATTTTTGCTTTTTAAAAGAAAATCAAAATTCTTAGGAAAACCTATCGGGGAAAACCCAATATTCAACACTAGTCCTCGATAACGGCGCTAAAAAAAACTTGATATGGCCGCAACATAGAGTGGTGTTGTAGCAAATCAAGGCTTATCCTACAGAGACTAGGTCAAGCTACCGAGTTATACTCCCTCAAGATAGGCTAAGTAAATCAAAATTTGGATAAGAAAATAACTAGAACCAATTTGAATGTGCAAAAACATTTAGGAATATGCTTCATCGAATGATAAACTACTCAAGCTCATTGCGCATTGATCAATCTAAGCTAGCTTAGTTTAAAGGACGATAATCAAAGTGTCACTACTCTATTTCAAGTTATAGTGAAATGCCTAGTATCAATCAATCTTTTGCTTTCATGATTTTTAATCAATATGGACTCGTTACGAGAAGGATTACCACTTATGCCCTCTCAAATGATGAATCTTTCTTAAGAATTCACACATACAAGTCTGATTTTATTTTTCCAATGCTAAGTTTCACCTTTCAATACTTCACCCAACATCCAAAATCATGCAAGAAAATGGCCAATCAACATACTCACCAATTAAAACTCTAAAATCAAATTAAACATGAAATCAACTTAAATCAAACGATTGAAGTGCAGATACTCAAAGCAAATACATTAATTGGTTCACAAATCCAAAATCTACAGATCCACTCTAACATGATAAAGGGATCTAATTAGAAACTGAAAGTAAATCTAATTCAGGGATGAGAGAAAGATAGAGAAAGCAATCCTTAGTTTCCACGATGATGCATTGATCTTTTGATACATGCCCGAACTGCGATTCTCTTGTGAATCTTCTTCTTCTTCTTCTTCTTCTTCTTCTTCTTCTTCTTCTTCTTCTTCTTCTTCTTCCTTAAACTCTCTCTGAGGTGGAAGAAAAACTAATCTAGGATAGTGGATTGGATGGAATGATATTATGATGAACTGAGGCTAAAAACAAGGTATTTATCGCTGAAATAAAGTCTATAAAAAAGTCCAAATGGTTGGAATATGAACAATCATGAAGAAATCCAGCAGCCCTGGGGAAACAGAGCTCACCATTAACCATGGGCACCATCATGGTCAGACCGTGGTGGCCTCTGCTTCTGATGCTTGATCAATTTTTGGCTTACTGCTTCTCTTGGATCCTGCTAGGCCCTAGTACTAGCCATGGTTTGTTCGTGTTGACTGTCTTTAAGCCTCTTTTATTATCTTCTTTAATTCATAAGGGCTCAAAAGCTTCATTCCATCATCATGTTTTGGATTCACAACATCAAAATCTACAAACACTTCTCGAACAAGTGAAACCAAATATAATAAATAAGGGTATAAATTGTATAAGTTAGGACCCTAATTCCATAAAACAACTCCCAAACCCACATTAAATCCTATACAAATATGGCATTCATCAAGGACATATTGATTGCCTTACATATAGAGAATAAGAAAGCTATAGGTTGGACGATAGAGGATATCAATGGTATTAGTGCCTCGATTGTATAGCACAGAATCCATTTAGAGGATAATGCTAAGCCCTACTAAAATTGTCAAAGGCATTTGAACCTAACCTTACAGGAATTAGTTAGGAAGAAAGTGCCCATGTGGTTAGATCATGGGGTTATTTATCCTATTTCTGATAGGGAGAGGGTTAGCCCTGTTTAAGTTATTCCTAATAAGACTAGTATTATCATAATTAGGAATGATAAAGAAGGAGTTAGTTCTTATTCGAGTCCCATATGGGTGACATGTTTATATTGACTGTAGACAATTAGATGATGCCACTAAGAAAGATCATTTTTCCTTTTCCTTCTATACCAGTTGTTAGAGAGGTTGGCTGGACATTACTTTTATTGCTTTTTAGAGGAATATTTTGGCTGTACTCAGATCTCCATCACTCATGAGGGTTAAGAGAGTCACATGTCTATTTGGGATGTTTGCTTTTAGGGGAATGCCCTTTGGACTTTGTAATGCCCTTGTGATGCATGAACTCAATTAAAACTCAAGCTACGGTCTTCTTGGATTTTACGGTGCAATTGAATGGAGTTTGGAGCTATTCTAATGAAGGGATATGATCAGGATAAAGGATGAACCACCATCTAAATTGGAAGGAAACCACCCTCTAACTCATAAGGGTTAAACCACCAGAATCGGATTAAAGGTATCCAATCAGTTAACAAGATGAGATGTAGTTTGTTAAGAGAGATTTGAGTGAAATCTATTTGTTAAGCAATGGAACAGAAGTAATAGCATTCAGGTGTGTTTTCAGGTAGCAAAGGAAGGACCTTTAAAACCAGTCCAAACCATTTCCTATAAAGGAGTTTTATTAATGCTTAGGAAAGCTCTTAATTATGCTTAAATCTAACTATTTTGCAAAACAGAATATAAGCTAAAGGATTACAACCTTGAGACTAACTAAGCTAGCTTACATTACATTAATTTAAGCCCTGAACATGATTATATAGCAAAATAACCCACTTGCACATGTTGGAGAGAGAGAAAAGCTGCTGATGTGACCTTGCCTTGTGGCTAGCCAATCTGGGTGAAGTATGCATTCTTTCACTTAACGTTATTGGTTCACTTGTCTTGAAAAGCTATTAGGAGTTCATGATGATGTTCCTAAAGGCTTAAGGAAGCAAGCAAGCAAGAAGGCTAGTGAACAAGTATGGAGGCTTAAGCAAAATCCAAGAAAAAGTCAAAACAGATTGTGTTAACTTGGACAACCTTTTTAACTAGTGTTTCGTGTAAGTTGTTCTTCTCGACAATCCTAATTCAGGGATGATTTTAAAGCATAGGGGGTTACATTAGGATGTTATGAATCCCACCAAATAAAAAAATTATCCCTAATTCAAGTTTAAGGATAAGAATAAGTTAACTCTTTAAACCGAGCAGAAAGCAACCAAGACTGAGTATGCTTATATTATGGGTTAGTTTACCAAAATGCCATGATCAAAACTCAAAATGGAATTTTCTCTGTAAAAGAAGACTCCTAAGGGAGTCCAGTAAAATAGGGTTACCTTATGAGAAGTTTTGGGGATATAATAAAATAAGCTCTCCTAGATGACCCTTAAATCTGGATGGTTAAGGGAGAATAAAGAGAGTATGGCAGTGTTTGTGATCCTTTTACCTTCTCCTCCTTGAGTAGTAATGCTCTGATCTACATCAACCTCCCCTTCTTCAAAAGGATTTGTCCTCAAATCTAGGGGATCTTTAAAACAGTCCTCTATTTAAGGACTTAAATCTCCCACATTGAAGGTTGCTGAAATAACCATGTCCCCAGGCAGCTGGAGTTTAGATGCATTATCCCCTATCCTTTCAATGACTCTGAATGGGCCATCTCCACTGGTGATAAGTTTGTTCTTTCTTATAGAGGGAAATCATTCCTTCCTCAAGTGTAGCTAAACCAAATCACCGGGACTAAACTCTGTGTGTTTGCAGTGCTGATTTGCTCTGGCTTAATAAGTTGGATTGGTTTTTTCAATGTGAGCTCTAATATATATATATATATATATATATATATATATATATATATATATATATAAAATTGAGATCTCAAAATTCCATGCAAACAATATAGGGGCCGAAGTTATATGAATTTAAGCTTTGTAGTTTTCAGTGGGAATCGAATATCTGAACAAATTAAAATCAAATAATAAGGGCCCTAATAAAGATATTTATGAATAACGAACTAAGAAAATTGGTGAGCCTTATGAATGATATACATGATATGAAGTGAAGTCGTGGCTACGTTATATATTGAATTAGGAAAAGGCTGAAGCATGCTTTTTACTTATTCACTTCAGTAAGTTATCTTGTTTGTCTTGTGTATCTCCTTGCTGTTGTCAAATGTGAACCATCTCTAGGAATGGTTTCATGATTTTTTGGGAGATGCCAAATGTCAGTCCGGTGGTAGGGTTGTGAGGTTCACAAAATAGGTCGTAGACTTGAATCCCCATTGAGTTTGAATGTTTGGTGAGGAAAAAACCAATAGCCTTGCCTTTTGCTATTTCATATGGATAACTATGACTTTATTGACAAGTTGAGCATAATGTGATAACAATACTACAGTCTTGTTGTGGCCTTTTGCTTCTGTCACCTTTAAAAACATTTTCACATCCATAGGGGGGAGGGGGCAATATGGGGTGCTTAGGTTTTACAAGAGACACTAAGGTTGGATTCATCCAGGTTTTGCGCGGGGGGGTGCTCATCCATGAATTTTCCTATTAAAAAAAATAGAATCAATTATAGTGCCCTTTTATAAAAGGTTTTTAAGAATATCTTCAAAATAGTTTTACGTGGATGTCTGGAAATCAGCCTCTCTGCGAGCAACAATGCTCACATAGTTATTATTTTGTTTTCTTTACGTGTGTGTGAATGTGCGTGTGTGCGTGTGTGTGTATATATATAGATGGATAGATATATACGTATATATATATATATACACACACACACACACACACACACATGCACACACACACACACACACACACACACACACACACACACCACACACACACATGCGCACGCAACACACACACACTATATATATATATATATATATAATATATATATATATATATACATATATATATACATATATATTATATATATATATATACATATACATATATACATATACATATATATACATATATATATATATATATATATATATATATATATATATATATATAATATATATATATATATATATATATATATATATATATATATATATATATATATAGGGGTGTTTGGTTGTTGGCCTTTTCATTGGCTTTTTTTTAATACAAAATGGCTTTTTGGAGGCTTGTGGTTGTTTTGACGTGGTCAAAAAAGCCAATTTGACATTTGGTAAATAGCTTTTTGTAATGGTTGTTTTAGCCAAAAAAGTCAATTTTCAATATGCTAAGATGAGTAGTTTTTTGTGAATGGCTATTTGTGTAAATGACAAAAATGCCCAGTGTTTTACTGAAATTACAAGACATACCATTAGTGAAATCAAAATTCCTAATTCTAGTCATTTAAAATTACAAGACATACCATGAGTAGCTAGGATGAGTAGCATTTTGGATTAATTTCAAGTTAGTAGTGACATTTGATGTTACGTTTATTTGAATATAATTTAATGAAGATCAAGTCATTTGAAATTTAGACAAATTTTAATTTGCAAAAGACAAAGAAAAAGGTCTCGAAAAGACAAAGAAAAAGATAAAAAAAATCACATGAATTTCAACTCATAACTAAAAAAAATCCTTAGAGGAATAATAAAATAAGGTTCTAAGACGTACGTATCACATTAATACATATAAATTGAAAATAAATAAAATAAATAACGAATACAAAATATGTAGAATTAAGATGAAAATAAGGTTCCAAATATTGAATTAATTTTTACATATGACATAAATTTAATTATTTTTGAAAAGAAAATAAAATGTCCAATAAATAAAAAACTATGTTTAACTACAAAGTAATGTAGAGAAAGGGCATAAATGAAAATTTAACAAACAACCTGTTCAGAAACGGCTGATTTTAACAAATATTTTTTTTCTAGAAGCAGCTGATTCAAATAGCTAATGTAAATAGCCTATCCAAACAGCTAACATCAAACAGCTAATAGAAATAGTTAATAGCTAATAGCTAATAGTTAATTACCAAACATGACAACATATATATATATATATATATATATATATATATATATATATATATATATATATATATATATTTGTTTTATTATTTCTCTTTGGTTTTGTTTTCATATAATTGGTAATGCTTAGTTAATTAAGAAATATAATCATCTGAAATTTGAAATTTGTAGGAATGTATACGTCGTTATGGATGTGTTTGATGATACGGGTTAGGTGAAGTTAAGAAGAATAGACAATGAGTATAAACAATGTTTAAATGCATTTCTTGATCATACCTTTGTAACTTCTATTGATGTTAATAAGATTCCATATTCACATTCAATTTGTGCTAACTGTTTTATCATAGGTGAGAAACTGTGAGGGGTTACCTTGTCATGAAGAGGATCAATGCTGATTATCAGAAATGTAATTGGGTTTTCCATGGCGAGCCAATAAATATAGATGATAATGGTAAAAATGATATGATGGCTAATGAGTTTAATGATGAAAATTATGGATGATATGACCACAAAATACATGGGATGATAGGAGATGCTTTTGAATGTCATGAATCTAGGGAGGGCTCATCAGTGCTTAATGAAGAGGCAAAGACCTTTAACCTAATTAAAGATGCGGTCTAGGTTCTTTATTATAGTTGTGAAGAGTTTAGTGAACTCTCATTTGTTGTTGAAATGAATAATCTTAAATGTTTTTATGGAGTGGTGATGGAGCATTTGATACTTTCGTTAAACTTTTTAAAAGAACACTTCCTAAAGATTCAACATTACCTCACTTTTTTAAGAATGCAAAGTATCATTAAGAAACTTGGTCTTGGCTACCAAAAGATTCATGCTTGCGCTAATGAATGTATTCTGTTCTGAAAAGACAAGGATGAACTGAATAAAAGCCCTAAGTGCAATGATCTAAGTTATAGGGCGGCTGATGATGTAAGAATCATGAAATTAGCTTCTGGCAATCCAGTTTTGATAAAGGTTTTACATCACTTTCCGCGGATGCCTAGAGTGAAGAGACTTTTTGTGTCATCTAAGATAGCCTCCTGAACGAGATGGCACGGAGAGGAATGCAACTAGGACGGTAAATGACGACATGTATCTGATGCTTATGCATGTAATGATTTGGATAATAAGTAATCAAATTTTGCCTATGATCCATGAAATGTTAGGCTTTACTTATCAAGCAATGCGTTCAATCCATTTGGAAATATGAGTACTCAATATAGCATATGGCTAATTGTATTAATGACTTATAATTTACCCATATGGTTGTGAACGAAGCAACCTTATGTCTTTCTGCCATTCCCTATACCAGGTGCAAAGGCACCAAAACATGATGTTAATATCTTTTTAGAACCTTTAGTTGATAAGCTATCGGTGTTATGGAAGCCAACTGCAGAAACTTATGATGGCTTAAGAGATGAGGCCTTGAATCTAAATAAGGCCTTCCTTTGTATAACTAGTGACTTTATTGAATATGAAAATTTATCAGGTTGGAATGCCAAAGAAAAATACGCTTGCCCTTATTGGAATCTTGATATTTGCGCCCTTTATTTGAAAGCAAGTAGAAAAATATGTTATATAAGCCTCGTCGCTTCTTACCAAATTATCACAGATGTCGTCATAGTAAAAAGGCATTCAATGAAGAAATAGAAATGAGGCTCCCACCTAGATTCTATATGGACCTCAATGGGTAGATCAAGCGAATGAATTGAATGTTATTTTCGGAAAGTATTATAACACTAAGCAACAAAATAAAAGAAAGAAAGGCAATGAAGAGAGCCCATAGAAAAAGAAAAGTACTTTTTTTCTAACTTCCATATTAGAAGCATCTTGTGGTTCGTCACTATCTCGATGTTGTGCTTGTGGAAAAAAACGTATTATAGAACATACTTGCTACACTTTTAGACATTGAGGGTAAGACAAAAGGTACTCTCCAGTCACACCTTAATTTGAGGGAGTTGAATATAGGGCATAGTCTTCACCCCACTGAAGATGGTGGCAAGACTTATGTAACCCCCGCATGCTTCACATTAAGCAAGAAAGAGAAAGATGAATTTATTAGCATACTAGCCCCTATAAAAGTGTCTGATGGTTATGCAACACATATCAGGAGGCGGATTGTCGATGGTAAAATCTATAGCTTAGGAAGCCATGACCATCACATTATCATGCAACAACTATTGCCATTGGTTGCGAGGAAATTACCAAAAAAGAAACTTGGTGGTGTATTGATTGAGTTAAGTACACTTTTTAAGGAGTTATATTCTAAGGCTGTAATAGCAAAGGACTTCGAGAGTTTGCAAGTTCATGTTGTCCTTATACTTTGTTGTCTAGAGGGCATTTTTTTCCTTTCTTTTTTCAACATAATGGTTCACTTAATTGTTCATTTTCCTTATGAAGCAAAAGTTGGGGGTCCAGTTATGTACAACTGGATGCATTATGCAGAAAGGTATATATCTGACCATATTTAATTCATTTCAACATATAAATGATACGCACAATTATGTTTTGCGATTTTAATGATCGTAGGGATTTTAGATAGCAAAAATGTTATGTTCACAATAAAAGTTGTCTAGCGGTATAAATTATAGAAGCAAAATAGCAAATAAATGTGTAGTATTTTGGGCTAGATATTTACAAGTTGTTGAGACAAGGGAAATAGGCTATCAATGAACCATGATGATGGTGATAAAGCATATGAGGGTCTACCTATATGTTCCCTGAATTAGCATGCATTATCTCAAACAAAAGACATTCATCTTAATTATTCTTTAATTGACCAAGCACATAGTTATGTGCTATTTAATAGTGATGAAGTCCAAGTGTACAATCAGTAAGTACAGTCGAATTTTGTGTTTATTACTACAAAACACTAGAATATAAATTTTTACATTTTTGGTACTGCTGTTATGATTTTAGAGAGAATTATGAGATTGTTAGAAACGAATACCAGAATACGAATGGGAGCATTAATGGGATTCATAAAACAGGGCTTCCACATTGGTTTGGGTGGAATATAAGTAGCCTACTAAATCTGATATGTTTATGTATATATGTACTATCTAACAATATTAGTGTCATATGTTATATAATTGACAGACTTCTATGCTTCTTCCTTTGGATGGTGATGTGGCTTATGATTTGAAATATTTGGCTTGTAAACCAGACTGTTCGATCAAAAAAATGAGCAAGAGCACCTATATTAGATATCGATAGGTATTAAAAAGATTGATCTAAGGAGTATGATGCAAAATTCTAGCGTTCATGTGAAATTCTATCACAGATGCATGAGATATGGCTTGTTATGGTAATCTAATTGAGATAATTCAATTGTTGTATCCACAGGGAAGAACTGTCATGCTATTTCGATGTGATTGGATGGATCCAATTTGTGGTGTCAAATAAGAGGAATATGGATTTACCCTTGTTAAAATGAGAGCACATTGGAGAACAAATAAGTGTTTGTGCTTACATCTCAAGCAGTGCAAGTGTTCTATGTTCTAGAATCAAAAGAGAAAATTTGGTATAAAGTAATTGTCACTAAGCTAAGGGATTTGTTTGAAATGGAAGACGAAACCCTACCAGAAGTTGATCTCATCGAAGTATATAACTCAACTGTGATCTATTAAGATGACATTCTTGATGTTAGAGATAACATCACCGGAGTCATACTAGATGAACCTTCACATGGCGCAGTTTGAGGAGACAATGATGTGTAGGTGGAATCCTATTACCATATTAGTGAAAGCGATGACAAAGATGAAAAATTTATAATTTTGACTCTTTCCAGTTTACTTTCTTTGTTATGTATAAGACATTTTCAATATTGAAAAATGACATCATGAGGCATTTGTGATGTCATCATATTGTTGATAATATTTGTTACATAGCAAAAATTTATTAGCTGGACTTGTGTTAGGTTCTACATGCCTTCTATAGGAAAACCCATTGGTCACAAGATGATGATCTCAAGAAGTTCACTAATGGTAAGTCTCTCTCTCTCTCTCTCTCTCTCTCTCTCTCTCTCTCTCTCTCTCGCACACACACAAACACACACACACAAAAGTATATGTACACATATACATACTTATATGTGTGTGTGTGTGTGTGTGTGTGTGTGTGTAATTGGTTTATTAAATCTTGTATCATATATTTGATAATGTTTGCATTTAAATTGACATAGAGCTTTCTAACTTCAAAAGTGAAGAATCCTAATCCCACTATAAGAAGTCGTCATAGGTTGAAGCAAACAATTTCATCAATTTCATCAAATCATGTCGCGACATTTGGAGGCTCAGTAGTTTGCTGCTCTTTATTCTTTTAGAAAACCACATATGATCATACTTGAGCTAGTAAGTTCTCAATGACGAAAATCCTGTTAACTAATTGACTATACTTGGAGTGGACGTTAGTAAATTTATTAGTAAAATAATGTATTATTTTCTTTCATTTCAATAATATAATTTTCAAGTAGGAAAATACAAAAGGATTAAAACTAAGCAAATTGATGAGCAAATGGCTATTGTTATATGGTCCATGTTGCTTCATAAAATGGGTAAATTATTATTATGAATGGCTTGGAATCCTATTTATATAATTGTGTATTCCGTTACTAAAGCTTATGCCCCTCCCTATTAGGGTTACCTTTTCTTCTTTTAGGGGAAGGTTTACGAAGACAACACTTAAGTAGTAAGAGCATTAATACTTCTTGTGAGAGTAGATTGCCCATAAATGGTCTTAATTCAACATCTACAGCAAGTAAGTTGTGCAAAATTATTGCGTGCTCACCTGCATAGTTTGTTTATATATATTGATAATTTTTTTTCCTATGGCCTCAAGTGTTACAGAGTGATCTAGAGCATACCCATCCAGCTTGAAATTATCTAAATCAAGAAGCCCATTCAAGTAAACTTCTAATCTTGCTATGTACACATATTTATATCAATATTAATATTTTCGTTAATATACGTCACACATATGCTCACATTATACTAAGTTTTTTTTAAAAATTTAAATATCATAAACTCTTTACTTTTGGTCTCTATTGGCAAAGCCTTCCTCTAAAAACTACATCCTTAATGTCTTCCAACAGGGTGTTCAAGTGACATATTATTGTGCAAGCTATTTTTATTTTATCTTTACTTTTTTTCTAATTTTGACTGTTTTCTTTTTTCCGATTATTAGAAAGGGTACGTGGCAATCCAAGCCATATTCGTCAAACTCAATCAACCTAATGGTGAAACATCAAACACAATGGAGCATATGAATGTTGAAACAAATCATGAGCCTCTATCATCAGCAAATGAAGATGGTTGCAATGCTACAAGTAGAAGACGAGTGCAAGCAATGAAGCAAAAAAATGAAAATGGTCACGGCTGTAAAAAGAGAAAAGTGGTAAAGGACCATGTATTTTTCGATGTCAGTGAAGAACTCCAACCCATTAGTAATTCTACAGGACAAATGTCTTCTTTGGTTGGTTGTCTTGTAAGAGACCCTAGAAGATTGTCATTTGATTGCTTTGATAGGAGGAAAATGGAACCAGACAAGAAAGATTTGTTGTGGCAAGAAGTGAAGGTATATGGAAATTCAATTTGCGAAATGATGCAAACACAAATAGTTGATTGTAAGTATGATCAATACATAGGACAATAATATTTTTCTCCTAACTTATCTTTTTATTTTAATAGAATAGCGGTCATTTAACTTGCCTAATGGACGTGATCCTTATGAATGGGTGATGGAAAAAATGGATGCTTGTTGGAGAGGTTACAAATCTGAGCAAAAGGTTGTGCAGTTTGATGGAAGAACTCATGATGATATAATAGCTATGAGGCCTGATCATATACACCCTGAAATCAGGAACATTTGGTACAAGTTTGGGAATCTAACAAAGCATAGGTAGGTGTTCAACTTATATATTGTTTTGGAGTAGTAATTGCCAAAGTTTGTCAAAAATAACGTCACTTGATTTGGTTTTAAATTAGGAAAGAAGTAAAAGGGGTATTACAATCGACCCAATTCAAAGTTGCCTTATTACGTAGGAACTAAGAGTTTTGTGCGAATCTGTACAGAAGAGGAGGTATTATACAATTCAATCTTATGAAATATACCTTTAGGTACTTTGTTTGTATTATTGTGTAGTATGTGTATTATTTAGGCAAAAGGTAATAAGCTAGACAGGCTTTAAATCTTGTTGAAGACATATGATCCTAAGAATGCTTCAAAACTTGATAATGCTTTAGCTTTGGCAAAGGTAAGTAAACTGTTATTTTAATATATTCATTTGATGTTAATCTTACTTTATACTAACAATTTCTTGATATATATGCATTTTCTGTATTTATATCTTATCATTGTTTGTATGATGTTTTCATCTCGTGGTTGTTTATAACTTGATAAGAAGTAATTAAGATTGAGTTGTCCCAGTTTGATGATGGTACATGTGATACTGCTACTGGGGATAAGACTTTTAACAAAGTTGCATCAGAAGATAAATAGGGCTAAGCAAAAACATTTTGGATGGGCATCAAAGTTCCTTGTTCCCATTCTAAAAGATGTGCATTGGAGGAAGAACGAGTTAAAAGAATCAAAATTGAGCAAGAAAACAAGGAAACTAGAGCCAAAGTTCATAAGTTACAGAAGATGATGCTCATCCTTCTAAAACTTCAGGTTCATTTTGTTTCACCTTGATTTCCTCATTTTTCTCTTTGCTTGATCAAATAGTGCATCATATTTCTCCCTTCGCTGTGGATTAAGGTGTAGATTGTGTCCATTATTTTCATCTTCCAGTCTGTCAATGTTAATGAGCGAATTTGATAGCAATCTAGGAAAGATGTGATGATATGCTATAGTGGAAATGTGAGTTGTATATCAACAAAAAATCTTGTGGTCAATTCAAATATATGGTATGTCAACTTGTTTGAATTTAATAATATCATACCAATTACAAAGGTATATAAACGTTTAGATTGTAATAGTCCTTGTACATGTTAGTCTAAAACTTCATTTAAAAAATTGACTGGCAATTCTTGGGGATCTTATAAAATGTCAGTATGGAATTGTAAGAAATATCAGTAGCAATTCTAGTCTTTAATATGATCATATAAAGTAATTTCCCTTGTAGTTCTTTGTTTGGGTTCCCTTATAATAACCTTTTTTAGTCTAGCTATTATATGATAATCATGTTATGCAATGAGCTTAAATCATTGCTTCATACTTGACTGGTAGAGTCAACTATTATGGTGTGTTATGCATCATGAACATTGATGATCACTGCTTCACATTATGTTATGTGATAATTGAGATTATGGTCTGTTTGTTGCCATTTGCCATGGTTTATTAGAGGATATAATTTCGTCATGTTCAAATGAAGTTAACAATGAAAATATGAATGTCCATGGCTTTGAAGAAGATGATCCCAAACATGAAGAGGAGCAAAATGAATATTAGGAAGAACAAGAGGAAGATGAATATGATGACAATATAGTATAGCTTATTATTGAACAATATACTTTAGTTTGGACATTTGCTTGATAATGTTGAGGTACTTAGATGTAGTAGGTTTTTTGATGATATATGCAATGGTAGTACTTTGTTTAATGTGATGGAATTTGATAAACTTTTTGGTTAATTGTAATGAAGGACCAAAGTATTGTGCGAAACTGTTATTTCTTTTATATTAACATTCTAAAAGTGTGTTTTGTATAGAGAAATGGTGAGAGGTTTGGAATATACCCAATAGTTTCTTCACTCTTGTGGTAAGGCCTTTACCAATAGAAACAATTTGAAAGGAGATGCTATTTACCAACATATACACTTGGCTCAAATTCCATTTTAGCAAAATATATCACTGGCAGTAAGAACTTTTCACCAATATATACTTTTGATGAGAAGGCGTTATAACCAATAGATAAGGTTGTCACATAATGCTATGGCGTGAAGATAACAATTACTAATAAATATATCTGTTGGTACAAACACATAACTCAACACACTCATATTTGTTGGTAAAGAAATAACTATCACAAACAAAGTGCATATGTTTGTACTAGAAAATAGTTACGCAGTTAGTACATATCTATCGTTAATATTTTTTACCGACAGATTTTTACCAACACTTTAGTGATTGGCCATTATCTGTTGGTGAAACCTTATCAAAATAAAAATGGCTTGCACCTACAGATACACCCCTGTTGGTAAAAGCCTTATTTTTGTAGTGTTTTTTTTCCCCACTTTAAACTCCATTCATGGATGATGGGGACCATCCAAGTAAACCTTTAGAAACCCTCCCCAACGGTCCAGCACAAGTTAAGGAGTCCAAGATGGTTAGGGAAGTCCATGAAATGGTCAAAAACCACCTGAACAAAACGAACAGTGAACAAGCCTGTTCATTTGGGAATTGGCCCGGTTTTATAGCTCTATTGGAACAAAATCCAAAAGGGGAAATTTCCTGCACGCACTCCTTAAAGCTTAAAGTCTTAGCTTTCCAACAAGACCTTTTGCAAAGCATTTGGAGCCCATTTGGTTAGCCAACCAAGCCAAAACCTGAAACTGTGCACTGCCGGGAAGAATCCAGCGCAGTCCGAATAAGAGGGCTGTTTGGTTGACTTACTTCGCTCCAACTTTTGTCAAACATTAGGGCATCAAAAGGCATCTAAATATTTATCAAACCATAGCCCTAAAGTTGAGTTAAGGGACCAGCTGGTGCTAGTTTTATCCAGCCAAAGTAGAGGAGGAAATCCTTTACCCACGTAAAGGGAAGGTCGGCTGTCCACTCTTGTTTTTAGGGATCCACTTGTGCAACTTGGAAGCTCAAGAGTCTAGGCTAATGTACCAGGCTTATTCGTAAGCTTGACACCTCAATTTGGAGGTTACTAATCTAATGAGGTGTTAAAGTTAGGGTAGATCTCTTGTTTTATCAAACTTACAACTTGTAATCTAGTTTAGACTTTATTATTTTGTAACTTTCAGCTCGTAAGTTGCCTTGGCCAAGTTGTATTAGAGGGAAGGCCTATAAATACCCCCTCTCTTCCCTTTGCAAAGGTCTTTTGCCAAATTGAATACAAGCTTAAGCATTGTCTCAACCCTCTAAAATCCTAGTTCTATGTCTGAAGTGTGGCAACTTAAGTGGTGTCCTAGGTCTCTTTATCTCAATTAGGTGGTGTTCCTGTATCCTAATTGATCTAAGGAGATTGCCCTAGTGTTCAATAAGAGTGGATCCCTTGGATTATCTCTTGACGACACTTGAACTATCTTCTCTTTCTCTCATCTCACTCTCACACTCAAATCTACCCCCACATTCTATTTGCCTCCAGATCTTGCTATTTGGAGCAAAGTACTTTGAGTGCTGTGTATTTGGAGATTGTAAGGCTAGATACATCAATTGGTATAAGAGCCTAGGCTATACTCTTATGGCCATAGCTTCCCCAAGCCTAAACACAACCCTCTTAACCTAAACACATAACCCACATAGAACCCGATCTCAAAGATGTCATCTAGCCTAAGACTGAAACAAGTTACGAAGAATGCTCTTAAGGAGAGGGCCGAATTGGAGGCTCAAGTCAAGTACTTCCAATCTCAACTTGGCCAACTCCTAGAGGAGAAAAGAAGGAGCTTAAGAAACTCAAGGAGCCCTACAGAACAAGGGCCTCGGCTTGAACCCGAGGAAGAGGAAAGCCATCCAAACGATTCCTCAAGTGAAGAAAGCGAAGAAGGAAGGCCATTTCGGCCTAGAGGGGGAGCCAACCCTGATTATAAGGTTGACATTCCTGAGTTTGAAGGTCAACTAAATCCAGACCTATTCCCAGACTGGCTTCAGATGGTTGAAAGAGTCTTTGATTACATGGACATCCCAGATGAGGAAAAGGCAAAGGTTGTAGCCCTTAAGCTTCATAGATATGCCTCAATTTGGTGGGCTAACCTAGCGGCCAAGAGGGCTCGAAAGGGGAAAGGGAAGATCCATACTTCGGCTCAAATGAGAGACAAACTAAAGGCTAAATTCGTACCCACCCATTACCTCCAAGATAACTACCTCAAACTTCATCATCTCAAACAAGGTACCAAGAGTGTGGAGGAATATACTAGGGAGTTTGAATAACTCCTTTTAAAATGTGACTTGAAGGAGGATGAGACCCAAACTTTTGTGAGGTACTAGAGTGGTTTGGATGACCAAATTGCCCATATCATTGAACTTCATCCTTACTCCTCTCTTGACGACCTTAGCTCTCTTGCTTACAAAGTGGAACAATAATGGAAAGCTAAGGGTAAAGGGACTTTGTCCAAGCCTCCTACTCGGTCTTACCCTTTTCAAAGAACCCCAAACACAAACCCTAGACCACAAACTACACCACCATGGCCAAACCCCCTACTGCCCAGAATGTCTCTCAAAGGAACCCGCCCAAACCGGATGATAGAAGGAGATGCTTTCAGTGTCAAGGACTAGGATACATTACGTTCGAATATCCTAAAAAAGGGATTGCCACCTTCGCTGAATATCAAGCTTCCTTTGAGGAATTTGAGGAGGAGGAAGGAGGGGAGAAGGAATTGTACTTGAATAAGCCTTTAGAGGAGGTTGAAGAAGGGCTGGATGAAGGGGAACTTTTGGTGATTAGGAGGGCCTTGAGTGGCCTAGCTTCCCAAGATGAGTTTGAGCAAAGGGAGTCTATATTCAGTTCGAGGTGCACCGTAGGTGGCAAAGTATGCTCCTTTATCATTGATAGGGGAAGTTCTGCAAATGTTTCCTAACAATCCATGGTGGACAAGCTCAAACTTTCGGTGACCCCACACCGCAAACCGTACACCATTCAATGGCTCAACCAAAGCAAGGGTTTGCAAATTTCTACTCGGTGCCTCCTATCTTTAAGCATTGGAAAGACTTATAAAGATGAGATTTAATAAGACATTATGCCCATGGATGCTTGCCATGTCTTATTGGGACAGCCTTGGCTCTTTGATAAGAGAGTTATGCATGATGGCCGTATGAACACCTATGCATTCACCAAGGACAGCAAGAAGATCACCCTCACACCACTCAAATCGTCTTCCCGTTCCAAACCCAAAGAAAGCCCCCAAATGGATGCCTTCCTTACCAACCTCCTAAAGTCTCAAATCTATGAATATGAGCCTTATAAGGAGTGGATTTTGCTAGGCTAAGAACCGACCTTAGCCACGGCCTTAAGACACCCATTACTCACCCCTCTTTTACACACCTTTCAACATGTCTTCCCATAAGAAATATCCCACGGCCTACCCCTCAAAAGGTCCATCCAACATAAAATTGACCTCATTCCCGGTTCCACCCTCCCAAATAAATCGGCCTATGGGATGAACCGCCAAGACACCTAAGAGATCCAATGCCAAGTTGATGACCTCCTAGCTGAGGGGCTAATCCGTAAGAGCCTAAGCCCGTGTGCTATCCTGGCCCTACTTGTGCCTAAGAAAGATGGGAGCATGAGAATGTGTGTTGATAGTAGGGCTATCAATAAAATCATAATCAAGTACTGGTACCCCATCCCAAGATTGGAAGATTTGCTTGATGAGCTTCATGGAGCCACCATCGTTTCTAAGATTGATCTTAGAAGTGGCTACTACCAAATCCGAATCTTTGAAGGGGATGAATGGAAGACGGCGTCCAAGACCAAGGGCGGCCTTTATGAGTGCTTGCTTATGCCATTTGGCTTGACTAATAAACCTAATACCTTCATGAGGCTCATGAATAAGGTGCTTAGGCCAGTTATAGGCAAGTTTGTCGCTGTATACTTTGATGACATCCTTATATATAGTCAGGACGAATAAGAGCATGCCAATCACCTTCACTAAGTCTTGAGAATCTTGGCTCAAGAAGAACTTTATGGTAACCTTGAGAAATGCCACTTTTTTACACCCTAAATCATCTTCTTGGGTTATGTAGTTTCGGCTCAAGGGATTCATATAGATGAAAATAAAGTCAAGGCCATCCAGGAATGGCCTACTCCCACTTTCATGCATCAAGTCCAAGGCTTCTATGGCTTGGCCTTATTTCATAGGAGATTTATGAAGGACTTTAGCTCTATTGTTCCTCCCATGACCGAGGTTCTCAAAGGCAAGACCTTTGAATGCAACGAGCAAGCCCATTCAGCCTTCGAAGAAATCAAGAGGAGGCTTACAAGTGCTCCCACACTAGCACTCCCTAGCTTTTCCAAGGTCTTCGAGGTGGAGTGTGACGCGTCCGAAGTGGGAATAGGGGCTATTTTGTCTAAAGAGAAGTGGCCCATAGCATACTTTAGTGAGAAGTTGAATTAAGCCAAGAGGAAGTACTCAACATACGACAAGGAGTTCTATGCTATAGTGAGGGCTTTGGAGCATTGGAGACACTACCTCGTGCAGGCTGAACTCATACTACATTCGGACCATGAGGCCCTCAAATTCATTCAAGGGCAACACAAGCTCAATCCCCGCCATGCTAAGTGGGTTGAGTACCTTCAGGCTTTCAACTTCACGATACATCACAAAGCTGGCACATTGAATAAGGGAGCGGATGCCCTTTCAACGAGGTATTTCCTCCTTTCGGTCCCAGAATCCAAGGTTCTTAGATTTGAGATTGTCAAAGCAATGTATGCCGACGATGAAGATTTTAAGGAGATCTATGCTAAATGTGCTAGTCATACCCACGGCTTATTTTATATTCAAGAGGGTTTCTTTTCAAGGGACCCTGGCTTTGCATGCTCAAATGTGGGTTTAGGGAGCTATTAATCCAAGAAATTTATGGTGGTGCTCTAGCCAGCCACTTTGGGGTAGAGAAGACTTACTTAATGCTCAAGGAGCATTACTATTGACTGAAGACGTCTAAGGATGTAGAACTCTTTATCAAGAGGTGTTCAATTTGCCAAATGGCCAAGAGCCATGTTCTCCCTCATGGCCTCTACTCTCCTTTACCCGTGCCCATGGCACCATGGGAGGACATTAGTTTAGATTTCATTACGGGCTTACCAAGGACCCAAAGAAGCAAGGATTCCATCATGGCAGTGGTGGATCGATTCTCAAAGATGGCTCATTTTGTGCCATGTCATACCACCCATGATGCTTCCTAAATAGCCAATCTCTACTTCAAGGAGACTGTAAGACTTCATGGCATCCCATGGAGTATGGTTCTGGATAGGGACACTAAGTTCCTAAGTCATTTTTTGGCTCACTCTTTGGAAGAAGATGGGGACTCACCTCAAGTTTAGCACCACTTGTCGCCCCTAAACCGATGGCCAAATCGAGGCAACCAACCGAACTTCAGGAACCTTGCATAGAGTGCTTGTGAAAAGGAATGTGAAGGCTTGGGATGAACTCCTACCTCATCCGAAGTTTGCCTTCAATAGGGCACCAAGCAAGGCCACTCACCTCTCCCCATTTTAAGTGGTTTATGGATACAATCTGAAGACCCCGTTAGATCTCACAACCATCCCCACTCCCACCAAATTTAGTTGGGAGGCCGAGAAGAGAGCAAAGGAAATCAAGGATTTTCATGCTCAACTACGGGAGAGAATTGAAAGGTCCAATGCCCAAGCCATGCAACAAGCCAACAAGCACAAGAAAGAGGTCCATTTCCAACTAGGGGACTTGGTATGGATCCACATAAGGAAGGAAAGGTTCACAAGCAAGCGCAAGTCAAGATCATGCTAAAGTCGGATAGCCCCTTTGAGATATTAGAGAAGATCAGTGCTAATGCCTATAAAGTGGACCTAGTTGGTGACTATGGAGTCTCTGCGACCTTTAATGTGGCTGAACTCAGTCCATACTTTGAGGAGAATGAAGAAATTTTGTATTTGAGGTCAAACTCCAACCAACCCGGGGAGGATTATGGGGACCATCTAATTAAACCTTTAGAAACCCTCCCCAATGGTCCAGCACAAGTTAAGGACTCTAAGATGGCCAGGGAAGTCCATGAAATGGTCAGAAACCACATGAACAAAATAGTCAGTGAACAAGCCAATTCATATGAGAATTGGCCCAGTTTTGTAGCTCTATTGGAACAAAATCCAGAAGGGGAAATTTCTTGCACATGCCACCCCTTAAAGCTTAAAGACTTAGCTTTGCAACAAGACCTTTTGTAAAGCATTTAGAGCCTATTTGGTTAGCCAACCAAGCCAAAACCTGAAACTATGCACTGCCGGGCAGAATCCAGTGCAGTCCGAATAACAGGGCTATTTGGTTAATTTACTTCGCTCCAAATTTTGTCAAAATTTAGGGCATGAAAAGGCATCTAAATATTTATCAAATCATGACCCTAAAGTTGAGTTAAGGGACCAGCTGGTGCTAGTTTTGTCCAGCCAAAGTAGAGGAGGAAATCCTTTACCCAGGTAAAGGGAAGGCTGACTATCCACTTTTGTTTTTGGTGATCCACTTATGTAACTTACAAGCTCAAGAGTCTAGGCTGATGTACCAGGATTATTTGTAAGCTTGACACCTCAATTTGGAGATTACTAATCTAATGAGGTGTCAAAGTTAGGATAGATCTCTTGTTTTGTCAAACATGCAACTTGTAATCTAGTTTAGACTTTATTATTTTGTAACTTTTAGCTTGTAAGCTACCTTGGCTGAGTTGTATAAGAGAGGAGGGCCTATAAATACCCCATCTCTTCCCTTTGCAAGGGTCTTTTGCCAAATTGAATACAAGCTTAAGCATTGTCTCAACCCTCTAAAATCCTAGTTCTATATCTTAAGTGTGGCAACTTAAGTGGTGTCCTAGGTCTCTTTATCTCAATTAGGTGCTGTTCCTGTATCCTCTTGATCTAAGGAGATTGCCCTAGTGTTCAACAAAAGTGGCTCCCTTGGATTATCTCTTGAAGACACTTGAACTATCTTCTCTTTCCCTCATCTCACTCTCACACTCAAATCTGCCCCCACATTCTGTTTGCCTCCGGATCTTGCTATTTGTAGCAAAGTACTTTAAGTGCCGTGTATTTAGAGATTGTAAGGCTAGATACATCAATGGATATGTTCGAGGCCCATAGGTTTCTTAGGAAGTAAATGCTCTCTGTCTCACACTCTTTCGAACAGAGATGCTAGAGTTGCACTTTATTCCCCCTTTTCTAAATCCCTGTCTGTTAGCGTGGTTCATCATTAATCCACCCAAAAGGGTCATGACTCTCCTACCATGGGTTATTCCATACATAACTCTGAATTTAAGGCCTAAACATAAGGGGAAAATGTGTCAAGCCACCTACTGTTATGCATATTAGTAATCTATCTATCTTTTTTTTTGTCCGTAAACTATTGTTGGCGTGTTTTGAGCTGTGGATAGCCGTATACAAGCTACTTAAGGGAACAAGTGTCATACCACTTGAACCAATTTGTATTGCTAAGCCAACATTTTTGTATTTTTTAACAATACAACAAAAGTCATAATTTTAGTAAGTTATTGTACTAATTCAATAGTCCCGAAAAGCAAGCAAGGTCCTCCTATTACCTCAATTGCAGTTATATGACATGATCAAATGGGTCGAATAATCATGATAGTTACTCATTAACGAGATATACCAGGATGAAGTTAAACTACTGTGAGTGACAGTTACATGCTGAAAAGTTCCTACTCAAATAGGAATAAAATAAGAAAAGCAAAATAGAAAGAATTTAAGTAGGAAAGCGTAGCATAAACTTATATTCATGCATTATTTACAAGAACAGCACTAAAAATGACCCTTTCTTTCAAAAATGAAAAATACGTGAACTAAATGTAGGATGCACCCCTACACTTAATTCAACCGTTGTCCCTAATGGATGCGAAGTAATGAAAACAATGATGATAAAGCATAATCAAATGAAAACTTCCTGAAAACATTGGGTTGCCTTCTAACCAACACCTTGTTTGTTGTTGTTGGCTTGATGTAACTGTAGTTTATGGATCCTGTAATCGGATCTCCTCCACTAAGCACATCTTATCTTCCTCATAAAAAGCTTTAGCATGTGACCATTTAACTTCAAAATCTTGTTAGTAGAAAAATATTTAATCAAAACATCACCATGTAGCTAAGTCTTTATTACCCCAGAAGGTCCCAGCAATCTAGAATTTAACTTACTAAGAAAGAGTCTTACTTTTGAATTGAAGAATAACACTTTTTCACCAATGTGTAATTCTCTCCTACTAAGCTTATCATCATGAAAAGCTTTGGCTTTAACCTTGAGATCACTGAATTATCATAGGCTTCCAGAGGAATCTCTTCTAATTTATCCAACTACAACTTACAATCCTTCCTTACTAGGTTACAATCCAAATTACACTACTTTATAGTGCAATATGATCTAAGCTCCAGCTCTATAGGGAGATGATATGCTTTACCAAGAACTAACCTATAAGGTGGAAAACCTACAATTGTCTTATATGCAATTCTATATGTCCTGAGAGCTTCATCTCACCTCAGACTCCAATCTTTCACATCTAGCTTAATAACCTTATATAATATGCTCTTGATCTTTTTGTTGGAGACTATAGCTTGGCCATTAGTTTCGGATGGTAACTGGTAGATACCTTAGGAGTTACATGATATCTGGCTAACAAGGTACCTACGGTTTTGTTACAAAAATGTGTTCCCTTATCACTAATGGTTGGTCTTGGCACTCCATATCTATGTAAAATTAAACAATTAACATGTTTCACCAGAGTTTTAGTATCATCAGCTCTAGTAACCACAACGTCAATCTAGCTAGATACATAATCAACAATCATAAGAAAGCAAGTAAAACCAAAAGAGGAGAGAAATGGTCCCATGAAATCAATACCTCATGCATAAAAAAATCTCACAAATATACACACTATCAAATGGATTTAATTCATCCTATATAAATTACCAATGTTTTGGCATGCTTTGTATCTTTTGCAAAATTCGAATGCATCTCTAAATATATTAAGCTAAAAAATCCACATTCAAGGATCATGTATGCTGTTCTTTTTAGTTAAAATTGCCCTCCACTGAGAAGAGGGATAGAAATTTATATTAGAAAGAAATTCACTGTCATCTACACAATAACTTATGACATGATCTCCATAAAAGTTTTATAAATATGGCTCATCTCAAACATAAGATTTAGGCTGGGCTCTTATCTTCTCTTTTTGGGCTTTAGACAGGCCTTTAGGAAAAGTTTTTGCAATTATGTAATTAACTTTATCAGCGTACCAATGTGACTGGTGACAATATATAAAATCTCATCAAGAAAACAATAACTAAATGGACTACCACTCTCCCCATTTTCTAGCCCACTTAGATGATCAACTACTAAATTTTTAGCACAGGGCTTCTCTTTAATATCAAATTGAAATTTTTATACTAGTGAGACCCATCTAATAAGTCCAGGTTTGATTCACTCTTGCTCAACAACTATGTAATAATAGAGTGATTAGTATGAATAGTAACTTTAACACCTGACAGATAAGTATGAAACTTTTCAAAAGAGGAAACAACAACATACATTTCTTTCTCTGTAGTTGTGTAGTTATACTATAGTATGCTGGGTCTAAAGTTTGGGAAGGACAATAGATCACATGAGGTACCTTTCCTACTCTTTGACCTAAGATTGTCCATACTACCTTATAACTAGCATGTCACATCAGTAGGGTAAGGCTCAATCATAGGGTTGTACTATAGGAGTGGGAATTAATTTTAATTTTAATTGATCAAAAGATCTCTTGTAGTCCTCATTAAAATCAAATTGAGCATCTTTTATAGGTAAAGCACATAAAGAGGAGGCAATCTTAGAAGAAACCTTGATAAATATTCTATAAAACCCAACATGACTTAAAAATGACCTCATCCCCTTGACGCATTATGGATAAGGCAAAGATTGATTGATGTCTACTTTGGCCTTGTTAACCTTTAATCCCTTAGGTGACACTACCTGACCTATTACTACCTATACTCTACTATGTAATAACGCTTTTCAAAATAAAGTACCAACTTAAGCACTAAAGTAAGATGAAGTAAGCACTTACCAAATGAATCACCATGTACAGTAAAAGCATCCCTGAAAACTTCCATAATTTTGGTGATTAAAAAAAAAAAATGCATCTTTGGAATGTAGGAGGACTGTTACATAGACTAAATAGCATTCTTATAAAAGCATAGGTACCAAAAGGACGGGTAAAAGTAGTCTTTTCCTAATCCTTAAGGGCTATAGGGAGTTGAACATAACTTGAACACCCATCTAGAAAGCATAATTATGATGTCTGAGCTATATAACAACGCACACTCTCCAGTTATTGTGAACTTTTCATGATACTAACTCACCTTCGTTATCCTGAACTACTTTGTCCACCCTTTAGGAACCACATGAATTAGACTAGCCAATCAGAATCAACTATGTGATATATCACTCCAGCATCTAACCACTTTAGGATTTCTTTTGGAGCTACCTTCATCATTGGTGGGCTCAATCTCCTATGAGGTTCTCTCTTAGGCTTAGCATCTAACTCTAATGTGATTTTATGTGAACATAATGTGAGGCTAAGTCCTTTAAGGTCTGCTAAGGTCCATCCTAACACTTCACTATGTTCTCTAAGCACCCTAATAAATTTGTCCTCTTATTCTAGTGCAAGTACATTAGAGATTATAATTGGCAAAGTCTCATTATCCCCAAAATAAGAGTGCTTGAGATTCACAAACAATAGTTTCAATTCTTGTTTAAGGGGTGACATACAAGAGGGCAGCAACTTTGTGTGACTTTTAGGTAATTCGAGCTTTATAGTCTATCAATTACATGCAATTTGAACAAAAATTCTATGTTGTCTACTAACTCAATATCAATATGGCAAAGCATGCCATGAAATACAAACTGATCCAAACCCTAAGAAAGCATAGTTAGCAATTCATATTCATGAGATGACTCACATACATCCCAGGACAATTCCTCGATCACATCTAATGCATAAAGATAAGTTACATCAGCATAAAATCTCATGGCATCAAAAATATTGAACTTAATAACTTCGCCATCGAATCCCATCGTCAATATTCCTCTATGCACATGTATGTTTGTCCTAGATGTTTTAAGCAATGGTCTATCGAGCAATATTGTAATGTCATGGCATGCATCACCTACATTCAGTATATAAAAATTAGCAGGAAAAACAAGTTTATTGACTTGAACTAAGACACCTTCTAAGACTCCATCTAGGCTTGCATTGGTCCTACCAGCTAACTAAATGATTAGACTAGTTTTTCAGTTTATCATAAATGGACCTAAGCATTACATTAATGGAATCTCCTAAGTCAAGCATGGCTCTATCAAAGTAAAGGTTTCATATTTTTCAAGGAATAGAGAATACACTTAGGTCGTTAGAAAACAATAAATAAGTTTTGCCCCACACTTACCTTTTTATTCCCTTTCAATTTACATTTAGCAATGTAAAGCTCTTTAAGGAACTTAGCCTAATAAGGAACATGCTTGATGACATCTAGGGGAGGAATGTTGATCTCTACCTTCCTAATTTTTTTAAGATTACTTGGTTTGCCTCATCTATCATAGGAGTTATCCCTCTTAGTCAACTAGAAAAAGGAGGTAATGGCTTCTGAGGTCTCTTCTTATTCTCCCCTACTTTCTTAGGGTTAGGGGGTATCTTGGTCATAGCCGGGTTTAGGCTTGTTGACTTTTAATTCTGGCCCTACCTCTCTACTCTTGCTAGGTTCCTTTAACTCCATCCTACTCTTGAATGCCATGGAACTCACATTTTGCTTTGGGTTCTAGAAAGGTTGAGATGGCAACGTATGTTGCATTTTGGAATATGGGGTGCTAAGTATGGTGTTAGTAGTAGTTTGTCTCTCTTTTACATGTACATCTCTATGCTTTGAAACTTAATGTCATTCCCTTTTTTTGGGCAATCCATCTATTTTATGACTTGCTCTAAAAAGAAATTTGTTCTATCCTGAGCATATAGTTGACATGATGGTTGGTCAAAACCTGGGGAATTGTTCCAAAGTCTATGCCTAAGGTTAGGGTGGTTTATTATAAGTGTTGGAGTATGAGTCGTACTTCCTTTGACCTTGGGTAGAAAACATAATATTTACATCTCCCTTTGAAGTTTAGGGCACGCATCAGTAGAATGCCCCTCTAAACAACATATGCCACACAATACTGCTTTCCGAACTCCTTTAGTGATGAGTTTGTTCAGCATAGCAGTGATCTGAGGCAATTGGGTCTCTACAAATAGACCTAAACTAAGCTCATTATCTTTCCTAAATTGCGTTTCTCTAACTCCAAATTGTTAAGTTTTTTGGGGTATAATATTAAACAACTCTCTAGCTTGAGCCAGAGACTTATTAACTAAAGCTCCGTCCACTAGCAGCATCTAACATATTTTTATATATAAGCAGTGAACCTTCATAAAAATAATGGATCAATAATTGTTTAGAAATTCAATATTGGGGACGGCTAGCACATAAATTATTGAAACGTTCCTAACGCTCATGAAAGGTTTCCCAAATCATTTGTTTCATGACACATATTTCTTTCCTAATGTATCCATTCTTAGTCGTAGGAAATTTTTGTTTCTAAGAATGCTTTATGAACTGGAGTCCATAGCCAACCCTTGGCCTTGTCCTGGAATGAAAAAGGAAAGACGCTTAACTTAATTTTATCTTGGATAATTCCCTCGGGTTGCATGGACGAACATGTAATAATGAATTCATTAAACTGATAATATGGGTCCTCACCAAATAGTCCATGAAATTTAGGTAGCAAATTAAAAATTTAGAGTTTATTTTAACTGGTTGGTCAAATGTAGGACAAGAAGTAGGCAAAGGCTGTGTTTTCAAGTTGGGTGTCGCAAGTTCATTTCAAATAGTCATCGCGACTTTAATATCTTAAGAACTCATTTGATTAAGAAATTACAGATTCAGAATCACTTACTTTCCTTTTAAACCCTCCAAACATATGTTCATTTTTATCTTCGGTCATGCGACCACTCCTTAATTGCATAAAATAAAAGAACCTGCAAAATAAAATGCTAAAGTACGAACAAAATAATCAAAGGAATAAAATTAAATAGATTAAAACTAACAAATTTATTTTTTTCAGTGGTGACGACGACAAAATTTGTAAGCTTGTCATCCTGCTGCAAATTAAAACACTACTTAGGCTTATAAACAAGAATATCGCGAAGGGGAATATAGATCAAATGCATGAGGAAAAATATAATGATAAGCTAGTTTAGATCTAATTAAACTTACCACTTTTAATTTTTATTTTTCTTTTCATAAATTGGAACTGAGCAAGGAAAAACAGGAAAAATTACTCACTAAACCTCAAAATATCCTAAACCTAATTCTAGAAATAAAAACAATAAATACCTAAACTAAGTATTCTAAAAAACAAAAGTAGGAATAATCACAGAATATTAAACAAAAAATTAGAACAGAGAATAACAAGCGGAAAAATGATACTAAAAATCACATAAAATCACTTAAACTAATAATGTGCAAAGAATTAGATTTAAACCCTTCGAAATATATATAATTATTTTTAGTTTTATAAAACTAAAAATAATTACAGGAAATCCTAACAGAAAGTTAAATTTGAAATTAAATAACTAATACACTGCACCTAAACAAATGCTAAAATAAATAACTAAGTGACTATATTATAAAACCTAATTTTCCAGGACTTACTCAAAATATAAAAAACAAAACTAAAAATAAAAAATTAATTTTTATATTGATTAAAAGAAAAAGCTACACATAACAAATTCACGAAATGATTCTAAAAAATAACCAAGAATTATGAAAGTAAATAATAGTAGATTAAGATTCTATAGAAACCAAAAAGTGGCATAAGACACTTGAAAACACAAATTAAACTATTTTTAACCTAATTTCTAACAAACTAACAAATAACAACAAAAACAAAATAAAAAATTAATCTAAGCATTAAACTGAACTAAAAAATAACATGTACTTCATTTAAAATTACTAAAACATAACTCAAAGACTACTCTTAGGGGGAGGGGGGTAACTGAAATTGAATATTAAAGTATATAAATTACAAAATTAAAATTGACAAACCAAAGAAATCAATTAAAAAGTAAACAAATAATTATCAAAGACACCAAATTTATGAAAATGTGTAGCACAATCTCTATCTGCCATGCAAACTGATATTTATCGTCAACACATAAATTGACTTTTCCAAGATCTAGACTATAAATGTCACCCACAAGCAAATTTCCCCTTTTCCCTTAGATTATAGTTTACTTTGGGCCAAGCCTAATATAAACATTACTAGTTTTGATACCCCTAGCACCAACACGATAATTTAATAAAACCAGAGTACTAAGTATTAGAAAGACATTATCTAGCAAATTGCAACTGACTTACAACCAAATTGATTTGACAAAGATCTATAATTATTCCATAACTAAAAGAGATGAGTTATAGCCAGCTATGATCAATTAGGGTGATACTTTTAGTCAAAAAACTAAAGCTTATATGTACTTAAGCCTCTTAAACTATTATATGAATTTACATTAAACTAATTAGCATGCATTCTAATTATTCTAACATAAAATTACAGAATCACAGAATTAAAAATAAGTTCGGCAATAAAGCACAAAATTTGCTTCAAAATTCTTAATTTAATATAGTTTCAAATAGATTATGCGAAGAAAATAAACTACTCACTCATACTCAAAATTAAAACGCATAAACCAAAATCCAAATATTTCATATTTAATAATGAACTGCATCAAATAAAATAAAAACAATATTATTATGATAATATTAGGTTGATGACGATGGTGTTGGTAGGATGATGTTGGCATTGACTTGAAGGTTGTGGCACTAAAGTGTTGATGATGATGTATAGAATATGATGATGATGATGTGATAGTGATGATCATGATAAGATGATAGCGAAGAGAAGATGGCGATTAAAAAAAATTGATTGTGGTGGAAAGATGGTGAGGAAGCCATGGATGATGATGTTGATGGCCTGAAGGTGTTGATTTTGTAACATGAATAATCTATCTAGGGTTTTGCAAAGTTTCTTCCCCTTCGAGGTTTCGGATATCTTCTCCAATTAGGACTAGTACACTTGTAATTCTAGTTTTCAAGTGACTCATGATGAAAACAAATATTTTTCATGAATCCTTATTTTCAAACCAACTTGATAAATTGACTTAAAAAGTCCTTTAGTAAATAAAGCTTGCATTGCAATGTCTTTTCTTCTCCTCTTCACTTTGTTAATCCTAAGTCTAAAAAATAGATAAAATAAACTGAATTAGACAATAATATATCTAAAATAAACAAATAATTGTGCAAACTATGCATGAATTATGACTTAACGGGAGGCTTGATTTCAAGGAAGTAGCTTCATACTTGGAATTTCTGAAGGAGATCATTTCCATAAAGAATAAGCTTGAGCATAGCTCTACAGTGGCTATTGGAAAGGCATGAAGCATAGTACTTCACAATAAGCTCCCCTCCAAGCTCTGGGGTTGAGGAAGTTTCACTATCCCCTATTCGGTAAAGGACCAGTAAATTTAGAAAACGCTTTGTGAGTTGAGAGCTAATGTGATTTTGATGCCTTTATCTATTTGTAGGGAGCTTTATCTAAATGATATGAGACCCACTACTATTTCTACTCAGTTGGCATATAGGTCCATTAACTATCTATTAGGTTTTTTTGGAGGATGTTCATATTCAAGTGAGTAAGTTCAGGTTCGCATGCCACTTTGTAGTTATAGACATGGATAAGGAGTTTCAAGTTGTTGTCATTCTAGAGAGACCTTTCTAGGCACTGTAGGAGCTGTGATTGATGTGCCTATAGGGAAGATCTCATCTCATATTTGTAGCAAAGGAATATTGGACTTAAATCCCCTCCACCATTAGCACTCAATATCCCTCCTATAGTTTCTTTTATGGTTGAGATTGACGGGGATGAAATGCCCTAATAAGATGCTCCTCTTTCGTTGGATACACTTTAATTCTGTTGGGATAATTCTAGAGCCATAGGTGTTTATCCTAGGGAGGTGGTGGACACCATACATATGTTTAATATTCTCATTTGTCCATTACCAATATCATGGTCATAACCACATAAGATAAAGGTAAAGCTTAGGACCTAAAAAACTATTTCTTGGCAGGCAAACCAAGCTTTACATGCTTCCCAAAAAAAAAGAAAAAAAGAAAAAGAGGTGTGCCACTCTTTCCCCTCCCTACATCATTATTTTATTCACTTACATGGTAAGTTACTTTCCACTACTACTTGTTTTTCTTATCTTATCATAGTGGACAATGAAAATCTCAAGCATATCGAAGAGCTTGGAACTCTAGGATGGAAATGTTGATTCAATGCTTGGTTGGGTTGAGATTTTATATGTTTATATCATATAAGTAGAAATTGATGCACTTATGTTAGAGTGTTTTTGTATTTCTCATTTAGTAGAGCATATAGAGCATGCAATTTAGATGTTTCATTATATATATTTTGTTTTTGACCATAAGAGGAGAAGTGACTGAGTAGGGCATTCAAACTTTGGAGTTTAGAGGTAATCACTCTTAGCGTTCTCTTTATTATCTTTCTTTTGGTTATGCTTTCTTATGTAGATTTATTGATTTGAAAAAAAAAAAAGAGCCTAAACAAAAATTTTAAAATATTAAAGAACAAAAATGTTTTTGAAAACTCTCTTATGAGGATGATTCCAGTTCTGTGCAAGGACCATGAAAGCTCCCTATGATTTAAGTACAAGGTTGAGATTAATTTAGCTGTTGTGTACAGTAAATTTCATGATTGTGTGACATAGTGTATTTTGGGCAAAAACACTTGTCTAAAGTTAAGTGTAAACTAAGTTGTTGTTTTTCTTTTTGAAATTTAGAATATCTAATACTTCTTATCGTGCGTCAAAACCATGCTCAAACACTAGTTAAATTAAGTCAATTCATAAGTCTCCTTTTCTACCTAGATAAATATCTTTATGGCTCAACAAAAAAGACAAAAAGAAGTCGTTGGCGTAGAACCACGCAAGAAAGAAACAATGAAAGAAAAAAAGAAAATACGGAGGGGGAATTATGTTCAGAAAAAGAGAGAGGCGGAATTCACCACAGTCACACATACAACATCGTAGGCAGGAGAGAACGAGGAGGAGGAGGAGGAGGAGGAGGAAGAAGAAGAAGGAGGAGGAGAAGAAGAAGAAGAAGATGATGAAGGGTATGGGAGAGACATAGGAGAAGAGAAGGTGAATTGCCCACCATCTTCTTACTTGCAATTGACATCCTCTTAGTTCGAAACTCAAAGTGGGTAACTCTCTATAAAGTATACTATTTTCAAACCAAGAATGATTCTAGGTTTATTGTATAATGTATATAATTTTGAGTAATTTTTGGGCAAATATATGTGGATCCAGCAATTATGAGTAGAATGTGCACACGAACTTAGAAATTAGGTTTTATTGTGGAATCTGGAAATTGAGAGGTTGTGATAGTCTTTTTGAAAGGAGATTATTATTATACAAAATTGAAATTATGCCTCTTTTGGAAGATCCATGAGTTTTACATGCCCAAGTAGTGAATTTTTGTCACTAAATTTTGAGTGATAAATTTGGTTGATGATGACAAAAAGAATTCCGAAATTTGGTGTGGGGTAAAAGGGCATTATGTTCAATTAAAAAAATAAGTGGAGATGAATTTATATATACACACATGCATACACACATAACGCGCCCAAAAAACAAATTATATATATGTACGTATATATGTGTGTGTGTGTGTCTACATATAAGTATATATATATACATACATACATACATATATATATATATATATATATATATATGCATATATACATACATATATATATATGTATATATATGAATATATGTATGTATGTCTCTCTGTTGTGTGTGTGTGTGTGTTTATGTATAGAGACACACACACATATATATGTATATATACATACGTATAGGAGGACACTCTTGTAGGATGAGTGCATTGAGGTGCTATATGCCTCTCACCCAGTGATAGGCCCGCAAGCGCACGGTGGCATTGTAGCAAATCAGGGTCGATCCCACAGAGATTAGGCGGATCTATTGGGCTATATTCCCTCAAAATATGCTAATAAAATCCATACCTGATATTGAAATTAAACAAAACAACTATTTAATCTAATGGATAAATATTCAAGGAACTAAGTCGATCAAGCAATTACCCGGTTCAAAAATAGATAAAATACTCTCTTTTTAATTAAAAAATTTCAAGACCAATAATCGAGATATCAGAACCCTCTTTCAAGGCGAAGTAAAATATCCAAATCAAATCAATCATCAATTTGCATGGGTTCTCGATTAGTTTATGTTCATTAGGCACACAATTATCATTTTAGGTCTTTCAATTAGTAATTTTCTCTCAAGATATCACACAATCAAGTCAAATTTGGTGATTCCGTCATTAGATTTTACCTTTTAGTACTTCACCCAACATCTAATGCAAGCAAGATGGCGATCAAACTTCTTATAAGCAATTCAAACTCCAAACTTGATGAAATAAGCCCAGCAATTAAAAAGCACACGAAAAAATCAATTCAAGAACATAGGCAAACGCAAGTTCAAAATCAATCCCAAGACTTAAAACTACAAATTATCACAAAATAAATAATCTAATCTATCAGTCTAGAAGACAATAAATCTAAAGGAGAAAAGAGAGGAGAAAGGGAAGAATTGCTCTACCCGAGCAAGTGCTTGAATCTATTGATTTGCAAAGACAATCCCGCTTCCTTGTGAATCTCCCTCTTTTACTTTGTCTCCCTCACTCTAAATATGGAGTCTACTCCTAATTAGATGGTGGGATTGAATGGAATGGGATGATGGATTACCTCTTATGTTGCTGAATATGTCTATATAGGACCCCCTGTTCATTCTCAGCCACAAAAGCCGAGGAAAACGAATAGGTTAACAGTTATGCTTGTACCAAGGGCATGGCAGCCACCACTGGCAGACCATCATGCTAGATGGAGGCAAAATCTACTACTCTTCTCTTGCTCCACGAGCATGGCATCACATGGGTGTCTGTGGGTGGTCAACATATAGTCGAATGAGGGTCAAAACAAGGGTAAAATAGTCTAAAATCCTACAAACATCATCAAACCACCATACCCAAGCGTAAAACTGGAAAAAGAGTATAAACTATAGCATAAAGCACATAATTTTCCCTAAAAATGGAGGAAAATGACCCGAAAATAATTTATATGTTAAGCACTTATCACCCAGAATTGATCACCAAATAGTGTACTAATGATGACTAAAACTAAAACTATTGATCACTAATTAAAATTATAAGTAAAAATTTATATTATGATTTTCAATGAATGTAAAGGTCAAATACAGCAAAAATAAAGCTTTCCTAACTAAAATTGGGGATATGATTCATGATCAACGAACATGTTCACAATGACTGACATAAAGAGGATAATCAAACATAATTCTAATGATTACTAGAACTAAATATATTGGTCACTAACTAATATCATAAGCAAAAACATGCATTATGATTTTTTATGAAAAGAAAACTTAATTTGCAACAGGGAAACTTTACCTAACTAGAATTGAGTTTGCAGTTTCGATTAACAAACTCATTCATTATAGTAACCATGGAAAGTTAACTTCATCACCAAACAAAATTATGATAATCACCAAGCTGGATCTATTGATCACCAACTAATACCATAAAAAAAAAAAAAAACATATACTATGATTTTGATGAAAATGAAGCTAAACATACAACCTTAAAAAAAAAAAAAAAAACTCACCTAGCTACAAATTGAGTTTATAATGTATGATCAACAAACATATTTATAAGGACCACCAATCATAATTTTATGATCACTTTATAAATGAAATATTACACTTACGTATATATTGATGATAGATACGATCACCAAAGATATATAACTCTCAGGACTACTATAATAAGATCCACTAATCACTAACTAATATCATGCATAAAAAAATATTTTGCAAACACGATCTGCGATGGATATGCTTAATGATCAATAGTTTTAGTTTTATTAATTAATAGTTTTAGTTTGGTTTTAGTGATCATCAACACCATGTTTAGTGATTAATTCTGAGGGAGAGAAAAACAATGCCTCTATGTGTTCATCCTACTCATTCTGTATAAAACCTCTTCCTACTCCTCCCCCCCACACACATATATATATACACATACATACATACATATACATACAAATATATATATATACACACATACACACACACACAAACACACATATACATATACATATACATATACATATACATATACGTATACGTGTATATCTGGAGTTTTTTAAATAATTAGTACTAAGTGTTATGTGGTCCTAAGTAATAATTCTGGAATGTTTTTGTATAATTTTCCAAATTACAAATAATTGGGAATACAAAATAGGTGGGAGATAAAATTAGAATGGAGAAAAAACACAGCCAATGGCTCGACAGTGGGCTAATGTAGCCTAGTTCAATTTGGACAGGGCACCCTGCCTAATCTAATTTGGACTTAACACTTGACTATAATGAGGAATAGGGACCTAATTAATTCCTTGTTGACCAATCTGTCCAAATTCTTCTTCAATTCGAATCAATTGTTTCAAATTAAGGTTGTATGCCCTTTAATTCTCATAAGTTGGTAAAGGAATTATACAAGAAAAAACATTGCAATATCTTTTGAAAAAGGCCTAAGCTTCTTGGCTCCTTTCCCTCGATGTTGGAAACAAGCAAGAACTTAAGAGTCTGCACTTGGATATTCTTCCTGGCCTGTGTGAAGTCAAAATATACTGGGAATTCCTTACAAAAGCTTCTACTTTTTGGGACTTTGAAATTCTCATCATCTGTCTCAGGAGGTGTGAATTGTGGCCTTTAACTGAGGAATTTAGTGCTATTATAGGCTTTTCGCTCAATTGCCCTTTTGTTCTACCATATATCCCAAAAGATCTATACTCCCCATATAGCTATGTCCTAGATCTAAGTAAGGAAGATGTTTCCACTATACTCATTGGGGATGAGGCAGATCTTTGCACTTTTGATTTCTTGCTTCCAAAAGGGAAACGAGCAAGCTCTTCAGGGTGTTTACAAGTATAGAGCTACTCTCTTAGTCTTCCCGGGGCCTTCTTATTTGTAAGAGGTTCTCTAAAAAGGGGACCAGCCCTGTACTACTACAAGTGCACATTCAGGCCTATCAAGCCTAGGAATCCAGTCGCTGCTTCCCACAAATCAACATTTTTTTTTCTCTCTTGCCTTTTTTTATGTGGTTTCTACTATTCTTTTTTTTAATCCATAGAACCCGGCCGGTTTCTACTTGTGGTATCTGACTTCCTTTTTTCCCCCCATTGTTTCTATTTACATACAGATTTTTAGCTATTGGAACACTTGATGCTGATTGAGTCAGCTAGCCGTGTGGATACATACCTAGCTTCACAATTCTGCCGAAGAACGACATTCTTCAAGGATCAACCTATGGTGAACTAGATTAGCTTTTTTGACAAGCAGGCTCCCTATGCTAGCTAATTTGTTGGTGGGCATATGATGGTTTATAACCAACAGGGGAACTTACTTTTTTCTCAGGACTAGTCATAAAACAATTCGAACATAGGAGATCTATCCTTGTATTGGATTGCGATGCCCTTGGGATCTATAAGAATGATCATTCCCACTTTAAGTCTTGGGTGGACCACTGGCTTCATTGTGCCAACACTGTGATGCCACCATCCCTTGATCCATATATATCTCTAAGCATTATCTAGGGTAGATGAGTGAACGTGACATCGTGGAGGTGAAGATTCTTTATGCCAAGGAGAATGCTATTAAGAAGAAAGAAGCACCGAACTATGAATCGTCTCTAAGTGGAACAAAAAGCACTAAGGATTGTACACTCCAGGGCACAGCGCCCAGGTCAAGAAGGACAAAAACTTGAAGAAAGATTAGTAATTTAGCTTTGCCTCACATTTTAGAATAAAGTTTTAATGCTTTCTCATATGGGTATGATTGTAGGACTTTCATTTCAAGTTGTACACTTTCAGAATTTTGGAAAACAATTAAACTATTATAGTTTTAAATGTATTACCATTAGCCTAAGTCCTTGATCTATCAAAGTGAGTGAGTTGACCTAGTTTCTGCTAGTAGGGCTAAAAGCCCCACCAGGCTCACCTTGAGGGAGCCCAACCTGAGCTAATTGAGAACCCGACCTAGTTTCATTAAGTGACCCGACCCAGTTCACTATGGTTAACCAATTAGACTTTTCCTTTTGAGCTTTGAAAGTTCGCTTAGCCCTCTTCTGTTTTTTTCTTTTTAAAGATAGACACGCAATTAATGATAAGTGATTACACTAAGCTATTCGGGTGCCTACATATCCAAGGTACAGAATAAGGGCTTCGTAGTTCATTGATCTTATTATTATTTTATTATTTTATTTTTTTTGAGGGCCTAATGTGGCCTTGTGAACCTATTATGGGTCCAATCATAGATTTTTGTAGGATGTAATGTAAGTAAAACCTTTTATAATCTTACTGTCCACCTTGTGACATTACTACTTATCCCTAGTTGCTGCAACAAATATCTTATCAGGTCCGTTGGTGCTACTACGTGTATCTTCTGGGTCAACATATTTATGCCTAAGCTTCTTAGATGTGCTGACTAAGGGCATAGAAGTTTTCTCCAAGGATGTGTAGCGAGTTTCATATTTAAGAAACTTTTTACTCATGCAGTAGATAGCCCTTTTCTTTCCCTATACCTTCTAGGTTGGTATGGTCCCCATTGTTGTGGTTGTTGTTGTAAGATAGAGAATGAGAGGAATGCTAGGTTGTGGAGGTACCAGCACTAGTGGATTAGTGAGGCACTCCTTCAGGTTATCAAACACTTCTTGACGCTCTTTATCCCATTCTAGTTTTACACCCTTCTCCAATTTCTTTAAAATTAGCTCGCGTATTATCGCCAGCTTTGCATCAAATAACTGATGTATTGTAGGCGACCTATGAAATCCTTACAATTTCTTCTCAGAATTGGGGGTGGCATTTCTTGTATTGCCTTGATCCTTGAAGGTTCGAGCTCAATTCCCATAAGGCTAGCCATGTATTCTCGCAACCATCCAAAACTGACTCCAAATGTGCACTTCTGTGGTTCAAGCAAACGTTGTATTTCCTAGGCCCAGTAAAGAACTTTCAAAGAGTCAAAGCATGTCTGTCCCTTTTCTTGGACACTATGATCATGTCATCCACGTAAGCCTCTATCTCTTTACACATTAGGTCCTATAACAAGGTAGTAGCCATCCTTCGGTAGGTAGCCTTAATATTCTTTAACCCAAATGGCATCACAATATAGCAATAGGTTCCCTAAGGAACATTTTCCATGTTTTCCACCACCATTTTGACCTGGTTATAACTGACGTACGCATCCATAAAAGAAATAAGGGTATGTCCAGTAGTGCAATCAATCAAAATATCTATACGCAGTGGTGAAAAATTATCTTTTGGACTTGCCTTATTAAGATCCCTGAAACCTACACATATTCCACCCTTCTTTAGAACTGAAATAATATTTGCTACCCACTGAGGGTAGTGTCCAACCCTGATGAATCCCATGTCCAACTGCTTCTACACTTCTTCATTTATTTTCAAGGCCCATTCTAGTTTCATCCTATAGAGTTTTTGTTTTACCGGTTGGCATCAAGATAGAGAGGAATCTTATGGTCAGTGATGTCTCAATTTGTGCCCGACAAGTCATTATAGGACCATGCAATGAATTTATGAATTCTCATAGGAGTGAGGTAAAACTTTTGTTGCTCCTCTAAAGTTAGTGATTTTCCTATTTTAAGCTATTAGGACACTTCAGGAGTCCCTAAGTTGATTAATATTCTATCTTCGATTATGAACATTCAATTTTCATGATCTTCCACTACTTTAATTAAGTCTTTTGGAGTTATATCTTTGTTTTAATTATTAGAAAAAAAGCATTCAACAGAAGAGGAATGACAAGAGCTGTAAGAAAAAGAGTTCATCTTATTGAAATAAAAGATAAGTACATCTAATATAGAGTTTCAAGACACAGAAACTGAAGGCAGACTCTTAGACTCTACCCTAGAGTTTTCGAAACTACCCCCTATGACTATAGTAAACACTTTTCGTTCCTCTTCAGTTGTTCAAGTCACTTGCTTGTAGCCTTTAATGCTGACCTCAGTGATGAAGTTAGAAGAGTCAATACCACTGTCAGACATAGCAAGGGACAAAATGGCAGCATGGCCTTCGTATTTCCTATAATTTTGCCTGAATTAGATCCCAGAGATGTCAACTTCAGCTAGATAGGTCCAATCTTGAGTAGATTGATCTCTTCTTGTGGTAGTAAATGACTCCTTCTCGAGCATCTGGTAGACACTGAATACCTATAACCTAAGCACAAAGATTCCTTTCTATCTACGACTTTTGGGGCTTGGGCTTCTTATTTGGCTTTGGTTACTTCTTCAAAAGTGGGCCGATACCCCAGCCTAAATTTGTAATCTTCCTTTTAAGTCAAGGAAAAGGTATTCTATCCTTGTGTCTTTCATCCTTATAGCCATCCTAGGTAAGTATCCCCACCTTTTGAGGATAGCATTCACTTTCAGGTTTAAAGAGGCATCCAAACTGAAATGAGCTTCGTTCCTTTCCGAGGCTACCACTATTTCAAAGTTTTAGAGTTCCTTGTCATTATAATTGTACTCTATTTCCAACACCGGCCCGTTATTAGTGATTGTGGCACACAAATTGTCCCTTTTAATAGTGATCACTTGCCTTTTTTATCAGTATCATCACCTTTTGGTGCAGTGTAGATGGAACTGCTTGGTGGTTGTGAAGTTATGGTCTGTCTAAGAGCAAATTAAAGGCAGCTGAAATATCTAGAACCTAGAATTCCATATTCCTTTATAGAAGGCCTACATTAATGGAAAGGATAATAGTGGCCAACACTAGCGTTTTTAAATTATCATATGCTCTTAGATAAGTTGACGGTGTTGACAGTTGATCTTCCTTGCTTCCCAGCCTTTTAGTTGTTCTTTGAGGGATGACATTCACAGCTAACCCACTATTGACCAGAGCAAGGGATATGAACTTTTAAAGGCATATCATAGTAAAGTATAAGGCGTTCTCATGTGCTAAACCCCCTGGTGGAAGATCATCATCGTTGCAGGTTATGGTTTCTTTACCAGAAGTAATTGAAGGTATCATTTCCTCAGGTGTATCTTCGAGGAAGAGGTCAATCTTGTTCAGCTTATCTAGTAGGAGTTGTCTATGCTTTTGAAAGCGTACTATGAGTCGCCAAGTGGTTAATTCGCCTTTAAGTTTCTTAAATTGCTGACAAGTCCACAAGTGCATGGGTGTTATAGTTTACATTAAAAGATCATCCTCAGGAACCAAAGTAATCTACCAAGCTAATATCTTATCGAAAATGCTACGCAATCAATCTTTTCAATGAGTCCATTTAAATAAACTAATTATCTAATATGGAATTCAATCACTGTAAAAAAATCTAGGAATTTGATTCGCTAAGTAAAGAGTTGGATCATAGAATTAAGCATGCACCTTTTATGGATTGGATTATTCAAGGAATTGCAAACGAGTTAAATTTAATTCTTTCTTTCGAAACAAATTAAATTGCCTAAATGAATTCAAGTAGCACTCGTTCAAGTGTCTTTGATTTAGTCTAGGTTGAAGATTTATGAATGCTAAGTCTCCTCTTAACAACGGGTTTTGCTAAGTCGAGTTCTATCAAGGTGATCAAGTAGGGAGTTTCACTTTTCAGTACTTCACTGGGCTACCTAACACAAGCAAGCAAAATTGGCCATGTTATACTCACAACAATTCATCCTCAAGATAGAAGTAAGTCATTCCAATCATAAAATTAGCACAAAGATTGTAGAAATAAAGGATCCAGCTACAATACTGTAACTAACAAATCCCTAGATTGAATAAAACTACTAACTCATATTTCTAATCCAACTAACACAAGAGTTCAAGGATAAATTTAAAGGGAAAGAAAACTTTACAATAATGATAGCTCTTCAATGATGCCATAATCTTCAAGCCTCCAAGAGCAAAGCTTCTCCCTTTAATTCTCCTGTTGCTCCAAAAAATGAACTAAAACTAAATTCTAACTGAAAGAGAGGTGGATGTGAGAGTGGTAGTGAGATGGTTGCAGTTGCTAAATTCTCTCTTCTTCCGCCTTCAAACATGCCTTTTAAGCAACAAACGGAGCATCCTCAGCTGCACAACAAAGAAAGATGAAGGGGTTAGCTATTGCACGCTCGCCACGGTCTGACCGTGGTTCTGGCCAGAACCGAAATCTTCAGTTCTTCTCTTGCTCCACGGGCATCGAACTTGGGGTACTCCATGGTGGGTCAACATGCACTCAAATGAAGGTCAATTGCTACGTCAAATGGTCTAAAATCTTATAAAGGTCATTAAAGAACCATAGCCAAGCATAAAACGAGAATATGAGCATAAATTATAACATAAAACTCATGGATTTCCGAAAAGGTGCTACAAAATGTCCCAAAAATAAAGTATAAAGAAGCACTTATCAAAGCCCGCATGCTTAAATCATTTCTTGTTCCTATGTAACACCAAGACCAAAAATTATTCACTACCTCCTGAGGATAGATATTGGTAGCATCTCAATGGCAAAGCTGATCCGAAGCTAGCCCAAAAATGCCAAAAATCATTTAACAAATAGGCTAGGAAATGGAGTTTTCGAAATCATTAATAGACCACAATGTCAACTTTGAATCAACCTCCCCCAATGCATCAAATACAATCACATAGACACATAAAACAAATGGAGCTAGCAATGCCGATAGAACTTCACTGTAGTCATATGGCACTCATCACACATGTTTTCGAAAACTTTACGAAGGTTTCCTCAATTCTCATTCCATAGACTTAAATCTACCATAGGCTTGATAAGAGTCTCTAATTCGCCATCACTAGTATGCAATGTACAATAGACAATCATAAGGACTTTATGAGGTTGTAACGGGCCATGGGTAAATGTAAGAAGGGAACGAATATTTTGGAAATGTGGAGCTAGAAGCCTTAGAATAAGAGCTAGATGCTTCCAATGTGCTTATGCAACATTTTCTTCAGACCTATAAAATTCAATAGGAAATACATCTCCTTTCACAACCAAATGAAGAGGGAAAGAGTTGAAAGTCGAATATTCTTTTTACAATCCAAATAAGGCCAATACTCCTTTACTTTTTTCGTTCTTTTATTTCTTTGTTTCTTTTTTTCTTTTTTTTCACAAAAGAGTTGGCTAAGGGAATCCATATCAAACTTGAATTTCAACTCCTCTCTGACCTTTGCATAATAAAATAAGGGATCACCATATACGAACACAAGAACACATATCCCTTCATCAATTTACCAACCAAATACACCAAAAAGATCTCAATGCACCTCACTAACTCCCAATCAAACTTTGTTTACGAAGATGAAACGCTTCCCTAGTATTGGCTTAAGGGTTAGAGAAATGTTTGGCCAAAGGCTATGTTCGAAGGTTCGCATCAATAAAAACAGATACAAGCTCAAAGGGGCAAGCAAAGGGTATATTATGCATAACAAGGGTGGTAGTTTGGTCATTTTGGGTTAACAAGTTAAAGAATGCCTCAATCATGTTGCCGAATGCATATGCTAAGTGTGATCTTGAATGAGAGTCAATGCAAGTTCTAGAGAAATGATATCGAGGAAGAGTCGCTCATAAATTGATAAGAGACTAAATTAATAAATTAGTCTTTAAAAGCTCAAAGCCTCACGGAACATCTACCAAGGTCATAAATAGCTCATTAGTAGGGACATGCCAACATTCATGTAAAGAATCATCGGGGCAATCAATTTACACTCAACAAATGGTCAAAACATTAAGATCATTTTTGCAAACTCATTTTTAAAAACTTTTATTCACAATTAGACAAATCAAAGGGCCAATCTAAACCAAATAAGTCTCCCTAGTTTACAAAGTTCATCATCAGAAGATCTTTTTTCATTATTTTTTTTTTGCGGTTTTTTTTGTTTGTTTTTTTTAGTGAATGCATGCTCCTAATAATAATACCAAGAAAATGCAAAAGATATAAAAGGGAATCAAACGTGAAAAGAAACCTAAATGTGCCTCTAACAAACTCTAGCTGCATAAAATTAAACCTAAGATACAACTCTAAATGCAAGCATGAACAATATATAAAATATATACACAAGTACACACCAAACCAAGTCAAGCATCTGATCCCATCAATTAACTGAGTAACTCCCCCACTCTTGAATAAAGCATTATTGTCCTCAATGTGAGTACAGTGTAGAAAATAGAAGGGGAGTGGCAAGAAGCAATCAGAAGGGAGGTGGGGAAGGAGGGTCGGGATGTTGACCATAAGAGATATGCCAGTCTCACCAAGTCTCAAGACAAGCATTATAGTCCTGAAAATATTGGGTCTAGGTAACAAGCATCCCACGGAGCTCGTCTTACTGTTATTGAACAAAGCCATGAAGAGTGGCATTCTCAGAGGCAATATAGGCTCGAAGGGATACTTGCTCCTCCTGAATGGACCGAAGGGTGGCTTGGATATCTGCATAGTCAGTGAAGTAAGGTTGGGAGCAAGAACTAGGTCCGACCTGATAAGTAAATGGGGGTGGAGGACGTGTAGGGTGAATAACCTCAACATCACTAAGTACCCAATGTAGGTTAGCTTGGTGAAGTAAGGTGGTCTGCTCAACATTAGGGAGCGACATAAGTCGATCCTCGAGATAAATGCAGCACAAACATCCAGCCTCTACTTTACAAAAGCTCATCTGCTCAAAAGCGGCCTGATCAAGCAGCTCGGATGTAAAAACTCGATCCTTAGGATTAGGTTCAACACCCAAAAATCTAGCAATCGTAGTGATGACACCCCCCAATGACTATCCTACCTTAGTGCTAACAGCCGCACTATACAATTATCGGGCCAAAAACACCCTTGGATCAACTTGAACACCATCAAGCATACAAGACAAGAGATATAACTCAGACAATCTAGGGACATGTAGGGGCATTCAAACTATCATCCCGAGCAAAGAAACAATAAGTAAGAATACACTGAGCCACTTGAATGCAAGGGTTCCTAATATGGGTGCATTTGGAAGAAGTAGTGTTGTACTTAGAATCCCCCAAAAGCTCGCCCCAAAATACATTCGGGATGAATTCAAAGACAACCTGATGATTTGGTAAGTCCATGCTAGGTGGAAAACCAAACGTTACTGAAGGTACTTAAGTTCAACTCATAAAATTGCCCCTGCAAATAAAATGAAACATATCGCGCTTGACATTGAGGCTCTCGAGTGACCTCAACATGCAAAGTACTCAGAAATTCTAGCGTAAGTTCCCGATATGTATGCTCTTTTATTTTAATAAAATGTCCCATACCCCCCTCCAAATAACTACCATATATCATCCAACAATTCCAAATGTCCCAACAATTCCTCATCATAATAACGAGTTGCCACTATAATTCGGTCACTCAAACAATTATATCTAGCAACATGTTCAGGATTAGTCAAACCAAGGGGATGAGGAACATTGCCTCGGGTCTGTGCATTGGTGGAAGTGCGGGAGGTTCGTTGAGGTCATGATGGTGCTTAGCTAGATGTCCCCACCTCCTTGATGCTCTTTTGCCCCTTGCTGGGTGCCATGGATGTAAAATGTAAGAAATTGAAACAAAAACCTCAAAAATAAGGTATGAGAAAAGAAAGTGAAAAAGTTAAGTGAAAAAGAGGAAGAATTAGAGAGACAAGAAGATGGTTAGGAAGGAAGGGTAAAAATGAGATGAATTTGGAGAAGAAATGGTGGAAAGAGATGAAATTTGTTTGAGAAAAAGAGATTAGGAGAAAAGGAAGATTCTGAATAAAAATGCAGTGAAAATGGGAAGAAATGACGGAGAAATTGAAGGTTTAACAATAACGGGTTTAGAGAGAGAAAGAGGGAGGTAGAGAGAGAGAGTGTCGAGGTAGAAGATGAAACTGAGAGAAAGTGAAGGGGCACGGCAGTTAAAACCATTAATCACGGCCCATAGCAGTTCACCACAGACCGTAGGCGATACCACGGTCCGACTATGGTGGTTGTTGGATGTTGATTTCTCCATTTTGCAAGGTGGGCATCATCTTTCTTCCTTTTCCTTGTTGTTGTTTTTTTTCTTTTTTTTGTGTTCTTCTTCTCTTTTTTTTTTTTAATGAAAAACTACCTAAAAGTTGAAATCAATGCTAAAAAAGGGCTTGGGTTGCCTTCCAAGATGCTCTCTTTTAAGGTCAAGAGCTTGACCATACTTCTATGTGCGCTCGGGATCGATAAGCGTATGGACGATGACCTTTTCAATGGGGTTGCCCGCAAGATAAGGCTTAAGCAACCAACTATTAACCTTGAATGCACAAGTGGATTCACTCCATAGATCGACTGCACTATGAGGATGAACCCTGATAACTTAAAATGGTCCCGAGCACCGGGATCTCAACTTCCTCGGAAATAATTTCAGCTTAGGATTGAAAAAAAGGACCATGTCAACTTCCTCAAATTTTTTCTTCAAAATGTGCTTATCATGCCATTTCTTGGTCCTTTCCTTTTAAATGCGGGAGCTCTCATAAGTCTCTAGTCTTAGCTCATCAAGTTCACACAATTTCAAAGTCCCTTTCTCACCGGCCACCTTAAGATAAAAATTGAGCATCTTAATTGCCCAATAAGATTTGTGTTCCAACTCGACCCGGAAATGACAAGATTTCCCAAACACCAAGTTGCATGGGTTAGTGCCTAAAGGAGTCTTGTAAGCAGTTTGGTAGGCCTAAAGAGTATCGTCAAGTTTTGTAGACCAATCTTTTTGGGATTTATCCACTGTCTTTTTGAAAATACTCTTTAATTCTCAGTTAGATAGTTTGACTTGGCCACTCTTTTGGGGATGATAAGGTGTAGCAACTTTATGAAAGACACCATACTTCTTAAAAAGTGACTCAAGTGGTTTATTGTAAAAGTGAGTCCCATTGTTACTTAAAAGAGCACTCGGTGTGCCAAATCTTATAAAAATATTTTTTCGGGGGAACGTTATGACAAACTTGGAATCATTGGCTGGAGTGGAAATGGCTTCCACCCACTTACAGACACAGTCAACCACAACGAGCATATAGAGATTGCTTTGGTAATGAGGAAAGGGTCCTATGAAGTCAATCCCCCATTTGTCAAACAACTCGACCTAAAGAATGCCACTTTGGGGCATCTCATGTCGCTTAGAAATGTTTCCCATTCTTTGGCATCTATCATAATTTATGACAAAGTTCCTTTCATCTTTAAAGAGAGTGGGCCAATTGAATCCCACTTAAAGTACCTTTGTAATAGTCTTGTCCAGGCCAAAGTGTCCACCATAAGTCAAGGCATGATAATGGTCTAGGACAGTATAAACTTCATCGTCCGGCAAGCACCTTCTATGTATTCCATCTCCACACAGCTTGTAGAGAAGAGGTTCCTCCCACACATAATAGTTGGCTTCAGAAAGGAATTTCTTCCTTTGTTGATAAGATAATCCAGGGGCAGTACCTCACACATCTTAAAATTCACTAAATAAGCATACCATGGCTTGGCTTGGTGAGAAATGGCAAGTAGTTGATCATCTGGGAAAGAATCATCAATTGGGAGCTCTTGACTAGGAGTGACCTTGGGGCCTAGGCGGGACTTGTGATCCACCATCACATTCTCCATTCCGGATTTATCTTTGATCTCCAAATCGAACTCTTGGAGGAGAAGAACCCATCAGATGAGGCAGGGTTTGGGGTCGGACTTCTTCGTTAGGTGCTTCAAAGCAGCATGATATGCGAAAATAATGACCTTGGAATTTAGCAACTAAGACCAGAATTTTTCTAAGGCAAACACAACTACTAGGAACTCCTTCTCCGTCGTGGCATAATTCACATGAGCCTCATCAAGAGCTAGACTTGCATAGTAAATAGCATATGGCTTGTTGTCCTTCCTCTGCCCTAGAACTGTCCCTATTGTATAATCGCTCGCATCACACATCACCTCAAAAGGAAGACCTTAATCCGGGGCTTGTATAACTGCAGCCGTAATCAACCCCTTTTTTAACCTAAGAAAAGCACTCAAGCATTCTTCATTAAAATCAAAAAGCACATCCTTAACAAGTAAATGGGTGAGTGGTTTTATAATTCTTGAAAAATCTTTCATGAACCACCGTTAAAAACCGATACGTCTAAGAAAACTCCTCACACCCTTTACATAAGTTGGTGGGGGTAAATTTTCAATCGCCTCCACTTTTGCTTTGCCAGCTTCAATGCCTTTATTAGAGACAATGTGACCTAAGACAACCCACTTTTGTACATAAAATGGCACTTTTCCTAATTGAAGCCCAAATTTTTATCTTCATGCCTTTTCAAGACCTTAGCCAAATTATTCAAGCAATGGTCAAATGTTGTACCATATATCGAAAAATCATGCATAAAGACCTCCATTATGTCCTCAATGAAATCAGAGAAAATAGCCATTATATAATGTTTAAAAGTAGGGAAGGCATTACATAGCCCAAACGACATTCTCTTATAAGCAAATGTACTATATAGACAAGTACAAGTGGTCTTGTCTTGGTCACTAGGATTAATAGGGATTTTAAAGAAGCCCGAATGCCCATCTAGGCAACAAAAATGTGATAACCCGAATGCCCGAAGTGGAAAATGGTCCTTTCGGGTGGCCTTATTTAATTTTCAATAGTCAATATACATATGCCATCCCACAACAATCTTAGTAGGAATTAGTTTATTGTTCTCATTTTTTTATAACCGTCATATGCCCTTTCTTAGCTACTATACGAACCGGGCTTACTCACTTACTATTGGAGATAGGGTACCTAATGTTGGCTTTAAGTAGTTTCAAAATTTCCTTCTTGACTACAGCTTGCATATTACGATTCAACCTTCTTTTGTGCTCAATTGAGGGCTTATGATCATCTTCCACCCAAGTACAATGCATGCACACAGACGGGTGTATTCCTGTTAGACCATCAAGAGTATACCCTATGACCTTACGATGCATTCTAAACATTACAAGGAAAGAGTCAATTTGAGATGCACTTAGACTTGCATTAACAATCATAGGATAATTAGAATTAGGCCCAAGAAACTTATACCTCAAAGAGGAAGGGAGAGGTTTCAATTCTACCTATGGAGCTCGCTCCTCGTCAGATGAGGGCTTCACATCACTGACCAATGTTTCCGCTTTAGCTAGCATAGGTGGAACTTGTGGAGAGGCTTCCATGAATTGAGAAGACATTATTATTTTGGGATTAGCATTCTTAATAGAGCAATCATTCAAAATACGATGCTCAAGAGGGTCATCAGATTCAACAATAGAAATGGTTGCCCGTACCAGATTATTAACCACATCAATCATATGACATTCTTCAGAAATGGAAGGAAATTTAGAATCTTTAAACAAGTAACTCCATATGATCATCGCCTATATCAACAGACAACTTACGATTTTTGACATCAATACGACACCTGGTGGTGGGTAAGAAAGGCCTCCCAAGAATAATGGGGGTGCCTGTATCCTCCTCTATCTCAAGTATTACAAAATCAACTGGTACATATAAATCTCTCACCTTAATTAGGAATCTTCTAAAATACCCAGAAGCTATTTCACAAAATGATCCGTTAATTTAGGAAAATGGTGGTGGGTCTCATTTCTACTAAATTAAATTTTTCACACAGAGAAAGGGGCATCAAACTCACACTTGACTCCAAATCACACAAAGCACGTTAAATAGACACATTTCCTAATAGACAAGGAATTTAGAAACTACTGGGATCGTTAAGTTTAGCAGGAAGCTTGTTTTCGATCCCAGCACTACACTCTTCAGTCAAGGCAATAGTCTCATACTCTTCTAGCTTTCTTTTATTAGACAAAATCTCTTTCAAAAACTTTACATAAGAAGGCATATGAGACAAGGAATTAGCAAATGGGATATTAATGTATAGTTTTAAGACCTCTAGAAACTTCCCAAACTGCAAATCAAGCTTAGCTTTATCCATTCTTTGAAGGAATGGTAAAGGCAGAGTGTAAGATTTAGGGGACGTTGGCTTAAGGTCTTTAGGAACTACATTTTCATCCTTCACAACATCATCACTATGCAAATCAGAAGAGGGAATGGACACCTCTTTCTCAACAATCTCAACTTTATCACCATGCTCATCATGCAAAGACTCATCATTAATTACCCCCTTAGGTCTCTCAAGTTGTTTGCCCCCTCTTAGGATTATGGCATTGCATTGTTCCCTAGCATTTGACTCTGGCTTACTTAGGAGTCTACCAAGGGGTATAGATGAAGAGCTAGCTTGTTGGACAATTTCAACTTACAATATCTTGTTATGAGTAGCAAGCGCATCAACTTTAGAGGCTAATTGCTTTATATACTCATCTTGCTTTCGTTGTGCCAAAAGCAACTCTCCATCATGGCCTCTAGGTTGCACTTTTGGGGAGCTTATGGAAAGAAAGGTCCTTGAAATCCAGGGGGTTGCCTAGCATTCATGTAGGGTTGAGGGAAGGGTTAGGCCTATATGAGCAATTTAGACGGTTCCTCCAAAAAAATCGTAAGTATTTGAATAAGGGTCATCGTTCATTCTTGGGTTGAAATTATTAACATAATTCACTTGGTCGCTAGTGTTTTGGGTAAAAGGACTCCTAACTTGGCAATTTTTAGTCAAATGGTCAATAAAATTGCGTATTTCACATGATGACGGAGGGGCACTAGAATTTACAACATTCACATTCAATCAATCCAACCTTTGAGTAATCGCATCTACCTTAGTATTAAGTAAAATAAGTGCATCAACTTCAAGCTTACCTCCAGCCCGCTTAGGTTGGCCTCGTTCGTTGGACCATTAAAAATTATTAAGCGCCATCTCCTCGATCAAATTAGAAGCCTCACCCTCAGTCTTATTCATTAGGGTTCCCCTTATCGCTGCATCAGTAGTGCACCTTATAGGTTGGGTTACTCCATTGTAGAAGGCTTAAACAATCATCCATCTTTGATGGCCATGGCGAGGGCACAACTGCAACAAGTCTTTGAGCCGCTCCCAAGCCTCATAGAGCTTCTCATTATCCCTTTGGGTAAAGTTGGTGGTTTGGTTCCTCAAGCTTGCCATCTTGCTTGGTGGGAAAATTTAGTGGGAAAGGCTCTAGTAAGCTCGTCCCATGTGGTGATGCGCCTGAGAGACAAAGAATGCAGTCATGCTCTTGCCTTGTCCCTAAGTGAAAAGGGAAATAGCCGCAATCGAATGGCATCGGTAGAGACTCCTTTGAGCTTCAATGTGTCACACACATATAAAAAGACCATGAAGTGTAAGTTTGGGTCTTCCAACGGGGTGCCCCCAAATTGGTATTGTTACACCATGGAAATAAGAGCTGGCTTGAGTTTAAAATTGTTTGCCTCTACATTAGGATGAGCAATGCTTAAGGCGATGCCTTGGACTCATGGGGTACTAAAATCCCTAAGCGTCCTTATTTGTTTACTTCCCCCTCCCACCATATTTGGTGTGGTCTCTTGAGCCTTGCGGCTTTGTTTCTCAGGTCTTTGCTTCTTCCCCCTTAAACGAAAAGTCCTCTCAATCTTAGGATTGGGTTCGTACAAAAATGAACATCGTATAAAAAGGGGAAAATTCCTACAAGCACAATCACCAACACTACCAATGCAATAAGAAGGAAAAGGAAAATAAAGTAAAGCACTTAGTCAATTTTGTAAGATTAACTCAATAGTCAACAATTTGGTCCCTAGCAACGGCGCCAAAAACTTGACACGTCTGAAAGCGCACAGGTTGTGTAGTATAGATTAAAAGATTATCCTCAGGGACCAAGCAATCAACTAACCTAATGTCTTATGCTAAGCAATCAATTGTTTCAATGAGTCGATTTAAATAAACTAATTATCTAATTAGAATTCAATCAAAGTAAAGCATCTAGGTATTCAATTCGCCAAGTAAAGAGTTGGATCATAGAATTAAGCATGCACCTTTTATGGATTGGATTATTCAAGGAATTGCAATCGAATTAAATTTAATCATTTCTTCCAAAATAAATTAAATTGCCCAAACGAATTTAACTAGCACTCTTTTAAGTGTCTTTGATTTAGTCTAGGTTGAAGATTTATGAATGCTAAGTCTCCTCTTAACAAGTAACTCTCTCTCGAGTTTCGCTAAGTCGAGTTTCATTAAGGTGATCTAGTGGTGAGTTTCACTTTTCAGTGCTTCACTCTACTACCTAACTTATGCAAGCAAAATTGGCTAAATTCTACTCATAACATTTCAATCTCAAGATAGAAGTAAATCATTCCAATCATGAAATAAGCACAAGATTATAGAAGTAAAGGATCCAACTACAATACTATGACTAACAAATCCCTAGATTGAGTAAAACTACTCGCTCTTATTTCTAATCCAACTAACACAAGAGTTTAGGGATAAATTTAAAGGGACATAAAACTTTACGACAGCGACAGCCCTTAAATGGTGCCACAGTCTTCAAGCCTCCAAGAGCAAAGCTTCTTTCTACAATTCTCCTTTTACTCTAAAAAATAATCTAAAACTAAACTCTAACTAAAGAGAGATGGATGTAAGAGTAGCAGTGAGATGGTTATGGTTAATGAATTCTCTTTTCTTCCACCTTCAAAAACTCCTTTGAAGCAACAAATGGAGTAGCCTTAACCGTACAATGAAGGAAGATGAAGAGGTTAGCTGTTATAGGCTCACCACAGTCTCTGGTAGCCACAACGGTCTGAATGTGGTTCTGGCTGGAACCGAAATCTTCTGCTCTTCTCTTACTCCATGGGCATGGGACTTAGGGTACTCCATGGTGGGTTAACATACTCTCAAATAAGGGTCAATTGCTGAGTCAAATGGTCTAAAATGGTGCAAAAGTCATCGGAACCATACCCAAGTATAAAACGAAAATATAAGCATAAATTACAACATAAAACTCATGAATTCCTGAAAAAGTGTTGCAAAATGCCCGAATAATGAAGTATAAAGAAGCATTTATCAATTGCTTAAGCACTGGATCCTTTTCCTGGATTGTTGTCCCCTTTTGTTTTTTTGGGACCTATTATGGGCCCTCATGGCTTGATGTTTTCATAATGTATTGGACTTGAGCTTGGTCTTCTTCTCCCCAAGGGTCCTTTTGCTTGTTTTCCCCCTAGAAATTATCATCACTGGCCCCAGTAGGTAGATCATGTCCCCAGGTTTCATTTACATCCTCCTCATCGCTTTGCCATATGCCATGAACTACTAGGTTCTGAGCTGGTGTGCTAACCCTTGACCATGGTCCATAAGCACTTTATATGAGTGCTGATGGATCCCATTCCCCTTCTTGGTCATTATTAATAACAAAGATGTTTTCATGATCTCTAAGTGGGTCTTTATCATTATTAAGCTTATGAGCTACTTTAGGCAATGGGAGTTATCCTAACTTGAACATCCTCTCTAGTCTATTCTTAAAAGTCCTACAGCTTTCAGTGTTGTGCTCTCGAGACCAATGATACTAGTAGTACTTTGTTCTATCAAAAGTGTTGGACCACTTAAGAGCCTCAATTTTAGATTCGACCTTAGGAAGATTGATTTTTCCTTAGGCCAAAAGTCATTCTACAGCCTCAGTATAGGTTGTCCCTATGGGGTATATTCATTATAAGATTTATCATATGCACTTCCCTAAAACTACTAGCCTTTTTATCCTTATCTTAGTAGTTGCCTTTAAGTAGCTACCAACCTTTGTAGGTGCCTCCCTAAGTAATTCCTCCTCCACCAGTATACTAACATTTCTCTCTTTAGTGAAATTTTCAATTGTTATGAATTACAGGTGTGTTGCCTATATGTAAGCTACAGGTTCCTGATGAGCATGCTCATTTGGTTAGCTTTTCAAAGTCAATCCACCATGTGCGCAGCCTTCACCCTCTATCTAGCAAGGTAGTTAGAAAACCCTTCATTTGCTTCTTGCTTGATTATCTTTGTATCTCTTAGTGTGATTGCGTGGTCGGCATTGTATGAATACTGGCGTAAACGGTCCCTATAAAGATCATCAAATTCATATCCTTTCATGGGTTCACAGCATTATACCACCTCATTACATCCTCATAGAAGGTCCAAGACATATGATGTGGAAGGTATCCTTGTCAATCCCTTTTATAGTTATTACACTAAAAAAGTTCCTCACATATGGCGATGATTATCAGTTCTATGGAACTTGATGTCTAGCATGGTGAACTTTAGGGGTGATTTCCCTTTCAGAATTGAAGTGAATCCCATGTAGTCATTAAAGTAATTATTGAACATTAAAGATTCCTTAAGCAATTGTTCTATTCGATCTAGTTGTAGATCTATTTGAGGACTACTCTTTTTCACTTCTTCTTCTTTCTTATTCTCTAACTCTCTTTTTCTATCATCCTTCCCCTTCTCAACATGGGGTTGTTCACTGCTCTCTGCTTGGGATTCCTTCGTGAGTTTCTGGAGCACAGTAGCTGTCTTCTCCATCTTCTTTTCACCTTCCTCAACTTTACTTGGCAACCTTTCTATTATCTTCATAAGTTGAGCAATCTTATTGTTCCTAGCCATTGGAATTGGTGATGGATTAGGCTCTGACTTGGATCTCGAGCTTTAGTTTGAACAGGCAGGTGGAGTCTTTACGGATTGCTCCCGAGATGGAAGTCCCCCAGTTTATGGACTCTGCTCGTATAATTTCTTAGTCTTTCCCATCTTAATAGATGATGGAAAGCACTTAGCACTAGCCACTCTAAATACTTCTAAAATTAAGGACTTAAAAGGAAACAGGCTAATGTGTGAACCAAAATCTAAGACCAAGAGCCCACAATGGTGACCATGTATAATAAATGCTGACTCGCAACAGACCCTAAAACAGATTGAATGTACTGGACGTTCATGAAGGATACCGGTTGGGTTCCTTGTTGGGGCCCCAAGACTGACATTCTGATTTCTACCCTTTTCCCTTAACTTCATACTCATTTAAATATAAACAGACTCCCTAGACTACCGACCAGGTTCCATAACACCAAAAATTAACTTCTATGTTTCTAAATTCTAACTCCAGCCTAAACGGTAAAAATTCTGGTCGGATTCTCCCAGAGCAACCCTAAATTTTGTACCTTACTTAGACACAGACCACCACGTAAACTCTTTTTGAACACCCAACCATGCTCTTTCAAGCTTGTGTGAACCTCTCATTATAACCTTTTGTATCCTAAACTAAGGCTCCAATTTGGGTCTGAAAACAAGAGACCCTAAAGCTCAATTAGCCTTAAAGTCGCTTTGGTTCTTAACCCTGGTCGGTAAGTTTGGCCTTTCCTAACCTTGCTCTCCTAAGACCTAAATCATCAAATGCATAGTCCTTAGGGCTAATGTAGTTTAGTTATGTGCAAGCACACATATAAGTTCAATTCTAAGCCAGAGTTCTATGTTAAAAACATTTCAAGTAAGGTTGGGAATAGTCCTCTCTCAGCCCAAATGCTTCGTACATCATCCACGGGGTGTATGGTAAGACTAGAACCTATCGGTTGCATATTGGGGTCATGTGGATCGGGAAGTGTGAAATGTGTCTATGAGTGGATGAAACAAGCGTAGGCTCAATCTATGGTTTAAATCGACCAACTAAGTTAACTAGCTATTTTCCTTAGTAGTAGCAGGGTTTAATCCTAGAGGTGTGATTAATCCTATTAGGGCATCACCTCTCAATGCAAGAATGCCTAATGTAAGTGTAACTAAAATAATTTTCAATATGAAAATTCAAATCTCTTCTTTTTTGAAAAACATCCTCAGCGGAGTTACCACTATAAGGACCCCTTACCCCAAGGAACTTATCCTGGGTGTGGTCCCCATGAAAGTCCAGCTTATTTGCTAGGTATTTTATTATTTTCTTAATTAAATAATAATTATATTTTTTATACGATAGGTAGATTGCAGCAAGAACTATAGATCCAACCTAATGAGCTGGACTCTAGATCTGATCCTGTAAACCCAGCTGTGTTCCTGGACCAGAGCCTGCCAACTCCTCAGGTTGGATCATGTTAGTAGCCCGAGAATTAGCTCCGCAGGTCTGATCCAAGAACTTGATTAGATTCTGGGGCCAAAACTGAGTCCCAAATCCAGGTCCAAATAGTTCTACTGTCAAGATCCCAAACCAATCTGTCCAATTAAGAGAAAAATAAAATAAACAAAAAATGATAAGAAGAGTATGAAACTTTAACTAATAGAGTTGTCAGTAACTTTTAGGAAAAACTTACAAACCAAATCTACTCTTCGAAGCGAATCATAACTGATAGCAACAACTGAAAGTGATAACGAAAGAGACAACTAGTTCATTTCAAAAAGTTTTTGAAAGGCCCTTGAGTAATCCCTAGGTGGGCACCATCTTGATTCCATAGGCTCGAATCGAGGATCCAAATTCGAGGTGGCTGCTATGGTAATATGATGGGGTGCATCACATCACCGCTCACTGTCACTGACAGCCTCTCCTATTCAATATGGGAAATGAGATTTTAATTATATTATCACACAGTTATGTAGCACATTAGCATCAATCATATTAAATGATGCAAATCAAACATGCAATATTAGTTCAACAAAATCCAAAATGAATTAAATAATTACGTCGAGCAGAGAACTACCTAAAGATTATATCTTTGCCAACTTGAAATCAAAAATCATGAACAGGAACAAGGTAAAAAATAAATAAAGGACTTGAATTATGCCCACAAAATAACCCGTTTGATTTACTTAGGAAGCCAGCCAAGTGACACCATCTAATGATTAACCAGATACCTCCTTTTAAATGCATTCAATTTATGAAGTGTTTTACTTAAAATTTGGCCTAGTTTTAACCTCTCTAATTCCTAGCACTCTCTACATGAAATCTCTCGTGATTTCTCATTTCCCTTACTAATGGAAATTTGGTACCAATTTCTAATATCTAATTGATGCCTCTAACCCCTAGGGGTAGCCCCTTTTTATAGTGGATAACGGGATTGTCTGAATGAATCGGTTTAGAGAACGGAGACCTAATCCTAGTGCTCTTAAGATTAATAGAAATGAGTGAACTAATTTAGCTAAGACTCTAATTAATTAGCATGGCGAACTATTCCCCCTAGGATTCTAACTAATTAAGCATTGCTTATATACACCAAGGCTTAGAGAGTAGGAAAAGTAAGGAACTCAGCTAGGTTCCCTATTAAGTGAACTAGTGGGGTTCTTAGCTTGGATTAGGTCCCTTGGGCTAATTTCCTCACTCTCTCTTTTGATTTTTTTTTTAATTATTTTGGACTCCATTTTTAGCATTACTCTGAGGGGCCCTTAAGTACAAGTTGGGCATTATTTTCACTATTGGGAAATTAAATAAAATGTCATTTTTAGGCATCTACACTATGGTAAGTCTGGGTAGTAAGAAAATTAAAGACCAAAAGTTGATAAGGCTTGCAATCATTGAACCAATCAAGACCTTAGTTCATGTAAAAGAAAGTCATTTCATTGAATAAGCACAAATGTACCACCTGATTTTATCAGTAGGAGGTAGACACATCTGGTGAGCAATTATTTTATATGACAAAGGCAATCCCAAGTACTTGAATGAGAATGAACCTTTTGAAAAACCTATTGACTACAAAATATCATGTTGTACCTCCTTATCAATACCGTGAAGATAAATGCCTGATTTTTCCACATTAATAGAAAGCCCTAACATTTTTCAGAAATGTTGAGTATAGCCCCACACCAGCATAATAGACTTTTGGCACCTTTATGAAATAGGAGAACACCATCAGCAAAAGCCAAATTTACCAGTTGATTCTAGAACATTTTAGATGAAAATGGGACTCATTCTCGAGAGTGACCAAATGCAATCCTCTTGCAAAGATCTCCATGCAAATGACAAATAAATAAGGAGACAAAGATTCTCCTTGTCTCATTCTCCTAGCCCCAGAAAAAAACTGCCAGACTTATCATTAATGTTTACAGAGAACATGGGTGTAGACACGCCCAATATCACAAGCTCCACAAAATTTTCAGGAACACCTGATGTCTGCATTATTGCTCTAAGGAAGCCCAAATTCATAGAATCGCAAGCTTTTCTAATATTAATTTTCATCATGGCGCATGGGGAAATTACTTTCTATCATAGAATTTCACTTGATTATGGGTAAGAAACATGTTTTCTATAATAGCCCTACCCTTTATATAATCACTTTGGCATAAACGAATGATATTAGGCAGGATGAGTTGTAACTTGTTTTATCCAACCAAAGTAGAGGAGGAAATCCTTTACCTGGGTAAAGGGAAGGCCGACTGTCCACACTTGTTTTTGGTGAGCCACTTATGCAACTTGCAAGCTCAAGAGTCTAGGCTGACGTACCAGGATTATTCATAAGCTTGACAGCTTAATTTGGAGAATACTAATCTAATGAGGTGTCAAAGTTGGGGTAGATCTCTTGTTTTATCAAACTTACAACTCGTAATCTAGTTTAGACTTTATTATTTTGTAACTTTCAGCTTGTAACCTGCCTTGGCCGAGTCGTATGAAAAGGGAAGGCCTATAAATACCTCCTCTCTTCCTTTCGCAAGGGTCTTTTACCAAATTGAATACAAGCTTGGGCATTATCTCAACCCTCTAAAATCCTAGTTCTATGTCTGAAGTGTGGCAACTTAAGTCGTGTCCTAGGTCTCTTTATCTCAATTAGGTGGTGATCTTGTATCCTAATTGATCTAAGGTGATTACCCTACTGTTCAACAAGAGTGGCTCCCTTAGATTATCTCTTGAAAACACTTGAACTATCTTCTCTTTCCCTCATCTCACTCTCACACTCAAATCTGCCCCTACATTCTATTTGCCTCTAAATCTTGCTATTCAGAGCAAAGCACTTTGAGTGCCGTGTATTTGGAGATTATAGGGCTAGATACATCAGTTGGTATTAGAGCCTAGGCTACACTCTTATCGGCATAGCTTCCCCAAGCCTAAACACAAGCCTCTTGACCCAAACACATAGCCCACATAGAACTTGATCCCAAACATGTCATCTAGCCTAAGACCAAAACAAGTTACGGAGAATGCTCTTAAGGAGAAGGCCAAATTGGAGGCTCAAGTCAAGTACCTCCAATCTCAACTTGGCCAACTCCTAGCGGAGAAAAGAAGGAGCTTGAGAAACTCAAGGAGCCCCACAGAACAAGGGCCTCAGCTTGAACCCGAGGAAGAGGAAAGCCACCCAAACGATTCCTGTAGTGAAGAAAGCGAAGAAAGAAGGCCATTTCGGCCTAGAGGGGGATGCAACCCTGATTTTAAGGTTGACATTCCCGAGTTTGAAGGTTAACTAGATCCGGATCTATACCTAGATTGGCTTCGGATGGTTGAAAGAGTCTTTGATTACAAGGACATCCCGGATGAGAAAAAGGTAAAGCCTGTAGCCCTTAAGCTTCGTAAATATGCCTCAATTTAGTGGGGTAACCTAGTGGCCAAGAGGGCTAGAAAGGGGAAAGGGAAGATCCGTACTTGGGCTCAAATGAGAGACAAACTAAAAGCCAAATTCCTACCCACCCATTACCTCCAAGATAACTACCTCAAACTTCATCATCTCAAACAAGGAACCAAGAATGTAGAGGAACATACTAGGGAGTTTGAACAATTCCTTTTAAAATGTGGCTTGAAGGAGGATGAGACCCAAACTTTTATGAGGTACTTGAGTGGTTTGGATGACCAAATTACCCATGTCATTAAACTTCATCCTTACTTCTCTCTTGATGACCTTAGGTCCCTTGCTTACAAAGTGAAACAATAACGGAAAGCCAAGGGTAAAGAGACTTTGTCCAAGCCTTCTACTCGGTCCTACCCTTTTCAAAGAACCCCAAACACAAACCCTAGACCACAAAATACCCCACCACCATAGCCGAACCCCCTACTGCCAGAATGTATCTCAAAGGAACCCCTTCAAGTCGGATGATAGAAGGAGATGCTTTTGGTGTCAAGGACGAAGACACATTGCGTTTCAATGTCCTAACAAAAGGATTGTGACCTTGGCTGAATATCAAGCTTCCTTTAAGGAGTTTGAGGATGAGGATGAGGATGGAGGGAAGAAGGAATTGTACTTGAATAAGCCCTTAGAGGAGGTTGAAGAAGGGCCGGATGGAGGGGAACTTTTGGTGATTAGGAGGGCCTTGAGTGGCCTAGCTTCCCAAGATGAGTTTGAGTAAAGGGAGTCTATATTCCATACGAATGGCACCGTAGGCGGCAAAGTATGGTCCCTTATTATTGATGGGAGAAGTTGTGTAAATTTGGCCTCACAATCTATGGTGGACAAGCTTAAACTTTCGGTGACCCCACACCCTAAACCGTACACCATCCAATGGCTCAACCAAAGCAAGGTTTGTAAATTTCTATTCAGTGCCTCCTATCTTTAAGCATTGAAAAGAGTTATAAAGATGAGATTTACTATGACACTGTGCCCATGGATGCTTGGCATGTCTTGTTGGGACGGCCTTGATTCTTTGATAGGAGAGTCATGCATGATGGCCACCTGAACACCTATACATTCACCAAGGACAACAAGAAGATCACCCTTACCCCACTCAAATCATCTTTCCCTTCCAAACCCAAAGAAAGCCCCCAAATGGACGTCTTTCTTATCACCCTCTTAAAGTCTCAAATCCATGAATACGAGCCTTATAAGGAGCGGATTTTACTAGGCCAAGAACCGACCTTCGCCATTGCCTCAAGCCACCCATTACTCACCGCTCTCTTACACACCTTTCAACATGTCTTCCTATAAGAAATACCCTATGGTCTACCTCCCAAAAGGTCCATCCAACACAAAATTGACCTCATTCTCGGTTCTACCCTCCCAAATAAATCGGCCTATAGGATGAACCCCCAAGAAACTCAAGAGATCCAACACCAAGTTGATGACCTCCTAGCTAAGGGGCTAATCCATGAGAGCCTAAGCCCGTGTGCCGTCCTGGCCCTACTTGTGCCCAAGAAAGCCGGGAGCATGAGAATGTGTGTTGATAGTAGGGCCATCAATAAAATCACAATCAAGTACTGGTACCCCAGCCCAGGGTTGGAAGATTTGCTTGATGAGCTTCATGGAGTCCATCTTTTCTATGATTAATCTTAGAAGTGGCTACTACCAAATTCGGATCTTTGAAGGGGATGACCGGAAGACGGCGTTCAAGACCAAGGGCGGCCTCTATGAGTGGTTGGTCATGCCATTTGGCTTGACTAATGCACCTAGTACCTTCATGAGGCTCATGAATGAGGTGCTTAGGCCAGTCATACGCAAGTTTGTCATTGTGTACTTTGATGATATACTTGTATATAGTCAGGATGAACAAGAGCATCTTCTTGGGTTATGTAGTTTTGGTTGAAGGGATTCATGTAGATGAAGATAAAGTCAAGGCCATCTGGGAATGGCCTACTCCCACTTTCATGCATCAAGTTTGCAGCTTCCATGGCTTGGCCTCCTTTTATAGGAGATTCGTGAAGGACTTTAGCTGTATTGTTGCTCCTATGACTGAGGTTCTCAAAGGCAAGTCCTTTGAATAGAACGAGCAAGCCCATTCGGCCTTCAAAGAAATCAAGAGGAGGCTTATAAGTGCTTCCATACTAGCACTCCCTGGCTTCTCCATGGTCTCTAAGGTGGAGTGTGATGCATCCGGGGGGGGAATAGGGGTTGTTTTATCCCAAGAGAAGCCACCCATAGCATACTTCAGTGAGAGGTTGAATGAAGCCAAGAGGAAATACTCAACATATGCCAAGGAGTTCTATGCTATAGTGAGGGCTTTGGAGCATTGGAGACACTACCTTGTGGGGGCTAAATTCATACTACATTCGGACCATGAGGCCCTCAAATTCATTCAAGGGTAATACAAGCTCAATCCCCACCATGCCAAGTAGGTTGAGTACCTTCAAGCTTTCAACTTCATGATACATCACAAAGCCGACAAGTTCAATAAGGGAGCAGATGCCCTTTCAAGGAGGTATTTCCTCCTTTCAGTCTTAGAATCCAAGGTACATAGATTTGAGATTGTCAAAGGAATGTTTGTCGATGATGAAGATTTCAAGAAGATCCATGCCAAATGTGCTAGTCATGCCCACGGCTTATTTCATATTCAAGAGGGGTTTCTCTTCGAGGGACCCCGGCTTTGCATAACCAAATATGGGTTTAGGGAGCTACTAATCCAAGAACTTCATGGTGGTGCTCTAGCCGCCCACTTTGGGGTAGAGAAGACTTGCTCAATGCTTAAGGAGCATTACTGTTGGCCAAAGATGTCTAAGGATGTGGAACACTTTATCAAGAGGTGTTCAACTTGCCAAATGGCCAAGAGCCATGTTCTCCCCCATGGCCTTTACTCTCCTTTACCCATGCCCATGGCACCATAGGAGGACATTAGTTTGGATTTCATTACGGGCTTACCAAGGACCCAAAGAAGCAAGGATTCCATCATGGTGTTGGTGGATCGATTCTCAAAGATGGCTCATTTTGTGGCCAATCTCTACTTCAAGGAGATTATAAGACTTCATGGCATCCCACAGAGTATGGTTTTGGATAGGGACACCAAGTTCCTAAGTCATTTTTTGGCTCACTCTATGGGGGAAGATGGGGGCTCACCTCAAGTTTAGCACCAGTTGTCACCCCCAAATCGATGGCCAAACTAAGGTGACCAACTGAACTTTGGGAACCTTGCTTGGAGTGCTTATGAAAAGGAACGTGAAGACTTAGGATGAACTCCTACCTAATGCAAAGTTTGCCTTCAATAGGGGCACCAAGCAAGGCCACTTACCTCTCCCCATTTCAAGTGGTCTATGGATACAATCCGAAGACCCCTTTGGATGTCACACCCATCCCCACTCCCACCAAATTTAGTTGGGAGGCCGAGAAGAGAGCTAAGGAAATCAAGGATCTTCGTGCTTAACTATGGGAGAGAATTGAAAGGTCCAATGCCCAAGCCATGCAACAAGCCAACAAGCATAAGAAAGAGGTCCATTTCCAACTGGGGGACTTGGTATGGATCCACGTGAGGAAGAAAAGGTTCCCAAGCAAGCGTAAGTCCAAGATCATTCCAAGGTCGGATGGCCCCTATGAGATTTTAGAGAAGGTCAGTCCTAATGCCTATAAAATGGACATACCTAGCGAGTATGGAGTCTTTGCCACCCTCAATGTGGCTGAACTCAGTCTGTACTTTGATGAGAATGAAGAAATTCTAAATTTGAGGTCAAACTCCAACCAACCTGGGGAGGATTATGAGGACCATCCAATTTAACCTTTGCAAACCCTCTCCAATAGTCCAGCACAAGTTAAGGAGTCCAAGGTGGTTAGGGAAGAACATGAAATGGTCAGAAACCACCTGAACAAAACAGACAGTGAACAAGCCAGTTCATCTGCGAATTAGCCTGGGTTTGTAGCTCTGTTGGAACAAAATCCAGAAGGGGAAATTTCCTACATAAACCACTCTCTTAAAGCTTAAAGTCTTAGTTTTCCAACAAGACCTTTTCCAAAGCATTTGGAGCCCATTTGGTCAGCCAACCAAGCCAAAACCCGAAACTGTGCACTGCGGGCAGAATCCAGTGCAGTCCGAATAAGAGGACTGTTTGGTTGACTTACTTCGCTCTAACTTTTATCAAACTTTAAGGCATGAAAAGGCATTGAAATATTTATCGAATCATGGCACTAAAGTTGAGTTAAGGGACCAACTAGTGCTAGTTTTATCTAGCCTTAGTAGAGGAGGAAATCCTTTACCCAGGTAAAGGGAAGGCTGACTGCCCACTCTTATTTTTGGTGATCCACTTGTGCAACTTGCAAGCTCAAGAGTCTAGGCTGATGTACCAGGATTATTTGTTAGCTTGACACCTCAATTTGGAGATTAGTAATCTAATGAGGTGTCAAAGCTAGGATAGATCTCTTGTTCTATCAAACTTGCAATTTGTAATCTAGTTTAGATATTATTTTATAACTTTTAGCTTGTAAGCTGCCTTGGCTGAGTTTTATGAGAGCGAAAGGCCTCTAAATACCCCGTCTCTTCCCTTTGCAAGGGTCTTTTTCCAAATTGAATATAAGCTTGAGCATTTTCTCAACCCTCTAAAATCCTAGTTCCAAATCTGGAGTGTGGCAACTTAAGTGGTGTCCTAGGTCTCTTTATCTCAATTAGGTGGTGTTCATGTATCCTAATTGATCTATGGAGATTGCCCTAGTGTTTAACAAGAGTGGCTCCCTTGGATTATCTCTTGAAGACACTTGAACTATCTTCTCTTTCCCTCGTCTCACTCTCACACTCAAATCTGCCCCCACGTTCTGTTTACCTCTGGATCTTGCTGTTTGGAGCAAAGTACTTTGAGTGCCATGTATTTAGAGATTGTAAAGCTAGATACATCAATGGATATGTTCGAGGCCCATAGATGTCTTAGAAAATAAATGCTCTCTGTATCACACTCTTTCGAACAGATATGCTAGAGTTGTACTTTATTCCCCCCGTTTTTAAATCCCTGTCTGTTAGTTTGGTTCATCATTAATCCGTCCAAAAGGGTTATGACTCTTCCACCATGGATTATTCTATACATAACGCTCAATTTGAGACCTAAACATAAGGGGAAAATATGTCAAGCCACCTACTGTTATGCATATTAGTAATCTCGCTATCCTTTTTTTTTTTTGGTCCGTAAACTATTGTTAGCATGTTTCAAGCTGTGGACAGCCATATACAAGCAGACTAAGGGAACAAGTGTCATACCACTTGAACCAATCTATGTTGCTAAGCCAACATTTTTGTATTTTTTAACAATATAACAAAAGTCATAATTTTAGTAAGTTATTCTACTAATTCAATAGTCCTGAAAAACAAACGAAGTCCTTGTATTGCCTCAATTGCAGTTATATAACATAATCAAATGGGTCGAATAATCATGACAATTACTTATTAACAAGACATAAAAGGATGAAGTTAAACTTCTTTGAGTGATAATTACATGCTGAAAAGTTCTTACTCAAATAGGAATAAACTAGGAATAGCAAAATAGAAAGAATTTAAGCAAGAAAGCATAGCATAAACTCATATTCATGTATTATTTACAAGAACGACACTAAAAATGACTCTTTTTTTCAAAAATGAAAAATACGTGAACTAAATGCAGGATGTACCCCCACACTTAATTCAACCGTTGTCCCTAATGGATGTGAAGTAATGAAAACAATGATGATAAAGCATAATCAAATGAAAATTTCCTGAAAACATTGGGTTGCCATCCAAGCAACACCTTGTTTATTGTTGTTGGCTCGATGTAACTGTAGTTCATGGATCCTCTAATCGGATTTCCTCCACTAAGCACATCTTATCTCCTTCATAAAAAGCTTTAGCATGTGACCATTTAACTTCAAAATCTTGTTAGTAGAAAAATATTTAATCTAAACATCACCATGTAGCTAAGTGTTTGCTACCCCAAAAGGTCCCAGCAATCTAGAATTTAACTTACTAACAAAGAGTCTTAATTTTGAATTAAATAATAACACTTTTTCACGAATGCATAATTCTCTCCTCCTAAGCTTATCATCATAAAAAGCTTTGGCTTTAACCTTGTAGATCACTGAATTATCATAGGCTTCCAGATGAATCTCTTCTAATTTATGCAATTGCAACTTACAATCCTTCCTTGCTAGGTTACAATCCAAATTACACTACTTCGTAGTCCAATATTATCTAAGCTCTAGCTCTATAGGGAGATGACAGGTTTTACCAAAAACTAACCTGTAAGGTGGCAAAGCTATAATTGTCTTGTATGCAGTTCTATATGTCCAGAGAGCTTCATCTAACCTCAAACTTTAATCTTTCATATCTAGCTTAACAACCTTTTATAATATGCTCTTGATCTTTTTATTGGAGACTATAGCTTGGCCATTAGTTTAGGATAATAATTGGTAGATACCTTATGAGTTACATGATATTTGGCTAATAAGGTGCCTATGGTTTTGTTACAAAAATGTGTTCCCCTATCACTAATGGTTGGTCTTGGCACTCCATATCTATGCAAAATCAAAGAATTAACATGTTTCACCATAGTTTTAGCATCATCAGCTCTAGTAGCCACAACGTCAATCTAGCTAGATACATAATCAACAATCATAGGAAAGCAAGTAAAACCAAAAGAAGAGAGAAAGGGTCCCATGAAATCAATACCTCATGCATAAAAAAATCTCACAAATATGCACACTATCAAATGGATTTAAGTCATCCTAGATAAATTACCAATGTTTTATCATGCTTTGTATCTTTTGCAAAATTCAAATGCATCTCTAAAAATATTAAGCTAAAAAAATCCACATTCAAGGATCTTGTGATGTTCTTTTTAGTCAAAATTACCCTCCACTGAGAAGAGTGGTAGAAATTTATATTCGAAAGAAATTCACTATCATCTACACAACACCTTATGACATGATCTCCATAAAAGTTTTATAAATATGGCTCATCCCAAACATAAGATTTAGACTGGGCTCTTATCTTCTCTTTTTGGGCTCTAGACAAGCCTTTAGGAAAAGTGTTTGCAATTATGTAATTAACTCTATCAGCGTACCAATATGACTAGTGACAATAAATAAAATCTCATTAAGAAACAATAACTAAATGGACTACCACTCTCCCCATTTTCTAGCCCACTTAGATGGTCAACTGCTAAATTTTTAGTGCATGGCTTCTCTTTAATATCAAATTGGAATTTTTATAGTAGTGAGACCCATCTAATAAGTCCAGGTTTGATTCACTCTTGCTCAACAACTATGTAATAGTAGAGTGATTAGTATGAATAGTAACTTTAACACCTAACAGATAAGGATGAAACTTTTCAAAAGAGGAAACAACAGCATGCATTTCTTTCTCTGTAGTTGTGTAGTTATACTACACTATGCTGGGTCTAAAGTTTGGGAAGGACAATAGATCACGTGAGGTACCTTCCCTACTTTTTGACCTAAGATTGCCCCTACTACCTTATAACTAGCATGGCACATCAGTAAGGTAAGGCCCAATCATAGGGTTGTACTATAGGAGTGGGGATTAATTTTAATTTTAATTAATCAAAAGATCTCTTGTAGTCCTCATTAAAACTAAATTGAGCATCTTTTGTATGTAAAGCACATAAAGAGGAGGCAATCTTAGAAGAAACCTTCATAAATATTCTATAAAACCCAACATGACTTAAAAATGACCTCATCCCCTTGACACATTACAGATAAGGCAAAGATTGATTGATGTCTACTTTGGCCTTGTTAACCTTTAATCACTTGGGTGACACTACCTAACCTATTGCTACCTATACTCTACCATGTAATGACACTTTTCAAAATTAAGCACCAAATTAGTCTCAATGCAATGCTTAAGCACTAAAGTAAGATGAAGGAAGCACTTACCAAATGAATCACCATGTATAGTAAAATCATCCCTGAAAACTTCTATAATTTTGGTGATTAAAAACAAAATGCATCTCTGGAATGTAGGAGGACTGTTATATAGACCAAATAACATTCTTATAAAAACATAGGTACCAAAAGGACAGGTAAAAGTAGTCTTCTCCTAATCCTTAAGAGCTACAGGGACTTGAATATAACCTGAACGCCCATCTAGAAAGCATGATTATGATGTCTCAACTATAGATGATGCACACTCTCCAGCTAATGTGAACTTTTGTGGATACTAACTCACCTTCCTTATCCTGAACTACTTTGTTCACCCTTTAGGAACCACATGAATTGGACGAACCAATCAGAATCAACTATGGGATATATCACTCCAGCTTCTAATCACTTTAGGATTTCTTTTGGAGCTACCTTCATCATTGGTGGGCTCAATCTCCTAGGAGGTTCTCTCTTAGGCTTAGCATCTAACTCTAATTTGATTCTATGTGAACATAGCGTGAGGCTAAGTCCTCTAAGGTCTGCTAAAGTCCATCCTAACACTTCGTTATGTTCTTTAAGCACCCTAATAAATTTATCCTCTTATTCTAGTGCAAGTGCATTAGCGATTATAATAGGTAAAGTATCATTATCCCCAAATTAAGAGTGCCTAAGATTCGCAAACAATAGTTTCAATTCTTACTTAAGAGGTGACGTACGAGAGGGAAGCAACTTTGTGTGACTTTTAGGCAATTCGAGCTTTCTAGTCTATCAATTACATGCAATTCGAACAAAAATTCTATATTGTCTACTAACTCAATATCAACATGGCAAAGCACATCTTGAAATACAAACTGATCCAAACTTTAAGAAAGCATAGTTAGCAATTCATGTTCATGAGATGACTCACATACATCCTAGGATAATTCCTCGATCACATCTAATGCATAAAGATAAGTTACATCAGTAGAAAATCTCGTAGCATCAAAAATATTGAACTTAATAACTTCGCCATTGACTCCCATAGTCAATATTCCTCCAAGCACATTTATGTTTATCCTAGATGTTTTATGAAATGGTCTATCAAGCAATATTGTAATGTCATGGCATGCATCACCTACATTCAATACATAAAAATTAGCAAGAAAAACAAGCTTGTGGACTTGAACTAAGAATTGACTTAAACTAAGACACCTTCTAAGACTCTATTTAGGTATGCATTGGTCTTACCAGCTAACTAAAGGATTAGACTAGTTTTTCTGTTTATCATAAATAGACCTAAGCATCACATTAATGGAATCTCCTAAATCAAGCATGGCTCTATCAAAGCAAAGGTTTCATATTTTTCAAGGAATAGAGAACACACTTAGGTCGTTACAAAACAACAAACAAGTTTTGCCCCACACTTACCTTTTTATTCCCTTTCAATTTACATTTAGCAATGTAAAGCTCTTCAAGGAACTTAGCCTAATAAGGAACATGCTTGATGACATCTAGGGGAGGAATGTTGATCTCTACCTTCCTAAATTTTTTGAAGATTGCTTGGTTTACCTCACCTATCATAGGAGTTATCCCTCTTAGTCAACTAGAAAAAGGAGGTAATGGCTTCTAAGGTCTCTTCTTATTCTCACCTACTTCCTTAGGATTAGGGCGGTATCTTGATCACGGTCCGGTTTAGGCTTGTTGACTTTTAATTCTGGCCCTACCTCTCTACTCTTCCTAGGTTCCTTTAACTCCATCCTACTCTTGAATGCCGTGGAACTCGCATTTTGCTTTGGGTTCTAGAAAGGTTGCGATGGCAACCTATGTTGGATTTGGGAATATAGGGTGCTAACTTTGGTGTTATGAGTAGTTTGTCTCTCTTTTACATGTACATCTCTATGTTCTGAAACTTAATGTCATTCCTTTTTTTTTTGGGCCATCCATCTATTTTATGACTTGCTCTAAAAAGAAATTTGTTCTATCCTGAGCATATAGTTGACATGATGGATGGTCAAAACCTGGGGAAATGTTCCAAAGTCTATGCCTAAGGTTAGGGTGGTTTATTATAAATGTTGGAGTATGAGTCGTACTTCCTTTGACCTTGGGTAGAAAACACAATATTTACATCTCCCTTTGAAGTTTAGGGCACGCATCAGTAGGATGCCCCTCTAAACAACATATGCCACACAATACTGCTTTTCGAACTCCTCTAGTGATGAGTTTATTCAACATAGCAGTGATTTGAGGCAATTGGGTCTTTACAAATAGACCTAAACTAAGCTCATTATCTTTCCTAAATTGGGTTTCTCTAACTCCAAATTGTTAAGTTTTTGGGGTTATAATATTAAACAACTCTCTGGCTTGAGCCATAGACTTATTAATTAGAGCTCCATCCACTAACAGCATCTAACATCTTTTTATATACAAGCAGTAAACCTTTATAAAAATAATGGATCAATAATTGTTTAGAAATTCAATATTGGGGATGGCTAGCACATAAATTATTAAAACATTCCTAACACTCATAAAAGGTTTCCCAAATCATTTGTCTAATGTCACATATTTCTTTCCTAATGTATCCATTCTTAGACGTAGGAAATTTTTGTTTCTAAGAATGCTTTATGAACTTGAGTCCATAGCCAATATTTGGCCTTGTCCTGGAGTGAAAAAGGAAAGACGCTTAACTTAATTTTATCTTGGATAATTCCCTTCGATTGCATGGATAAACATGTAATAATGAATTCATTAAACTGACAATATGGGTCCTCACCAAACAGTCCATGAAATTTAGGTAGCAAATTAAAAATTTAGAGTTTAGTTTAACTTGCTGGTGAAATGTAGGACAAGAAGTAGACGAAGGTTGTTTTTTCAAGTTGGGTGTCGCAAGTTCATTTCAAATAGTCATCGCAACTTTAATATCTTGAGAACTCATTTGATTGAGAAATTACAGATTCAGAATCACTTATTTTCCTTTTAGACCCTCCAACCATATGTTCAGTTTTATCTTCGGTCATGCAATGACTCTTTAATTGCATAAAATAAAAGAACCTACAAAATAAAATGCTGAAGTAAAAACAAAATAATCAAAGCAGTAAAATTAAATAAATTAAAACTAACCAATTTATTTTTTTCGGCGGTGACGACGACAAAATTTGTGAGCTTGTCATCCTACTACAAATTAAAACACTACTTAGGCTTATAAATAACAATATAGCACAGGGGAGTAGAGATCAAATATATGACGAAAAATATAATGATAAGCTAGTTTAGATCTAATTAAACTTACCAATTTTAATTTTAATTTTTCTTTTAATAAATTGAAACTAAGCAAGGAAAAAAGGGAAAATTATTCACTAATACTCAAAATATTCTAAACCTAATTCTAGAAATAAAAACAATAAATGCCTAACCTAAGTATTCTGAAAAACAAAAGTAGGAATAATCTCCGAATATTAAACCAAAAATTAAAACAGAGAATAACAAGTAGAAAATTGATATTAAAAATCACATAAAATCACTTGAACTAATAATGTGCAAAGAATTAGATTTAAACCCTTAGGAATATATATAATTATTTTTAGTTCTACACAACTAAAAATAATTACAGGAAATCCTAACAGAAAGTTAAATTTGAAATTAAATAACTAATGCACTACACCTGAACAAATGCTAAAATAAATAACTAATTGACTATATTATAAAACCTAATTTTCTAGGACTTACTCAAAATATAAAAAATAAAACTAAAACTAAAAAAATTAGTTTTTATATTTATTAAAGGAAAAAGCTACACATAACAAATTCAGAAATGATTCTAAAAAATAACCAAGAATTATGAAAGCAAATAATGGTAGATTAAGATTCTATAGAAACCAGAAAGTGGCATATAGCACTTGAAAACACAAATTAAACTATTTTTAACCTAATTTCTAACAAACTAACAAATAACAACAAAAATAAAATATAAAATTAATCTAAGAATTAAACTGCACTATAAAATAACATGTACTTCATTTAAAATTACTAAAACATAACTCAAAGACTACTCTTAGGGGGAGGGAGGGGTGAATGAAATTTAATATTAAAGTATATAAATTACAAAATTAAAATTGACAAATTAAAGAAATCAACTAAAAAGTAAACAAATAATTATTAAAGACACCAAATTTATGAAAATGTGTAGCACAATCTATATCTGCCACGCAAATTGATATTTATCGTCAACACATAAATTGGTTTTTCCAAGATGTAGACTATAAATGACACCTACAAGCAAATTTCCCCTTTTTCCTTAGATTATAGTTTACTTTGGGCCAACCCTAATATAAACCTTACTAGTTTTGATACCCCTAGCACCAACACGATAATTTAATAAAACTAGAGTACTAAGTATTAGAAAGACATCATCTAGCAACTTGACTTATAACCATATTGATTTGACAAAGATCTACAATTATTTCCTAACTAAAAGAGATGAGTTATAGCCAGCTATGATCAATTAGGGTGATACTTTTACTCAAAAAACTATAGCTTATATGTACTTAAGACTCTTAAACTATTATATGAATTTATATTAAACTAATTAGCATGCATTCTAATTATTCTAACGTAAATATCATGAATAATAAACACAAACAATTACAGAATCATAGAATTAAAAATCAGTTCGACATAAAGCACAAAATTTGTTTCAAAATTATTAATTTAATATAGTTTCAAATAAAATATGCGAAGAAAATAAACTAATCACCCATACTCAAAATTAGAACACATAAACTAAAATCTAAATATTTCATATTTAGTAACAAACTGCATTAAATAAAATAAAAACAATATTATTATTATGATAATATTAGGTTGATGACGATGGTGTTGGTAGGATGATGTTGGCATTGACTTGAAGTTGGTGG